>VFFE01007705.1:4628865-4674886 GCA_008921705.1 Burhinus oedicnemus
GTATAAGCCAGAGCCTCTCTGCATACCGTTCCTTGGCATCAGCCATAAACATGGGTCTTATCACTCTGAGAACGAACGGTTTTCCTGCACAACATGCTGTTAATTTCAGCAGTTAGAAGAGGCCCAGCTAACAAGCAAAGTTACTGAACAAAACTGGTCCTGCTTTACCTCAAACCAGGACATGTTCCTAAGTCAAAACGAGCTTCAGGAAATTTGGATGAATCTTGTATTTCCACCTGATTGCTCAGGTCTTTTCATATCTTTTCATATATATATGTGTTTGAGTGTATATATGTTTGTGCTTATACATATACATTCATACATATGGATATATATATAGTTTAATATTTTTTATCTCAGTGTTTAGACTAAAGTGGTTGTATAAGTTACGGCCCATAGTAAAAAAAATCTGTGCATATTATAAAAAAATTAATCTCTAGGACTGAATTCCAAAAGTGCAACTACAATTGATTTGCTTAGGCAGAACCAACATAAGGCAAGCTGGATCTTGGTCTCTTGAAAATGCAGTTCATAATTTTTAAAGGTTGTAGAGATTTGCCTTTGCTTTGCCAATTAAGACTGGAAGTTTGGTTTATGTAAACTGCATACAGATTGCATACCTTGATATGTCAGTGGCAAGATCTATATGGACAAAATATTCTAAACATACGAATTTTTTTATGAATCTGACTTAACATTTTGAAGCAGTGCAGTGTAAAAACTAGGCTAATGCTGAAGAAAGCTTTCCTAGAGCGTGATAAAACCAAAATGTAAATTCCTGAGTGAATACTTCAAAGAAAGCAAGCAGATCTGCTTGCTGATTCCACACAGATTAATGTAAAAGTTGACATAAATAATTTTTATGGTTTACATTATTTCATGCAATGACTCTCAAATTCCAACAAAAATATTTATTGTCCTGATAATACGTCCTGTTTTCCCTGCATGTTACTCTGGCTGTCATTAGTTCTTGTAATGAACAGGTGTATATCTTAAGTCCTCCTTCAAGTACACAGGAACTTCATTATCTGTCTTTAATTTCTGTTGATTTTCTGTGTTAAATTTTAATTAATTTTTAAGACTAATGTTGTTATATTTTAAACAATGCCAATGAACATTATTTGCTCAAGATTTTGACCAACTAGCAGGAATCATACTTCACATACAGTTATTAAAATATTCTGGTTCTTCAATAGAGGGCTAGTACATATTACAGCAATTACAGTTATTTCATACAAAAAGCAAGTCTTGCCCTACAGTCCTCTGATGACAGCTTTATAATGATTTGGTCACTTTTTCGTCTGTAATTCAGCGAGCTCTGCAAACATTTACCCATCTGAATTCAACTCTAAATAAATGAGCCTTTACCAGCTCAACAGTGGTCAGTGACTTTAACTCAGTGTTGCCTTTAGTCAGTTGAGTCACACATGCAAATCTTAAATTTTGGTCTTAAGTAAGTAAATAATACTTCCAATCTTTTACTTTTGAATCAATCTCCCATTATGTCAAGTGTATATATTGTGTAAACTTTCTTAATGTGTATTGTCTTATCTAATATTTCAACTTGAGCTTTTACTGACAGTAGGAACATCTGTCAAAGCCTGTTTTCAAAAGCCTCAGGCCTAAATTTTCAAGTCAATTATTTCAATGCATTTAATAATCAAGTTGGTCACAGAAGAATAAATATACTAATCATTAGTCATTTTATTTGAAAATTCCTCCTTAGCCAGTCTTCATCTTCTACTTGTAATAAACCATAGTTTATTAAACTAGAGTCTAGTGAGTTCATGGTCATTAATATAAAAAGCAGTATTTGCTTTTATTTTGCAAGTAGTGCTGTAAAATATTTTGATTAAGTTTCTGGCTGGAGAAGGCTTTTTCTGTGAAAAGTGTTGAATTTTCACCCTTCAGGACTTCCTTTGCAGCATGCTGGAAACTAATACTCTTCTTTTCTTGTAATGGACCAAAATGTGTGCGCTATTAACATAGTGAGCTGAAAAAAATACTGGTAGTTATGTCTTCCATTAACACCTTCACTGCACACTGGTCAGCCATGATTATACTCCTGCGAACAGAGGAAGACGCTTTTTTGATAATATCTTCACACTTATGTAGTTATCTTTTTTCCATGTAATAAGGAATTGCATAGTGTGACTTGGGTTCCCAGAGTCTGGCTGCTAACGGGAATCTGTTCCTATTTGCGGTGGAAGAGATGGATAAGATGAAAAATGCCTGGTGGCTCTGAGAGTATGTTCTGTAAACGCGTGGACTTGTTAGAGCACATAGACAAGGTAGATAGTTTTTGCTGATTCACTTCTGTGTAAGGATGTCTCCTACGGTAATGCTGCCTTTGTTTTTCCTTGAAAAAAAGATGTAAGAATGAGCATAAGCATAAAATGTGATAAAGATGAATTAATGGACTTGTTACTTGCAATGCTGCCAGGACTCATCTGCTCATGTTACTGAAATAAATTTATGTTACTACAGTTTGTGCTAGCATGGAAGGAATGATTAAACTACAAGGGAGTGTATTGAATTCTGTTCTAGCTGAGGTAGCATGAATAGCTTTGTTAACTACAGATACACGTAGCTACTCTGCATTGCAGTGTTGAGGTGCTTGAGCTAAATTAACTAGCTTGGATCAAAAAAAAAATCCAACAGAAAACCCCACCAAAAATGCCCACACCTGCACGATGAAAGACAATTCACGCTTCTTCTTGGATAGCTTGCTTAACAGCAGGGTGAATTTGGCCATGCGGAGCTCTGTGCCAATATCCCTAATTAGCTTGGTACCCAAGCCACTTCATTCACAGCTAGCCTGAGCATCTTAAGACTATCCTGCAGACTGCAGTGTGGTCTTCAGATAGAACAGGCATTATGTAGGAACCAGAAAACACCAAATTCAACTTTCCAAACCCAGGCTAGCGTATGAGGGCCAGCACTTTTCCCATGTCAGCTTCCACAGAAGTAATTTGGAGACACTTACCATATAACTGAATGCAGTTGTCTTTCCTGATTAAAAAATTAAAAAATTATGATAATGTACATATTTAACAAAACAAGTGACTATTACGAGGACTGAGATGTTCAATATATTGTGTGGCAATACATTGGTTATTTAGTTCCAAAAGGAAGGGAAAAATGAATATTGTGTGCACCAGAAGAGAAGGTGCTTTATTTAATGCTCTGATAACACGATAGTCATCTGCGGAGCCCACAAACTACCAGTTAGGCCACTTTCAATTTGGCCATGGGAAGAACAGGAACATCCAAACAAGCCTGGCAAATGCACTTCACATTGATTCTGTGCTAGATCTTTAGCAATGCTCTACAAATGCTCAAAATTAGTGTTTTTAGAAGAAAGAGAGATTCGTCATTTGCTTTGTCTGACAGAGATTTAGGACTGCACTAGATCTTACTTTCTTCACTGGGCATTGTGCCTGACTTCTTAAAACAAAACACCCCTCCAGTCCCCCAAAAGCAAAAATACTCCCACAGTGGCCCCTTCCTTTGGCCCCAGGCCCCGAGTTTCCTCTTTTCTTTCACATGGCAGATCGTAGTTGGATTCCTAATATTTGAAAGTCATTCAGTTGGTGCAAAACCAGTCAAGGTGGCTTCCTTATGATCTGTGTTGAACTCCTTTCAGAAGAAGAGATGTGCGTCATGTGAGGGAAAGCTGAAAACAAAGGTTTTGTTGGATAATGGCTGGGAGGAGAGACAGGCTGCTGCTTTGAGAGCTTACAGAAATCTGTAAAAGCGAACAGTAGAATACTTCAGGTTAATCTGTTTCAGGATTTTGTCCATGTTATATGCTAGAACAGAATGAAGTAGAGCTTACCATGGAAGAGGAGGAGATAAAAGCAACCTTGCCCTTTAAATGGTTTTACTGCTAGATAACCACTGAAGCTCTCTGACTCGATGAAGATAGATAAGAAGGGGTTGGGGTCAACATAGCTTCAAGGAAACCTTAAGACAGGTGCTTTTGTATTTACATACACTAAATTTAACAATAACAAAACTATCATATACAACATTTGGTTACGTTAAACTGTTTAAGCAGTTCAAGAAACATGGGTTGGTTTCCTAACGTGATGTATCTCTCTTAAACATGACAGGTACCTGAGTAACAACTATTTCACTCCTGCGTTGAAAAAAATAAAGGTGTTCTGGGGCTTTTTGTAACTGTCTCCTAACTCTGCAGCTGCTCTCTGCCAGTGGAGTAGGCCAGCCATATCTTTTGTGAGTTTTATTAGCACAAATGAAGTTAACTGAAAGGTTTGATTTCTGTAAAGCAGTGTGTGCATATTTAGTAACACAAATGATTTAGAGCTATTGTTAAATCCCCTGAAGCATGCAAATTTCTGTTAAGCTTGATTAGTATTTGTTAGTTCCATATGTTCAAAATCTTTCCATTTTAGGCCGTCTGGTGTTCAGTAAGGAATTAATTTCCAGTTTAATCTTTCTGTCTACAGTGTGTCCTTTACAGGTACAGTCCTACAACAAGATATTATGAGCGATTGTTAGACACAGTAAATTGTACTATGCATATTAAAATACAGACTCATTTTCAAGATTATGTGCCACAAAGATAATGGTCTTTACTTCAACAAAAAGTAGCTCTGCACCATCTATACATATATTTTAAGTAATATTCCTGGGCTTTCATAAATTACATCTGGAGGACTTAATTGTCATTTAAGAACTTCCAGTGTCTATGGGCAGCAAGTTCTCTCTCTTAGCAAAAAGCTTTTTCTTAAAGGTCCAGTTATGTGAGATATAAAGCTTAGAAGACTTTGCTTTGAATTTTAGCCTTTGCAGTTGCAGACAATACCTCCAGAAACAAAGTTTAAAGGAGCATAGAAGAAACCAGAAAATTAAAAACATTTATTTAAATTTCATCTGTGTGCATACAGACCTAGGTTCACTCTTGCTGAGCATCTGCAGTTAGCCACGTCTGTTGGCAAAATTAGTGGCAATTTTAAGAACTCAAGTCCTCATGAACAAGGGGCTTTGCATCTCTGCTTCTGCCTGTGTAGAATCCAGGTTGTACATTGCTGGAGAATGGAGCTAATCTAGTATCCAGTCCTGTAGCCATTTACAATAAATGTGTAGTTCAGGAATTTGGGCATTATCATCTGCCAACTAGCTAAATATGATTAGTGGCTTTGGAAGGAAGCTTCTTACCATAAGGTATGAAGAGTTAAAGTTAAGCCCTTTTTTTTTTTTTATTATTAGCCTGTCCATTGATAGCAAGGGGTTGTATCAGTTCATTCTGTGCAATGGGATTATCGTTCCACTGGCCAACATTGAGAGCAGACCTAGGTTTTTTTGGCTACAGGCTTAATAAAAACAGGGTGCAATACTGTTGTTTGCATTTTTGTTGTAATTAACAACATTGCATAAACTTTTCTGTGTGTTGGACCAATGCATTTAAAAAATTTTTTTTAACAGGAGTTTTCTTATTCAGTCCACAGCTGCAAAATGATTTAACTGAAAGGTCAGAACAGCAACTGCTAGATTTGCATGAACTTATAAATGTCATAGGTAGGTCCAGTCTGGGTTGCTATTTGAAGTTATTTTATATGGGATTTTTGGTGTTAAATATCTGCATTTTTCACACACAAGGGGGCTTGGGTTGATTGGTTTCCTTGGTAACAGCTCTTTGCTCTGATTGCATAAGCACACTGGAGTGGTGCAGAACAGATTACTACAGAAACACACTGGAATTAGTCTGATGTAAGGGGATGTTGTTTGAGCTGTTACCGAGTTCTTAATTCCATTATCCTTTACGTTAGTCCCATTAATACTGCATTGTAGTGAAATAACAAGTAGCTTACTTAAGACTAGTCAAATGTCCTTTAATAAGTTAGCTGTTGGCTTCTGAAAGAAAATTTTCAAATGAAGGAAAGTAACCCAACAAAACTCTGAATAAAAGGTACTGTCATGATTGGTGCAGAAGAACACTTAATTCTTGGCGAGTTAGCTTGCAAGATAAAAATATTTGTACAGCTTAAATTTATGTTGATGGATTGTCTCAGTCATCCTTTCTTCTTAGTCCGTGGAAGAGTTCTCTTGGGTATTTTTACCAAATTCTCTATGTCAGTCTGATAATCTTCAGAATATGTGTATTTTAATAGGAATTGCATTATTCTGGAGCTAATGATTAAAATAGCAGGGAGTTACTTCAATCAAATGAGATATAAACAGAGCGTGGATTTTTTTGAAACGGGTAGATTTGAAACTAAAGGACACTAGCTGCAAAAATTAGAGGAAATTACACGCGCATGTTGTCAACTGCCCCATGCCAGGTTGCTGCCCCGCTGCACTGGGATTCTGGAGTCTTGGGAAGCTCCTCGGGCACAGGCCCCAGCATCACTCCTGCGCTGAAATGAGAGCATCTGTGGTCAGGCCTAGGATCTCTGGCTGTGGAGATCTGGAAGGCTGTGCCTGGATTAGCTAGCGTGGCAGTGCAAGAGGAGCTCATCTCTGGAGTGGAACATCGCTGAAGTCCTCATGTCCATGCTGCCAGCATTTCCCTTGCTTCTCCTTGGACTAGCTCACTAACAGTTCAAGTGGATTAGGCGCACTCTGTGGCACAGCTTTGGGGTTTTTTTACATCCAAAAGAAATCTGTTTGCATGCCCTGAGACCTCTTTATGATCAACAGATAAGTGTGCCTCCTGAAGATAAATGGGAACAGCTGGGAGGTTTGCTTTAGAAACACATTCCTGATCAAAGCCAAAACCCCTAAGGAAGGACACCCTAAACATCTCCCAGGGCCCCAGCGATGTGGTCATTCTTATGGTCATAGATCAGCTGGTCAAAGGACATCCGAAAGCTGAACTGACCAGAAAGAAAACCTTTGGACGGGGAGAAAGGGAATCCTCTCTAACTGATAAAGGAGTGTATACATTTGAACAAAGCAGCAGGTCCTTACGTGTTTTCCTTAACTTACTTTCTTTATTGCTTTTTGAGTGTGATTAGTATTAGTGAGAGTCATGCCTGGGATCCATGACTGGTCCCCTTGCTATCCCCGTTTCAGTTACAGGGCACTTTCTTATTCCTCTGTGTAGCTAATTTACCTCATCTGTGGTCTGATAATTACAGTAGACACTTGTGTAAAGGCAGCAGAGCTGTTGTCTTTTCTTTTTCTTGTGACCTTGAGAATCTCAGTTCCTTTCAAGTTGTTCATGCTTTGAGGCCTCTGAAACCCAGTAATACGTCTGGTCTTTGTTTTGCTTTTGAGGAAATTCCACTCCTCCTAGCCTGTTTCCTTCAGAGAATCTCCCCAAGGGGGATTTTTTGAGGTATCGCATTATTCTGAGGTGTTTCCACTTAAATAGGTCTTCCTAGGAAAGGACTTTCCCTTATTCTTGGCTAGAGAGAGACATGACATAACCTTGCTCAGTTCTATCTACCCAGAAGTATTCAGTGAAACAGCAATTTCATTAACACAGACAGGACCTGTAAGCAATACACAGGCAGCCATACCACACCTGTCACCTAGATGATCTGGAAAATTACTAAGGTTAAATACTGGAGATGTTACTTTGAGTCAGCTTCAGCGATTCAGACAGAATATTATCGATATATAGGATAACGACAGCATATATAATAGCACATGCTAAAAGCTTTCTCAGCACTTGAGTTTATTCAGAAAGTTTATTTGCAACTTTAAACATTTCTCCTGAACCATGTCCTTGTTGTAGATGTGGGAACAAGGTTGTTTTTACTCTGGTTGAGTTTTGTGACCCGGTTTATGGAATAGCCCATAAACAGCCATACTGGCACAACTCAGCAGATGATAAACTGTAGCATAAGGGCAAGAAATGAGCTGTGGGTAGACAGAACCACTTAAAATGCTTTCATGCTGAGAAAAGAAATGTGGAAAAGTCTATGTTGAAAAGAAATGTTGATTTCTGTAGAAGAACAAGCCAAGGGACTAAGACTCTGGCTGTCTATATGTGTGTGTATATATATATTAAAAAAAAGACAATGCTCCAAAATTTTTTAAGGATTATCAATAACTGTCTTACATTATTAAGACTTTAAAAAACTTCTCATGTGCAATGACACTAAAAACCTAATACAGTATATTGTGAATATTTTGAGGGCATATAATACATTGTTTAAAATAAAAAGTAGTGAACATTAAAAACTAATCAATGTTCAATTCTTTTTTCACACATTTTATACAGTATTTTTAATGCTTTATAAGCTAATTAGAGAGTATCACAAAAGTAAACACTATTAAAAACGAGTTCTTTCACTTAAAAATGATGAAAAATTACAGGGCTCCTGCTTTAAGTGCTCAAGACAATTTGATTTACATAGGATTTTGTTAGGAAAGGCTAGTGCAATTACATTTTGTGATTCCAGCTCAGGCTGTGTGGTATTCAGGAGTTATTTATTTTTCCGGAGGTGCTTTCTCTTTGGGAGAGTGTAGACTTCAGACTGCTAAAACTTTACTCAAAGCCGACTACTGCTTCTCCCCCTCTACCTCAGTGCACGGTGCATTTTGTTGGTTTAGCCTGAACTTCCTTGAGCATGGACTCTTCCACTGCGTATTCATACAGGGACCGTCTCGAGAGAGCCTTGTTTTATGGTTGGTATTTCTTGGTGATGATGTGACACAAATAAATAACAACATTGTACTGGACATGAGGAAAGGTGGGAAAAGTTGACCTTGAAAAATACTCACAAATGGTAACCTGTATTCAGTATTCACAAATGTCCAGCTTACAAATATTATTATTGATTATTATTGTTGTTAAAGGAGAAGCCGCTGCCTGAGCATTCACACACCATTCAAGCAGTCGCACACACACCACCCGAATCTTTAACTGCTCAGACCAGGGTCCCTTCGCCGTGGGCAACCTCAGTGAGCCAATGGGTGCCCCTTTTGACTCCTCACACACACACACATACTTACTTTCGGGTGCGCTCCCTCCTTCTTCAGGCTTGACCCTAGGTTTCCGGCAGCAGAGTTTCAGGCGTCGGATTTTATAAAAATAAGTAATTTAATTGAAAGGTGCAGCAGGGTCAGCCCGGGCTGGGTGCCTCCAGAAGGGGACCTCGAACAAAGAAATCCCTGGGCAGTTACACCCTTGCAATCTCTACACCCGCCCCTCACATGCTGTTCACGCGTCTTTTAGTCCAATAGTGATTTTTGGTCTGGGGTCTTCTAACACCTTATTGAATTCTTTTTCTGTGTCCAGACAGGTAGGCTGTTGACTGCTCTTATCTTGTTGATTTGCAGTCTATGCTGATGGTTGGAGCCTCCTTATCTTCTGGTTTAGGCTTCTTGTGCACCTGCGCTTGCTGGCAGAACACGGGGAACTGAAAAGTTGTGGACTTAGGGAAAACACTACTGAAACGTCAGTGTGTTATCAACATTTTTCTCGTACTAAAAGACTAAACACACCACTGTACCAGCTGCGAGGAAAATTACTAAGAAAATTAACTCCATTGCAGCCTAAAGGCTTCAGCAAATCTAGCTACTTATGCTAAGTAAAGCTAAGCAAACAGCATAAATCACACCGTATTATAACCCTAAGTAATTTATTCTAATTAAAACTTACTTAAGCTAAACAGCTAATATCTCTCAGCATTGTTTAAGGTGATGCAGCATCTGATGGAAAAATTAATTTGTGGATAGGTGACAACTCAGAAAATTTGTCTTCTCAACTTTTGATGAATATCAATTTTGTTGGAAAAATCAAATGATAGTTACAACATTTTACAGCCAGTCCTTTCCATGCCACCCATTCTTATGTCAGGCTGATCCTCCCACTTAGACCAATACAAATCCAAAGCAGCAACAAGTCAGTGGACTTACATCTACTTGAAACCTGTGACTCAGAGAGAGGATTTAGCGTATCTGTGGCAGCAGAGGATTGGGAGTCTTAAGCTGCCTGCAAGCCATCCATGATACAGTTGTGCTGTTGAAAGGCAGGTGGCCTGTACAGGGCTCCATAACTCTGCCTTTTCTTGCTCTGTCAAGTGCAGGGTAGACGCAGGCATTGAAGCTGGAAGGCTGCAGCTCGGGCATTTTCTACACTGTCCAGGCAGAACAGGCAGCTGAAATGTGTTCTTCTGGATTTCTCCTCTTCTTTCTTGATTATCAAATTTTACGTCCAAGTTCCCAGCATGGAGGGTAGAACTTTATCCCTTTCTGTCCCTAAGGGAGTTTAAGTAGGTTGAAAGACATTGTATATAACTTTCCTGATTATTTTTCTTTTTTGTTTGTAACAATTTTGTAAAAATAAAGATTAACAATAGGGAGTGAGATCAAAGTCGATGTCATGTGGAAAGTTACAGGTACTCAGGAAGGGAAAGGATACATAACCCGCAGGAGGAACGGAGTTAGTTGCTGCAGCAGTGAACACTGCAAGTTCACTGTGCCTTTCCTTCTGCATGAATAAACTGTATTGCATAAAATACAGCCTCTTCAGAGGCAACGCCAAGGTTTCTCTGAAGGATCCTGAAGGGATTAAGTAGCCTTTTCAGACATCTTGATGTTAGAAAAAATATAAAGGCATAAAGAATATAGAAGTAAATAGCGCATTTTAGCTGTCAGACATACTTAAAGATGGGAAAAAGTTATGTCTGTAGCAGTGAAAGGGACCTGAAGAATTATTTGTCAAGTCCCTTCTAAAACCAGCAAGGTCAGCTGTAGGGACTGTATTATTTGTCACAAACTGCTGAAAAAAATCTGTTATTTATGGATCTGAAATCTGACTTTGTACAATGCTCCTAAATGAAAAATTTCATCAGTAGCATCACATTCATTAATAAAGCATGTGACTAAGAACAAAGATATTTGGCTAAATACCATTGTAGCTTGATGAAAAAATGTAATACCATCTTCAGTTCATAAACACCATATGCTTCCATTGACAGTTCAACAGGAATAGGTTTTAACTGTTCAAAATAATACCATTGCCCTTAAAATGGCTATTGATAGTAAAAGCTGACTGTTGAAATTAAATAGAACCCCATTATAGCTGCTGTCACACAGTGACTTCTGAATCAACTTTGGTAATTTTATAATTAAAACTTTAACCATGTTCAAAGAAGTTTCTCACTGTAGGACTCTTTAAAATGAAGATCCTTCAGCAAAGCTTTGCCATTCTTTTTTTATCTATACTAGCATAAACAAGCTCCGATGATAAAGCAGGGAAAGTTTCATAATTCTGTTAATGTATACATTACACATTCTCAGTATTTATGTGTTACTGTGGTGGGTTGACTTTGGCTGACAGCCACTCTCTCACTCCCCCTCCTCAGTGGGACAGGAGGAGAAAATAAGATGAAAAACTCTTGGGTTGAGATAAAGGCAATTTAATGAAGAAAAGCAAAGGCTATGCACGGAAGCAAAGCAAAGCAAAAACTTTTATTCTCAACTTCCCATCAGCAGGCGATGTCCAGCCACTTCCTGGGAAGTAGGGTCTCGGTATGTCTGTAGCCGTTGCTTCAGAAGACAAACACCTTAATAACAAATGCCCCTCCTCCTCCTCCCTTCTCTTAGCTCTCACGGCTAAGCAAAGCATCATGTGGTATGCACCCCTTGGTCAGTTGGGGTCAGCTGTCCTGGCGATGTCCCCTCTCAAAGTCTTGCCCACCCCCAGCCTACTGGTATTTTAGTGTGGGGTGGTTGGAGAGACAGTGCTCAGCAGTATCCAAAATACTGGTGTGTTATCAACACCTTTCTAGCTTCAACTACAAAGCACAGCACTATGAGGGCTGCTGTGGGGAAGGTTAGCTCCATCCCAGCCAGACCCAGTACAGTTATACTGAGCTGGGCACCAGTGTGCCTGCTGTAGCCAGGCTGGCTCTGCAGTAAAAAGAAGTGATTTTGTGGTTAAAGAACTGAGTGGTATAAAAAAAATAAAGTCCCATATCTGCTCCTATAAATCCTCCAGACATCCCCTCTGCTCTTATTACTAAAGCAGGGGCAGTATCCCCTTTCTTGTGCTTCGATTACCAGATTAGACGATAAACTGGGTGGCACAGGAGCTGATGTTTGTCATGTCTGTACACACAGTGAGGCGCTATAGAGTGCTGGCCCTCATTTAGGGCACCTCTGCCATACTGTAGTGACATGAGTCTTTGTTCATGCAACTAGTTATATTAAAATCATCATTTACAATTCTGAGTAATATGGTTGAATAAAACATTGATTAAGAATCAACCTAAACCATTCTATAGATGTGGCATTTTTACAGGTTTAATCTATGTATTGACTTTTTCTTGCCCTTGTGCCTCATCCCATACTCCGTCCCTCAGTTTCCTTGGCTGAACCGGATTGGTTTCTGGAGATGTAACTTAATAAATACAGTCCACTGGCAAATACAGCTTCACAGCTGCAAGAAATTTTAAGGTATTTTTTCAGTAATTTTTACATTTCAGACGTGCATGCAGTATCAAGCCAACTTTTGTAACTACAAAAGGACAGAATTTGGTTTCCAGAAAGTAGCATATATAATGATATTCAAAGTCTGCTACATTTATTGATCTTTACAACTGTTTTTTAAAGTCCTTTTTTTAATCTTTTATATCAAAGGCCTAGATACCTCGAAGTTAAGGCACAATAAAATTTGTTATACCTGCCTAGTGTCAGTAGGGTTTCTTTAAAGACTTTCATCCATTAAAAGGGAAGAAACAGTCCTTTTCTTACTAAATATGGAATAAAAGTGATATCAGTCTCAGGTTAATTTAATGATTTTGCAGGGCATTCGGCCTAGGAAAATGAGGGGATTCTAAAATATAACGAGGAGAATAAAAACTCTTCTACGTTATTTTTCCCCTTGCCTTTAAAGATCTCTCTAATGTTTTTAAAGAAAATTATTTGAAGGGAGTAGGAGGAATAAAAAAAAAAATCCATATTTCAAAGCTAGTGTAGTTATAGAACCACATGAGACATTCCAGTGTTGACAGTAATCAGAAAGAATCGTCTTTAATGCTGTTTTCAAAGATATCAGAAAAAATGCTTTTCTGTGAGGGAAGAATATAATTTGATAAAACATGTTGGTAATATGAATTCTTTCCATGAATATTGTTACAAGCTGATTACAATATGCAACTGAAAATTAGCATCTATCTTCTGTCTGAATTGGCAGAGAAGGGTAAGGACTGCTGAGGCTGCTAGCCAAACAGGAACACAATTGTGGCTCCCAAACTTTTGCAACTTTGAGTAGGATGCATCAGAGAAGCAGTCCTCCCCAAAGAGGCATTTGTCTCCCATTAAACCAATAATGCAGGTGTATTTCCATGAGGAGAAAATGTCTTTTTTAGACCTATGAGATTTTTTTTTAAATAAAAACCATGTATAGTTTATGGATTGTCCACAGAGTGAACTCATATCAATTGTCTCTCCTGCTCATGACCATGGAGTCAAACCAATAATTTTGGCTTGGACATGAGATACTGGAAAGAGCACCTGGGCCCTGTATTCAGATTGTTTTACTTCTTGCTATACCTTTCGTCCTTTCTTCATTCAGCATACAAATGACGCTCCTTCTCTTCAGGAAGTATGCAGAGGACACAAGGGACCTATCTGGCATGTAACAGAAATTTCAAAATTACCAAAAATCCTGACACGATATGGTGACTATAGAATGTCTCAGGATCTCCTGTCAGATTTAGAAGAAATTAAATTTTATTACTTAGAAAAACAAAGATCTTTCCTGTATAATTATTGCACATCTCCAAGATCTCTCAAACCTTTCTTGAGGTTACAATTCTTTGAGATTCAGCACTGATGGCACTCACTAGAAGTGCTGTGACTAGTTTAAATCCTAAACCTTATTATAATTTTTAAATACCCCTCTTCAGTGCATTTTTATTGATGTGATTGAGAATGCCTCTTGCATTTAACAGGTTAGGGATTTTCTGCTGAAATAGTAGTAACTTTGGAATCTTAAATGGATTTTAAAGAATTAAGTGGTCAGTTTAAGTAATTTTTTTGGTATTGACCTTAATAAAGAAGCTGCCAAGGAAGTAACTAGGGCTGTTGATTCCATCCGGTAGTGGACTGATTAAAAGACATAAGGATAAATTTATCACTGGTATAGTAGATGCAACTCCACAGTCTACGGTGTACCCATTTAAACTGTGGATAAGTATTTTTTCTAGTTCCTTCTCTGAGGTGTATTATATTTTTTTTCTTTTCTTTTGTCTGACATGTATGATGGGTGCGTAAAGGATAAAAACCTTTTTTGATAAAATTAATATTTTTTAAAGCAAAGAGGACTTTGGAAAAATATCAACAGATGCTGTTTGAAAATGTTATGCTGAACTTGTGGTTTATTCTTAGTTATGAAATGTCTCTAATAATTTTTGAGGAAAATCAAATTCTTCAGTTTTTTTACTTCAGGAGCTGGATTTGGGTAGGGAATGGATTTCAGGAAGAAAGGTGTTGAGAGAATATGAGTACAAATAAACAGGAACCATTTCTGTACTGTCTGCAGCTCCATTTCTTTACTCTATATGTTGTTTCTAGGAACTTTGCTCAGTTAAACTTGATTTAATTCTTAAATAGCTGTTGACCATCCCTTAAATGAAATGGCCATGAAAATTCTGCCTATTAGGTCTAGCACCATTTCTTCTTAAATTTGCATGCTAAATAATGCCACAGAAAACATGTCAACATTTCCTAGTTAGCAGCAAAGGATGATCAATGGTTCTGTGATAATTAGTATAGTTGACAGTCAATCAAAGTGATGAAAATAAAAAGCTCTGATCAAAAGACCTTTTCTTCTGTGCACTGTAAATTAGCATAAACATTGCCATCCCTTCATAATGCCAGTAAACCAGCAAATATTTCCTTGGCATAAAAAGAATTCTTATTTGGTTAAAGGGCAATGGAATTTAATCCACTGCAATATTAATCTTTTTTTTTTTTTTCTGATTCCTTTCATTTAGATAAAACAATTTGAAAACAACAACAACAACAACTTGGCGGGGGGAGGTGATGGTTTGCATTTCTTGGTTTTAATGGCTGGGATTGGCAGAAGGAGGTGTGTGAACTGGTTGGACAATCATGTATAAACCAACCAAAATTACTGAGGGCTTTGGATCTGAATGACTATGCCAAGAAAGAAAATAGGTTAACTTAAGAAATGTGCAATTGTATCAGGAAAAAACCCAAACTCTAACACCCCACAATCCAGTGTGGTAACCTTTAGCTGCTGAAACGCTTGCTCCTCCCTTCTGTCCCCTGATCTCTGGGAAGCTGTGGGAGCAGAGCTTTGACAGATCCCATGGGCAATGCATTTTTACCTCATCACCATCTCTGTTTTTAGTGTAGCACCTGTGACTTTCATTTATTTAACTTCACTGCTATTAGTGGGATGACTCATGATATTTGTTAAGTACTCACATGATTGAGCCCTACTATCTAACGATAGTTTTATTCTGTATAACAATAATCAAGAAAAATACTGAAGACAAAACCTTGTTATAAGATCCACCTTAGTGTGGATCTTACTTTTAAGAGTCAGGGGATGGATCTTTTATGAACAGTCCTCATTTATAACATTTATCTCTCAAAGGATTAGAGTTAGGCACTCGAGCTAAGAACATTAAGCATGGTGAAAGATTTGTTTTTCTTGACCTCTATTAGTAGTCAGCGCATTCCAGCCTATAACTAAAGTGCTGCAATGCACCTATAAACAGGTGTTTCAAGAATAATCCCCTCTTTTGCATAGCAAAGTATTTGTTTCCCTTTCACCACAAGTATTATTATTGATCACTTATCACATGAGCTACCAAATATTGAAATAGCTTCACCTTTCTCCCTTCCCACTCTTGTAGCCATTACATGTTGTGGTTTGTTTGTTTTTTAATAAAAGAACCTATGCTCCACTGTTGGTATTTGGTACTTGAAAGATGACCTTAACAATGTAAAGCATCAGTTATGAGTGAAGTTAAGTGAGAAAACAGGGCTGTGCCCTGGAAAATTGCCTTTCACTAACTACATCCTTTGCAATATTTTCACTTGGGGGGGTGTGGAGCTACACAAGCAATAATAATTTTTGAAAAATGAATATTTTTTTTTAAATTGGAAGTAACATGGTCAGGTATGGTCAGGTTTTGATTTGTTTGCTTCTTTTTGCTTATGGTCAATCTACCATGATTGTTTTTGTGCTTGGAAACTGGTGTGTAACTGAGTAAATAATGAAGAAGGGGCATTCACGTAAGCTAGAAAAATATACGAAGGAAGGTTGTTTTTTTCAGTGAATATGCCGCATGCTTTGAACTCTTATGCCAATGAGTGTGTGGTCAGTGCAGATCCTATGAGTTCTATAGTTCTATATGACATTGTAGTCTGTTGGCTTCATGCCTGAAAAATGTGAAAATCGTTTACAAAGCAGAGCAGAAACCATTTCATCCTCTGAACAGGATTTCAGAAGTGTAATTTACCAGCAATTAAAACCCCCCAAAATGTAAACTGAATTACTCTTCTCTTGGGATTCCTACCACCATTTAATTTGTGTTTGTTTTATCCTTTGGCATTTTATCTTCTAATAAGCCTTTAAGGGAGAATGAAGTATTAGCTTTCTATTTAAAGGGAAGGACAAATAGATGCAGAGTAAGTACACTCTAATGGCCAAAATTATTCAAGATTTTTGGCTTCAGCAGCATGCAAATAAATGTCTGCATTTACTGGGTTGGAAAGGTTTGTTTGTTTTACAAAAGCATTTGCAAGAGATTTATTTACAGGTAATAATATTTATTTACTATCTTTTCTCCATTTGAGTAGAAACAAATGTCCTTAGGTTATTTATTTGTGGAACACCAGCTGTGTCACTGTATTTCTGATTCAACATCCACTATTTCTGTATTTCCATACTTTGAATATTTCTCTAATGGAGAAGCTGACATTAAATTTAAATCCTTCTAGTTGTTCATTTATCAGCTCTCCCATGTGTGACCCACACAGTTTATTGACTTGGCCAGCTGGTGTTGAAAAGTGAATAACCAGAATACTACCAAAAAGCGCCACTAAAAACCAGATAAAACCAGAATGGTCTTTCTAAAATTCTCTTGCCATTTTCTGAATGAACACATCTTTGAATTGGCTTTCCCTTTTTTGAGCCCAATTTCTGATTATAAAATTAGAAAAGAATTCTTTCAGGAAGTTTATATTTATTTTATATGCACCTTTTTTTTTCACCAAGACACTTCACTGTACGTAGAAATACACTAGAGGAGCACAGCCTTAACTTGAAAGTGTTTGCAGTGTGATTAGTTTAGAAGGGTTTGCACTTTCTTGTATGTTCTTTATGCTTTTGTTGTCTCCAGGTCTGCTTTTTATACCTCAGATTCCCAGAGAATATTCTGCTATGTTGTGTTATAAACTGTCTTCTCTTTAGAGACATTTGCTGAAGAGAAGACTTGGAAGACTGCAAAAAACTCATTAAAGACCCCAACCTGCAAATATTTACTTGGTACCCACCTATGAGTTGCTCTGTTTGTCTCCCAATAGTGGGGTGAAGCATTTCCATAAATGTGTGCTCAGTTGGGGTTTCCAGCCTGAACTCCCTTCAGCACACTCCATGCTGATGGAGTCTGACTTAGAACCCTGTTCATCAAGTTGCGGAATATTCTAGGGTTCTAGGGTGTGGAATATTTCTTGGCCCCAAATACGTGTTGAATGAAGGAGGTTGCTGGTAGGTTGGTGCTCTGCAAACGTACGTACTTTTAAAGGAGCATATAAAGCTCACGTGCTCTAAATGCTTTTATGGCATATCATGTAAGAGCCCTTCCAGCATGGTTCTTGCACAGCCACGTGATATCCAGAGGGTGAATGGGCCAAGCTCAGCATGCAGCTCCTATCTAGATGGAGGGAGTGAAGCTTCCATCCCACCAACATCCAGGAGTTTGCCCTGGGCGCGTGCAAGGGAGTAGACTTGCACTGGTGTACTGGCTAAGTTTGAACTTGAGCTTGTGCTTGGGTTGTGGTCGAAATACAACCAGAATTAATTCTCTGTGCCTGTGAGTAAATTTACACAAAATAGCGCCTATTTATTCACTCATTTATCATGTTTATGTTGTAAAGGGCTAATATGGCCTTTGGAATGACAAAAAAATTCTGCCCATACGGAACAGCAGTTGGGCTTTGGATACCTTTGCCCCAAGTGACTACAGGATTTCCCTAATATTGCTTAATGCATTTTTCTCAAAAGAGGAACAAAACTAATTGCTGAGACCTTTGTGTCCTAGGGGATGTGTCATGGCTAGAAAAAAATATTCTGCACGGCCGTTACCTTCTCATAGTTATTTCTTGCCAGACCCTCAAGGATAAGCTGTCAGTGCCCGTATACAACAGATTATATAAGATCATCATTTTCCACTCCATATAAGATGTTACTCTGAAAGCTATATTCTGATATTAAATAAAAATACTTTGTACTAGATTAAGTCTTTCATCCAAAGACATAAAAGTGCTCTCCAGTGTTATTATTCACGTTCAAAAGAAGATTAAAATGAGCCATGCAAGGGTGAGGTGATTTGCCCAAGGTTACAGGGAGTCAGCAGTGGTTATCCCAGTCTGAGACCCCCTCCTGAAGTATAAGCAAAAACACGGAGTGTTTCAGTCATGCAATTTAATGCAGAGAAAAGCCTCCCTACTCATGTGTAGCACTAACACGGCAGGAGGATTCAGAGAGAGCCTACATGTCATTAGCCCAGCTCAGATTACAAGATAGGGCTTTAATAAGTGACTGTGATGTAAATCCAGTAGACAAGTTCAAATCTTCTTGTTGGACATAAGCGTAGCTAGGTTTTACAGAATACAAAGTACTACTAGATGTGGAGCCAGGCAATTTTTTTTCAGTGGGTCATTTGCCAAAACCTGCAGACTGGGGCTAGGTGAAACGCTTTGCTAATCCAGGCTAAAATGTCTTGTGCAATTCACAGTAAATTCTTTTATTTTGAGTGATACTGTCCTCCCCTCAAACACTCATCTGAGGTTTATACTGTGTTTGCTGTACTCACCCAATGTTTTAGATCACCAAACCCCAAAGAAAGACGACTTATTCTTAGCATAACAGCTCGGGAAAAAAGGACAATAAAAATTTTACTTGGAAGTGACAAAAGCAAAATCATAGTACTTTTGTGACAGAAAACTAGTATTACTATGTACATGGACTGTACATGATGTAAATAGGTTTATAATATTTAGAGGTATACTTTGTGCCCCTCATCTTTGCAGTATTGCCAACGTGGTGCAATAATATCTGTGTAAGCAAAGATAAAGAATTCTTGTGGGCACTGGGTATCAGATTATAATTGCCAGGAGCTTTCCACAGCCTTTTTTCTTCTCTGTGTATCTCACCCTCCCATTTCCACTTCCTGCATGAAACTGAGCAGAGCTGACCCTAAACCCCCTTCCCTGCTTTTCTTTTGCTGGCAAGGAGCCTGCCTGCTCCCTTGCCTAGCCCAGGAAATTGCCACAGCCCTCACCAGCAATGAGAGTTGGCAGAGCTGGAGTAATCCTGAGCTGTGACCTCCCATCTTCCCCTAGGTTTCGGGAAGCAAGGCTAGGAGGGAGACCTCAGTTTGGCAAGGTCATGCCTCTGACTCTGCCATGCCCCCTCTCCCCAGTTTGGCAGGCTGCTCAGAAGGGAGCCATCCTCCTCTCACCCCCTACAGTTGTGTCCATGTGCCTGAGCTGACTTACCTGAATAGCTGTCTTGACAATTCACAGTGACTTTCTGGGTTTGAGAAACGTATGCCTCATAGCCCGCTAATCTACTGTATTAATGTGAGTGATAAATTAGGGTTTCAGTCTCACTCTACTGGCTGGAAAAAGGCCTTTCTTGTGCACTAGGTGCATTCCTCTACACCTAGCCTTTCAGAGAAGCTCCATTTACAAGATTTTCATAATTCTGAGTTTTTTAGGGCAGTAAAATTCTAAGCAAGACCTCTGCAAAGCTTTTTCACCAGCCACCTAAATTTCAGGATAATCCATCAATTTTATTATGAGGGAGTAATCTTAGTACCAGAATAGCTACAAAACATGTAGAGGTACGTCTGTAGAAGCAAACAAAAAAACAAAACAAAACTTCTTCTTAATGTTAAAGAGTGGCTTCTGGCATCCACGCAGATATTTTCTACAACATAGTACCTTTACTTACGGCAAATACCAAGGCTAGATCAACAGAGCGACTTGAATGTTTGTTATTGCTTTAGAAACTTTAATTGCAGCAATCAGACACTATTTAGATTGGTTAAAACTCGCTGAGCTACTGCTTAACTTACATCAGGTAACTAATACATTTGCATTCCTGCCAGTGAGTCTAACTATCCTCCTCCTCAAGATGCTGGCCTTGACTCGTCTGACCTTTTGGAAGATTGTCTGTGCGCTCATCTGCAACTTGTGCTTTTCATTGTACAAAGGAGGTGTTAAAAAGTAATATTTTTACTGAAGAACCTGACTGGTATGGAAATAAATATCTGCAGTATTTTTGCAGAATAGTTATACCTAGGAGAGAGAGACTACTTTTTAAAAAAACCATGTGATGATATTCTTAGTAGTAATGAGCTTAAGTTACTTTTTAATATTCTCACTACCTTGGCCTAGCAAGCAATGTAGAGAGTAATCACAAATCTCGACAAAAGCACAATTGCATGAGCCTAGCAAAACCTGTGCCTGCTATTACCCTGGTCATTTAATTTCTGTTATTAACCCTGATAGTCTAGCACATGCTGATGTGTTCATGGCAGGCTTCATGGACTTGAGAAATGCTAGTATTTTGCTGCTCTTCTCTTCCCATTTTCCATGTATGGCTTTGTTTTTTCAGACCATGAACTCTTCTGGTCAAGAATTACCATACAGTGTAAGTAGAGAATAGCCCAGGTACTAGAAGCAGCACAGCTGTGCAAGCTGCAAGTTTGTTAGGACATCAGAATCATAGAATCACCTAGGTTGGAAGAGACCTTTAAGATCATCAAGTCCAACCATAAGCCTCACATTGCCTAAACCACCACTAAACCATGTCCCTTGGCACCACATCTACCCATCTTTTGAATACCTCCAGGGATGGTGATTCAACCACTTCCCTGGGCAGCCTGTTCCAATGTTTGATAACCCTTTTGGTGAAGAATTTTTTCCTAATATTCAATCTAAACCTCCCCTGGTGCCACTTGAGACCATTTCCTCTTGTGCTGTCACTTGTTACTTGGGAGAAGAGATCGACCCCCACCTCACTACAACTTCCTTTCAGGTAGTTGTAGAGAGCGATAAGGTCTCCCCTCAGCCTCTTTTTCTCCAGGCTAAATGATCCCAGTTCCCTCAGCCACTCCTCATCAGACTTGTGTGTCATGCTAATGCAATTAGAGTGCATAGGCTCAGATCAGGTTTAGACCATTCAGCTTTAGTTTGGTATCTCTGTGGTACTGTGTTGTTTTGCTCTGCCTTTCCAATGTCTATCTGAATAGTGTAGAATAGCGTGTCTGTCTGATGTGATCGTAACGCATAGCAAGAAGTTGACCTAGCATACATTGAGCAAGTATGATTTTTAGTTGTTTGGTTTTTTTGTTTTTAAATGTGGTGCAAGGCAAGACGGAAGCAAAATTACTTTTTAATTTAATAGAATTTCAAGCAAGCAATAATAGCTCTAATATTCTCTGTAACACTGTATCTATGATACAATCCTTTGACAAAGAGCTTGCCATATAGAAACCCAGTTCTGAAGACTGTACCGGGAAAGATGCTTAATGGTGGTTATACATATTAGGGATGGGCTGTACATAGCACTGCGAGTGATGGTGTATCAGATATCATGCATTTCATTTCCACATTTTCTTACTAGTAAGAAAGGACAGTGATTTATTGCATATTGATATAATGAGGTTTTACAAGTCGATAGTTATTACTACACACTGCAGTGCATTAGCAGTATATAGGAATAAACCATGAGGCATCTGTCAGTTAGAACATTTCTTGCATTTGAATGCCTTTAATGTTCATCTATTAGAAGTTACCTAAGTATTCTCCAAAAATCTAATCCCTGAAGGTGAGGTGAAAAGAGCTTTCTGTTAGACGTCATTCAGCTAGAGTTGCAGAATGAAGGGTGACAGCATCATGTGAGAGCTATTCACCCGAACTGTCATTTTACATTTCCAGGAGGAAAAAGATTTAAACATTCAGTTTATATATACGATTGTTTCCTTATCTTTTTTCTCTTCTCTCTTGACCCTTCTGGAATATATTTTCTCCACTGTTTCTTTGGGGCAAAGCCTTAGCACCCTGTAGGTTTTCTGTCAGACACTCTGGCTTGCACTTGTGACCCAGCTGAGTGGACCATGGAATGTATAACAAGATAAAAGTCTGAATTCTCGCTAAATAACAGCTGTTCTCCACAAGTGCAACGCCAGTTACTGAAACAGAATTACTGCAGGTCTGTATCAAAATTTGTGTTGGGAAGAAGATTGATCTGAAGATTACCTGTGCCAGCTTACCTATTAGAATAAAACAAACGATGTTAAATCTGTTGACGTGTGTCGTGCATCCTGCTCTTCTCTCTTTAGCCTGCGGAGAGAGCTGCAGGTCAGATTGCAGAGAGAATGCAAATTCGTAATCTGCTAGAGTTACAGTTTTGCTTATGTCTTGCCAAAAAGCACATTCACCTGGCTGGTGGTGGTGCTGATGTCCCTCTTTTGGCATGTAATAGTTCTTGATTTGGAGCAGCAGCACATACTTCTTTTGAGAGTGTCAGCTGGGGAGTGGGTCCCGAAAAAGTAGCTCTTATCCCTTTCCCACCTGTGCCACCCTCTCCATTATGTACAGCTCTCTACATCAGTTTTATTAGTGAAGTAGTCATTCTATACCAAGGTTAAACACCTAGGACACTATATGTACCCTCTCTGGTAGTATTAAGTTGTGACGTACATTGTGATAGAGCTGCTGTGAACCTCTCCTCACCATGCAGATGTACTGAGCATGCATGATATGACATGGGGCTGATTTAGTGGATTTTTATCAAGAATGTTTAAAAAATGTCTTTATCATCCCACTTCTCAAGTTCTGCACAATTAAAAAAAGAAATATACTTGCCAGCAGCCTATATTACAAAGAAAAATGATAATAGCATTCAATCTGTGTAATAGCTTGTAAAATGAAAGCTGCAGATTACATTTTAGTCACTGAGGGGTTCTAAATTAACCACTTTGACCAAACTAGGAAATTCTGAGTTAAGTCTGAAAATCTATTCTAAGAGTCAGATCTTATCCCTGACCATTTACAGAGAGCAAAACTGCAAAGTAAGATTACTCTGCACAGCCTTTCGGTTTAATCTTGGAGCCTTTCTTATCCTTAGTATGTGTGTTGTTTGCTTTTCTTCAAAATAAAGGCTGGGACTATTAATGTGGAAGTTATGTCCATACATAAAAACCCTAAGCCAAATGCCATGTGTCTTTTCCTAGTTTGAGTTAATAAACATATCAGGAAGTATAGGCTGAAACTTGAGGTAGGACAGTTTGTTGCTTTTTAGCATAACTGTCCTGTGGAGTGGACACCAGTTAATTCCACTCTGTTACTGGTAGTTTTCTGTTACCTTCCTGCAACTTTGTGGATGTTTAGGAAGGTCAGGAAAGTTGTTCTGCAGGTCAATTTAAAATAATTCAGAGAGCTTACCAAAAATCTCGGCATCCCCCAGGAATGAATGTAGTGCCAATATGAGCACAAGTACTGTGAGAAAAGTACAGTTACCCCAATAAACTTTGCACTGGTGAAACACTTTGGCTTGTATTGTACTGCATATTCAGTTGTATCATAGAGGCCAACAGAATCAATATTAGAAATAGAACTGGCAGTTGTAACCATTGTGTTTTATATGTATGATGTATATTTGGGTGCTGGAGCATATGATGTGTGAAGAGAGAAGAGAAGCGAAGAAGAAGAGAAGAAGAGGGGAGCTAATTTCTTCAGCTACCTCATGGTAGAGGACAGACTCGGAGGCGTGCAGTGAAAGAATGAGAAGCAATGGACGCAAGTTACAACCAGGCATAAGGAACAACTTCTTCACCTTAAAGGCAGTCAAACATGAGGGCAGGTTACACAGAGAGCTTGTGGGGTCTCCGTTCCTGCAGACATTCAAAATGTGACTGGACAAGGCCCTGAGCAACCTGATACAACTTCAAAGTTGTCCCCAATTAGAACTAGATGACCTCCATTAGGCCTTTCCTACTGACATTATTTTACAGTTCCATGATTGTGATTTTTCTTCTTAAATGGATTTCTGAATTTCAGCAGATATCTCCATTTATCTCTCACTCAACATGCAAGACCCATATGTGGAAACACACACCTGGCTGCTTGTGCAAGGCCACTTGATGGAGAGGGGCCATGTTAGGCTGTAGCAGAGGAAAATCTGGATTGTCCTGGGGTTTCTTTGAGCCCAGAGCCCTGCCAGTTTGCACTCTGCTGCACTTCAGCACATTGTCACACCTTTCCCCTGAAACATGGCAGGACCTACCTGCCAGGCACATGCAGCTCTGGAAATGTGGGTTGTGGAGCATGAAATTCACTGGAGAGTTGTGTCCAGCATATAGGGTCCTTCGATGAGCCAGGGGAGAATTAGGTACTAGTACCAGGTAGTAGGTTGAAGTCATGGCATCATACTCAACGTGCCAGACGGAGGCTCCTCTTGAGGGCTGGTGCCATAGAGGGAAACAGAAGACTGGAGAAGGAGCAGAAGTGAGTCTCATGCTGAATGCAGGTTGTGTAAAACTTGGCAGGTTTGCTCTGGCTGTGTTTCACATGGAAATACACTACTCTCAGTTGATCCCAAATATTTAGTTCAGTCACAGAGTTCACTCTGGAGCAGCTCCACAGTCTCTTTCAATGAAGAGTGACAAGCTGCAGAGTGTTACTTCCACTTACCCTGGTTAAGACATTTAGAAGAACTCTGCAGGCACAGAAAAGGCAAAGTTTGCAGAAAAGTCCAGCTTCATTAGGCACAGAAGTGGCCATTTTTTTTCCAGGAGAATTTATATTGATGTTTGGTGTCCGCCATGGATTTCTTTTCTGCTGAAGTCTCCTCTCATTGTAGCTTCACCTAGTCCTCTCTGAAAAGTTAGCTCCAAACGTTCTTACGTTTCACCAGCAGTTTGAGAGGTGGAGAGGTTCCACATAGGTACACATTCTTTCTTTACTCACATAGCTCCCACTGTTTCATTTTTTAATGCCTTTGGAGTCCATTAGGCATAGCAATTGCACATCCAAGAACAGAGTGTCCCCTTGTTTTTTTGAAGTTGAAAATAGTGGCAATCTAACCTCAGAATGTATTTGTAGTAAATTCAAATATTAGCCATGTCACTGCATTGTATTTTCTGTGTTTTGTTTTGGAAATACATTCAGTGATCCAACATGACACCTGAACCTGAAAAAGAAAGAATATAATAGCCTTCAGATCAGATAAGTACTTTCAAAAAGGATTTAACATCTATTTGGCAGAGAGGACAATATAGTTTTACAAATCCATGTGCAATTCTCTTTTGTGAAGGCAATCCACTGTGTTACCAACCTTTTAAAAACTGAAAGTATGTTTTCTAAAAATGATACTGTTATTATATATTTAGCAGTCTTATGTATGCTGAGTATAGATAACCTGAAAACACGCACAAGTTTTTGTTAGCTTCTTGCTTGTAGATGATATGCTTTTTCGGGTTTTTGGTGACCTGTTCCAATGGCAGTCAGTATCAAAGAATAAATGTAAATGTTTTGCTATAATGTACTGTAGTTCCCTTGCACTAAAAAAAAAAAATCTCTTCACTTTGTCCATCTTGAATTATTCTGAAGAAAATTTTGTTTTAATTTGGCTGTCAGACTGTTATTTCATTATACCTCTAAAGCAGATATAAGAATCATATATTTTGTTGATTTTAGTTGAAACAACAGCTTTTTTAATGGCTTTCTTTGTTCTATATTAGATTGTAAACTCCTTGGGATGGGAACTGTCTTTAATGTAACAAAAAAGCTCTAATGGGAATTTGGGGGTACTATTTAAAATAGGAACATGATTAAATAATGTCTGTATTGTTTAAATGGGGCTCAGACTGGTGATGGTGGCTTTTTTGTGGTTTTTAAAATGATCTTTTCTTCATCAGTCTGTTCTCTCTGTGTATTCAGAGTTAAATTGCAGATCCTTCCTTTTAATAAAAAGAGTCATTCTTTTGGAAACCTTTTACCCTTTCAGTGATGCTAATAGTGATGATGCCTTGCAGGATAACAAGAGCATTGGTCTGTCTTGTGTCACCAGCAAAGTTATTTAATGAAGTTGTGAATGTCAAAATCTTGCTGATAAATGACCATGAGGAACACAGCTTGCTTTTCAAATTCCAGACTTTATTTGCAGGACTAACAATAAAAGCTCTCTCTCTGACTATGATATTCTTCATCTGTGATCACTGAGAAACAATAAACATGGGCAAGAAGTGTCTTTTGAAATATTATAGGATTCTAAGTATAGGACACGTGCTTGAGTTCATTCTGTCACTGCTTCAGATGATGGAATACTGTAGGTTTCCAATATGGTTCTGCACAGCTTATTAAAAACAAACCGTGATAAAAATTTCTTCTTAGATTATTATTGCTCAGTTTTGAATTTAATATCTTTACTGCTAAAAGATTAGACACTGTTGTTGCCCCTATTGTCCAAGTAAAGCAGGCCTCTTCTAAAAGACACTGCATATTTTTAGGTAGAAATTTGACAGGGCATTCATCACTCCTTCAGGAGGTCTAAGAAGATTTCTTCTAGGGATGAGTGAAAAGAGTACAATTTGGACACTGAAGTCAAAGACCTTGCTATTTGGATAGTGCCTTTAATACTGAACTCCCTGTCATTTTTGAAGAGCGTTCTCAATCACCTCTCTTTCTTTCTTCCCCCCTTGTGTATCTTGCCAGAGAAACCAAAGAAATCACTTTCTCCTGTGCTTCACTGTCTCCAAGAATAAAGAATTAACAATGCCAATACTGAAAAGTGTGTTGAGATTTGCCAATAAAAGGCTCTAGAGCAAGGTTATGCTTATTAATAAATAACAGCAGTCAACAATAGGGAATTCGGTGTAATTGGTGGGGAAGCAAAATAATCCGTAGTTTTATGTGTAATTGGTCTAGTAATTCTAAAAGGCAGTCTACCCCAAAAAATCTGTGATAGCCTGTTGCTACTTAGGTTTTTGGTCTTATTCACAGATGGGCAACGATGGCACTGATGGGAAACCAAGTATCCTGTTTCTATACTGGACAAACATATAATTACCTTTTTCTTCTCAATAGTAGCTGATACGTTCTGCCAATTTCACCTCTGAAGAAAGCTAAAATAGCCACTGGCTAATTTTGCTACCTTTATTTATAGTGACATACTTTGCTACCTTTATGTAGAGTGACAAACTCTTCAAATATATATTGCTCCTGAAATAACTGCTCCTGCTTAAAAAATATGCTTCGTCTGTTTACAAAAAGTGAACTGCGGTCTATACAATCATGCAAAGACAGAGTCTGGCTCTTGAAAGTAGTTGTTTCTGCAGTAATCCTTTAGAAAAGGGGCTATATTAGGCACTCGGAGTAGCTCTCCTCTCGGGCATTTTAACCAATGTACTACACCATATTAATGTCATTACGCTGCTTCTGGTATCCCACTAAGTTCATTTAAGATGAGCTTATATATCCATCTACAGCACTACATTTTCATTTTACCTTGTGAAGTTTGGTCTTAGCTCGTGTTTGTTTACAGTGTATTACCTATATAGCTCCTGATCTGCATAGCTATTTGCTAATTTCTGGTTGGAACTCGGAGCTGCGTTGACTGAATTTTCAGATAGGGTTGATGTTCTTTAGATGGGAGTTTAGAGCGCTGGGTTACTAGCAGTGGCCTTTGATTTTAGAATGCTTTTGCTTCTTAGTTAATAGATCTTCAAGGTGTTAGTGATCTTCAAGGTACGCAGCCTCTCTGCTTTATCATCTTGTTTCTGAGGAAGGCTTCAGGACAGTTTGTAAGAAAATAGGAAAACAGAAAATTATTATTGTGAGTAGGGTTTCTTTTTAGTCATCTCCTTTATCATGTTTATAATGATGCATTGTTCATAGTGCTGAAATTATGCTTCTCGCATGTTAAAATATGAATGTTTCGCTGCTTGTTATCTGGGTGCCATGCTTTATGGTTCTGTTTTGTGCTTCTCTCACATGCTGGAATCATAAGATCTTCCCCAAGAATGACTGCAGTCATGCCATTTGTGTCTGTTTCTCTCCAACAATAAACAATAATAGCAGCTAACGTTTGTCATTCTGACAACAGACTTTTTATTTCAGTATTTTGTCCTTAAAGATAAAACTTTAATTATATACTGGACAGCAATTTTGTCTTAGCAATATGGCTGAAGGATTAGATGATAGAATTAAAGTAACTTATAAACAAAAATCAGACCAAAATACAAGATGCTTGATTCTCCAGTCAAGTTAGTGGATTACCCCTCATTCAGTTCAATTAGCAGCGTTATGTGCCAATGATATTTCATTCATTAAAATATGTTGGTTTATAATCTGTTCATAGTTTCATGCTGGCGGATTTCATCAGTGAAGTTTTCAGAAACCAGTGTGTCTTTTTCACAGAGGGAAAATTAGGCCTTGAACATCTCACTAGCCTGCTAAAGAAGCTTCTATATACTGTTCCAAAAAGGCTGCTGTTTTAAAAAAAACCCTAAACACTAGTTAATTAAACTTCACAGGATGATGTGTGTTCATCTGAGAATTTATTTTGGGAGCTGTAGAATGCATTTCCATATTTAAAAGGAGCATTTATCTGTGATATTACTAAGCTTCCTAATTTGCCCTTGCCATCTTGGGTAGTACCTAACAGAATGGAACAAAAGGAATATTATTTGGCAATGCAACACCATGAGAATATTTTGGCATTCAGTATTGTCTGACACTAAAACTTTTTGTGGTCTATATTCAGAGAAGGGTGATAACAGAATTTTGGAACCCCCTTCCCAGCATGTGGTAGACAATATAGATAAGCCTAAATACACACTTCTTAGTTTATCAGAATATTAATTTGAATTTTTCTGATTCATCTCTAGACTATGAATGCATGAACTGAAGCTGAGCTGCTTTTGGTAGTGAACTGCCCAACTCTTAAGTGTCTACTCAGATATTCTTCATCTCTCCTGGATTCCTGTGAGACTTTTTTTCCTGAAATCCCATGTTTTGCTTTCAGTTTGATGCATATTTCTTTTGCATCGATCTTCAGAAATGAGTATTCTATTTCAACTGTTCATCCACAAGAGACCGGTATCTCTTTCTAGCTCTTCCTCTCTAAAATTTAGGAAATGTGACCTAAATAATCCAGGTGTCTGAAATTATTCCACTGAGGAATTGATCTCATGAAAGCATGATTTGTTTAAAGCAGACATCAATACTCTATGTTTATATTTTAAAAGCTACCTATTTAAGAACAGTGATGGAGGTAAATACTTTTAATGTCTGTGATACTTTTATTGGAAGATTTCACTGTGCAAGAAAGAAAGCAAAAATTGAAATTTCAGGAAACTGAATTTCCTTCCTCATTGCTAGTGGGAGAATGCCACTTTGTTATGAGCCTTGCTACTTGCTCTACTTTAGAAGATGTTAGAAAGCATTGACTGATTTTAGGGGAACAGTCGATTTTGGTAGGAAAACATCCTAAAGTCATAGACTGAGTCGTCTATTGGCTCTTCTCAAGTTGATCTCAGAGAGAAACTGTTTCCTGTGAATTCCTGTGAAGCATTCCTGTGAATGCTT
Organism: Burhinus oedicnemus; assembly: GCA_008921705.1. NCBI lineage: Eukaryota > Metazoa > Chordata > Aves > Charadriiformes > Burhinidae > Burhinus > Burhinus oedicnemus. Next base: position 4,658,653 of record VFFE01007705.1, read on the forward strand.
TAGCTAATTTAGTATTAAACAAAATGGTAAGCTTCTGAATGTTTCTCTTGGAAGATTAATTCAAGTCCTAGCAGAATTTGTTATAAAAAAGAAAATATGTGATTCCAAAATTCTTTAAAGGTGAATCAAATTTTGGCATTCATATTGACTGGCTATGTTTACTCGAAGAGCCAACCCTGACTTCCTCTCATTTCAGACAGTGTTTCAGAGAGCATTTTTTGATTTTGAGTCAAGAGGTGGTGGTGTTTTCCATACTATATTTAACCAATCCTGAGGCACAATAGAAGGATGTGCAACTTCCCTAAAATTGCTGTCTTTCAGGTGAGGTGACAAAATCATTGAGATTTCAGTTGGAAAAATGCCTGCAACATCAATCACATTGAATAAATGTGTCAGTCAATATTGGTTATTTTCTGCTTGCCTAGAATGTTTTGGAGAGTATTACGTGGAGGAAGGTATTATTTTTCTAAATAGTTAATGGGTGCTAGTTAATAATCTCATACTGAACAAAGTGATCTGTTTCTGTATAAGTTTGCAAAATACACTGCAATAGCATCATCTAACTAACTCTTGTGGTCCAATAGACCATTTTATTAACTGTATTCTACAAGCAGTGTTTCTTTGTAAAGCACGTTTTGCGTGGCTAAAGGAGGATTCTCCTTGGATTCTGCTTGGATTTCACAAAAGGGAAGACTATTTAGGGGGCTGGTTTTGAATTTGACAACTGTATTCCACTCTGTGTCCTTTTACTTGAGGTATTTTAATAGGTACCTTATTAATGAATCATACTTTTAGAAAGGTAATTTTTAGAAGTAGCATGTGTAAATTAGATTTTCTGCATTATGCATAGGGACAGGAAGGACCAGTTTTTCCTTATGTGACTGATGCTGTTAGAAGTTGCTGGAGTTACAGCAGTGCAAAACTGACCCACCTCTAATTCCGCTGGCAAATGAAGATATGAGTCAGAACAGCCAGCAGATGTCAGTAAACACAAATCTGAATGAGAGAGGTCTGAAAATATTCTGCCTTTTGGAGGCTTTGGCTATTTAGTATTGAAGTGTGATTTACATGGGTGGTAAAAGAGGATCAAGTGTCTCCTGAAGGACTTGATTATTGTATTTTTTGTGTGTCGGAAGTATATGTGATAAGACTTTTCTTTTTCCTTTTGTTTTTTTTTTTGAAGCATCTTTCCACGGGTAGAGGGAGAACATTCAATCTGTGCCTGTAAATTTAATTTAACAGCTGGGCAAGATTACTTGATTCCAGTCCTTAACTTCAGTGGCAACCCATGGAGAGCGTGACTGGGAATGAGCAAGAGGAACTGCAGCCGTAATTCCCAGGATCTTACCCCTGCCCAAGTCTGCACTGCTTTCCTCAGTCCTTGCCTTCCCTCTACAGATGGAAGGCAACTGAGGAAACCATTATAGCCTAAGTCGCTTCGAGGCACTGATAGGAGTTATAGGGAGATTTGGCTCCGAAATTGTGTCTTTTCACACTGAGCGTTGACAGAGTTTAAGATCAGTTTTAACACTGGCACCGTTCAAAATGGTTGTGTTCAGACAGTCCACCCTCTAATGCTTTTCCAGTTGCAGAGAATGAACATCATCATCAGGTCTTCTGCTAATAAGAGCATTTTAATGACTCTGATTATGACAAAAGTACTTTTCAAAAGGTTTTAAAGAACAGCTGAAGGTTGCAGCATGGTAATGCATCTGTAGTGCTTCTACCACACACTATTAATACACTAGGATAACTGTTGAATTAATTAATAATGGATTCAGGCCCTTCACATGAGGAGACAGGGTGGGCACTCTTCTAAACGGACCCATCAGAGAAAGCAATGGTGGTACCTGTCTTTTATACAACATTCACATTTCGAGCAGGAACCATGCTGAGAGGAGGCACTCCTGGGGTCTTTACCCTCGTTTCTGTGAAATCTCTGGATTCATTCAGTAGTCTCAGCCTCAATAAGAAAAGGGTGATTTTTGACCCCTTTTAACTTGGTGGTTGCAGCACACTCCTAGCTTTGAAATGCCTCATGCTGGAAGAAGAAAATAGGATGTGTCCCTTGTCCGAGTGTGATTCTAATCACGAAGATGTTACCTTACAGACTGGTCTCAGCTGAGTATAAAACACAGCTGTGTTTTAAAATATAATTTGAAATACTCCCTTATTTGAAAAAGGAAGGGGTTTTGGAGGTGGGGGCAGTTCCTAGGCAGAGAATGAGGCTTTCTGTCTTTGGTGGCCTGGGATGCTTGTCCGTAGCACTGAGTCAGCTTCTTTAGCTTAGGAGAGAAATGGGATGTCAGACACATCCCTGTGCTAAGCATTTCTGGTGAGCGTCCTCTGGGCACTTCATTGTTTAAATGTGTTGGGTTTTTGAATCACCGTGCTGAGATGTTTTGCCTCGTATTACGCACTGCATGTGAAACCTGTATGCTTGGTACAGGTTTCTGAATACTACATTTCAATACTGGCTACTGAGTGGAGGGGCTACTGAACAATGATGTGTGATTGAGGCCTTTGCACAGTGGCTAGGTGCTATCAGCTGTAGGTGGATTTCTCCTGTGATGCTAATAGAAGCCACCCATCCATATGTGTGTGAAATGGCAATGGGAAATGCAGGGAGAACACTATTTTTTGTTATTACTGTTGCTACTTTTCAGCCTTTAAGAAGGCTATTTCAACTGTACTTTAGAAGTGCTTCAGTCACTTTGGGTAAAAGAAGAATGAAATAATTTTTTTATGTGACTTTTGAAGGACTTCACTTCTGGTGTATGCCTCTCACCTCAGTGCTCCACCTCAACTGTCTTGGTCCTGTTTTTCATACCTGCGAGTAAATTAAAGCAAGTCAGAAGTAATGTATTCAAAACAGAACGTTATTTAGCTGCTCACTTAAGGGTCAGCAAAGCAAATGGTAAAAAGCAAGAAAGCTTCAGAGCACATCTTTGCTCTCACATAAATCTTAATCTTTTCTCCCAAGCTTTGGGAAATGCTGTTCAGCTCAGCTACTTTCACGAACAACCCACAAACCGCAGATGTTGTGATTTTTCCTTTTCAGTACTCTCTCAGGCTTCTGGTGATAACCCCATTCATCTTCATCGCCAGCCTTTCTTTTTTCTCTGCCTGCTTCAAAAGGGAAGAATAAAAAAAAAAAAAAAGTATTTGCTAGGGTAGATGTAGTCAAGTAGCAATCTTCTCCAATTAATAGCTCCAGGCACCCTTCAATGAAAAGACTTTATCTCTGGTTTTGTTCAGTTTCCTGATACCTTCATCCATATCAGCCTCCCGTGCTTTAAAACTGCCAGACCACGTAAACTGAGGTGCATATCATGTATTTTTCATGTATAATGTAAGTATTTAAATGATGCAAGTATTGTTTTCCTTTCTTCACACTGCATTTTTCTCCCTGTGTCTCTTACTCGTTGATTTGTTGTGACAGAACTCGTGCACTTTCTATGTTTTTGAGTTAATATATGGTTCCAAAGATTTAAGCTATATAAGAAAAAGTCTATCAAGATTTACCTTGAGAGAAAATCCTGGCCTTAGGTTTTCCTGTAAGTCTCAGTAGCCATACTAGAATTGGAACATGTAGATGTTGACTTACTGTTACGTGAATACGAAGACAATTCTTTTTCCTCTGCTTCTAAATTTTGGTTTATCTTAAAAGGAAACAAAACCAGTAAAAAAATTATTGCCCTTGTGTACATGTATATGGATTTTATATTTACATTTTGTCTTTTACCTGTAATTTTCCAACAATCTGGTAAAAAAGAAAGTGCCAGCAAGCTTCACAACAAATTCTGTAAGGAGAAATCAAATACAGACTGCAAATTGAACTCACATAAATGAACACCGTGTCAGGTAGAATTGTGTCGGATCAACTGCACTGCTGTGAGTGAGCTGAATGCAATGCAAATGTCTGTATTGCTTCCATATTACGTACCGCTAGTCAGATGGAAACGTATTATTGGGTGCAATACGTCATGAAGTTGGAATGAATGAACTTGGGACAAGTTGTCCATTAGAGTTGCTGAAGACAGTGAGAAGTAGATAGCAGTCTAAAATGATTGAATGGTGTGTGATTCCATGGCAGTGAAAAAGCATCCAAGAAGATTACATTTCAGCCCAGGGAGGTCTGAAGTAATGTTGCAGCATGAAAAACAACTACAGTGAACATAATAGAGACTAAATTGACAACAATGCTTTATAATTATATACATAATTAAACCAACAAACTAGCTAGTTGTGTTTGAAAAAATATGTGTAGCTGAAGATTTGAAAGTGGCAAGTTAAAAGTATACCTATCATTTTCTGAGTTTCTCTATAATGTACAGGCTTTTTATTTTTATTCTTTTTTTTATTTTTCCTAAAATTGATAATCTAATAACAGCACTGCAAATGGAAAAAAAAAAATCTCTGCCTTTTGTTCAGGCATGAGAAAGCTGAAACCACTTCAGTATTTCAGCAAAATGCAACCTTAATTCAAACATATGAATATACATTTGCAATTGTTTCAAAGAAGTCAACTTTAAGATATATTTCTCACAAATCTATTGTTTTGACCATTATTCAGTGCAAAGAAGTACCTTCTCTTAGATTTAAACTGCTCGCATTTTTAGCACTTGTTGCACGTGCTGTTTTCCCATTGAGACAATGAGGTACACAAAAAAGCAAGACATACTTGCTGCTAACAGAGAGTCACAGTGAAAATGAATTTTGTTCTCACGGCATATTTGTCCCAAGGGAGATAGGACCACACTCCGGAAGTAATCAGGATTTTTTAATGAAGCAAGTTAAGATGTGAATAAAAGCTCCAGTCTCTTATTCAAGCATTTTAGCCTTTTTTTCCTCTGTGGGGTGCCCCGTTTATGTGAGTGAGTCTTTATTGCAAGAAGTTGGCAGTGGAATGTGACCCAGCCAGCCTCCCTCATGAAAGGGACTGCAGCCACGGGTTGTTCTCCGAAGACCCCGCTGGAGGACGTACCTCAAGATCTGCACCAAAAGCTGCAAAATGATCTTGCCCTCTGATATGAGGCAAAGGTTAGCTTAGCATAAGATATGTGACTGAAGCCTGTCCAGGCTCGAACAGAAAGGTTACAGAAACATGCTTAAGCCAATTTTCCCTGAATCATACCACCTTTGCTGCAGGGTTTGAGTTGTGCAGTTCCTGACAGAGGTGGTGATGCTCCACTGCATCCTGAACCCTCTATATGAGACATCAGCAGAAGTATGCTTTTCTCCTTCAGCAGCCCAAACTGTGTCTGCGTATAGTGCATGTTCATGGGCCTCTCTCTACTCACTCAGCACCTACATTTTTCAGGCACGCACATCTTCCTCCTGTGAATGCTGAGGGTTAGTCGTAACCTCAGAAAACCTTCCAAGGGCCTGTTTCTGTAATTTTATGTTTCTGTCCATGTGCTCCATGCTAGTATTTCAGAGTCCCAAATTTATGTGGTTGGGTCTTTAACTAGTCTAGGGAAAAAAATAATACGCTGTAAGTCCTAACCACCGTAGTGGCTGAGTACCCACAATCCAATTATGCTTGAATACTTAATATATTAATACTGCAGCAGACTTAGAGAATTTCGTAAAATGCTCTCCCTATCTTCTTCATAGCAACTGCCTTCATATGTGCATTACTATTTATGTGTCACTTCTTGTTCATAGTCCATGTTGAACCAATGTAAGTCTTCCAGTTTTTCCTCATAATGCTGTGTTTCCAAGCACTGGATATGACCATTTCTGCTATTGTCTTCTGTACTCTCCCTAATCCGCCTATCACTGTCTTACTATGATTTGGACAACAACAGACATGGTATTCCAACTGTGTCAGCACTACTCAAGCACACCAAAAGGTTTACTTCTGGATGCATACGTGCAACGTCATCATGCTGTTGGTCCCTGTTTGTTCATAATCTGCTGTTGTTCCCGGTCCTATTCCTGTCTGGTATGCCGTTACTTATTTATTGGTATACTTGATATTTTTTGCACAAGCATGCTCGTATATATTGAATTTCATAGGACTGAATTTGGGCTATTCCTTGAAATTCCCATTATCACTGAGTTCTGATCCTTCCTCTGGAATATCCGCAATTCTTGTCCCTTTGTGTTCCATCATCCATTGGAAAAGACTGAGATGGGTCTCAGGTGAAACCACACAGAGCTCTTTTTGGAGAATCATTTCATTTTGTCCAAAACCTATTTTTAAAAAGTCTCTGAGTGAGCTTTTTTTAAGCAGAAAGGTGCCCTCTTATGAGGATTTTATGTAGACCATGTTTCTAAGTCTATGGAAATATCATACAGCTTTCCTTACATTTCCTTACAATCCTTACATTTCTTTATATAAAGATAACCTTAATGATCTACTTAAGGGTAGAATTTATGTTTAGGAGACAGAGAATTCAGTAGTATTTTGGGGAGTTAGCAAAAAATGCCCAGAGTGCTGCAGTACCGAGCCACAAATTGAATGTTCTATTTAAATCTTTCTGCAACAAATCTGCTGTAACCCAGACCCACGTCATTCATATTCCAAACACTGTCAGAGTCTGATTCACTCAAAAATTTTAAAACTTTTTTTTATTTATTTTGGAAGTCAAGAGAGGCTTCAGTCATTTTAAATTTCTTTTCTTCTGTAAGTATTTTAGGCAGTCAGTGAAGCAAGCACCAGGTTATTATTGTGGTGCAGGCTATACTGAAATAGAAAAAATACTGAATGCTGAAATCTCCAGAAACCTACTTTCTTGAACATATAGAAAACAGTGAAACTTCTGAGAAGCCAGTGTTTTGAATACAAAATGAACCGAAAAAAAACCTAAAGTATATCTAAAAACATGTGAATTTTCTTGTCTTGTTTTGTTTTTACAAGGCGAGTTTCATTGATTCCAGCACAGCATTTTCAGTAAATCCTTCCGTCAGTGAGGTGTGTGTGGCATAACAGAAGAGTTTAGATGTAATTTATAAATAAATCCAGCATTCAGCTGACAGAACCACCAGGTAGACTAGCAAATTGGCTGGAATTCCTGGATTCAGATCTCCTGATGAGGTAATGCTTTTTGGTTTGACAACCTATGCTGCAGAAGCTACGTTTTCCCTTTCAGTGCATGCAGCGCTTTAGCTTTAATGTTTGCAGAATATTCTTACCTTTGTCTTTTAAAACTGTGCTTTAATATTTTTTTTTTGTCAGGTCCTGCTTCAGCCAGTTTTACTGGGACTTGAAACTCAAATGTTTTGAGACTTTTGAGAAATATTTTCTATCAAAGGGCACAATGATACATTCAGAAAGTTCATTCATGGTTATATGCATCATTCATGGTTTTTATTCATATATAATCTCCTATTTGTTTTGAAAGCTTGCTCCCAAAATATTCCATTGTGTAGAAAATTCCCCAGAGCACATTCCTTTTACAAGTAATACAGTCTTTTATAGGTCGTTTCTAATTTGGACACTTCACTGAACACAGCTGCCACAATTAGAGACAAATTTGTGATTTTCTCCATTGTATGATACCAGTGCGAACGATACATAAACACAGCTGGCCTCAATGCAGATTTCTTCACATGATGATGCCTATCAGCAGCAGCAGTTCTCTGAGGCACTGACCCACAGAGGCCAAATTAAAAATCAAATTAAGCATCATAAATGCAACTTCATTACTATTCGCACTTTGAAAATTACGAACAGATACAATTTATATAAGAAAATTGACCGAATGTCCCTGACTGAAGAAGTGCACAGGTCAATATAAGGTTTCATCATACCACAAGATATTTAGGCATAAAACTGTCCCCAGCTCCTGCAGATGTAAGTGTTCTTTCAAAGGAGCGTTGTACCTAAAAGGATGATACTGAAAGGCAGTCTCCTTCTGCATACGTCTGATATTAAGTAAAAATACTAATTTTCACTAAAATGACATGAAAGTTCTGTTAAAATTGTATTAAAGTTATTTATTCGTGCAGGTGGGAGATTCTGCAGAGACCAGCAGGAGTTGCATATTCCTAGAACTTAGTGTCAACAGATATCATGTCTTTCTGAAATTTTAACAGGATTTTGGGTGTGTTTGGAATAAAATTATTCTACCATCAAAACTGGTGACAGGGAAAGAGATGACAAGGAGAGGGCAATGAAAGTTGAAAAGGATTTGGGAAGAGCCTGACAGTGAAAAACAGATTCAGAGAGATGGATTTGACAAATGAGGGGAAGGACTGACTGGACAAAGGTCAGAGGATGACCTGACAGTGACAGTGCAGGGGCCTGGGTGGAAAAAAAAGGGCTTGAGGTAAAAGGAGGAAAAGTACATGAGAACTGTTAGACAAAACAAGCTAAATTCAGGATAAGTTGTTTGAGGAGGAGAGACTGGGAAAGCTTGAAGCCTGGGCCTGTGGTGTGGATCAAAGGGATAGTGCAGAATCAAGAGTAAGAAAGATAGCAGTGGAGCAAAAGGAGTCAAACAGCGATGCTGGAGGAGCACATTAGCAATGCAATCCAAATTTCTGAGAGTGAGTGAGGGAGAGGGAGTGAATCTGGACTATGCAGTAATGGGGCTCGTTTTTCTGTAAAATGCCTTTTAATCTGCTGTGAAATTTGAAAGTTTCCGAATGGCACAAGGCAGCTCAGAAAGAGAGTTTCAGGCTCAAGGCAGTTAAATTTTCCTTTGTGAACCTGGATTCCATACCTGCCATAAGTTTTATATAAGACTACTGGATAAATCGTTTAAACCAGACCTCCACAAATGGGCACTGATTGCATGTGTTCTTCTTTTTCTGGGTGCTCAGCTGAATTCATTAAGTCTTGGTTTATGCCTGCTTAAAGTGAGTGGAAACTTTATACCTGAATTTCCAAATGACGCTGCTCCTCATGGGCCAAATAGAAGCCTTTATAATACTATCTCAGTCAGAGAAGCGTTCCGAAAATAAATCAGTTAATGTATGTGAACTGTTTGCATTATCACAGTGATGAGCAGTGCTGAAAAGCCCAGGAGGATGCTAATTCTGTTACTGGAGCAAGGTCGGGCAGCAGGCAGTAAATACGGTGGCACAGGACCACATATCGACCCTGGAAGAGGAAACAAAAGAGCAGCAGAAGCTTGTCCACCTGATTTTTAGCAGAGCACTCTTCCTTCCTGTGAACTGAATACAGCAGTGGTCCTGAGGGGAAAAACAGTGTGTGAATGTGTAATTACAAGACTGTATCATAATGTGTATGCCCAAAGGGACTGGATTAATTTTGCACAGGCAACCTTTCTTCTGACATTGCCTAACTCTGAAATGCATGATTAGTGACTGTAAGCAGGAGCAGAGGGACGGCTCTTTTGGTAGTTCTCCTGTGCTTGAAAAAACACTTAATAACAGCTCTGCAGCATTAATTGTATTTTATATGCAATAACAGCCCTGATCATTTTCAGTCCTGGAGTTTTAGGTTAGTTTGTTTGTTTTACTAAGACTGTAATATTTGTGTTTAATGTAGGATTGTATTAATTATTTCAGCAACCTGAACTTCAGGTTAAATAGGTATTTAGTACGCGACTAGCAATGTATGTAGGACAACTCTGAGTAATGCAACAATTTTCTTGATAGTCTGCAGGGCCAGGGGGAATAAAACTGCTTGTTTAATATTCAAATCTGCTATGAGATACTCTTTGCAGTCCTTTCTCAAATGACTCCTAGAGCTTGCTCAGAGACCCAGGCTGCTCGGGGGTGGGAAGAGGCGTTTGTATTTCTCGTTTTTCTGAGGCTGCGATAGTCTGTGAGGTGACTGTGTCAAGTGATGGGCATCCTCGTTAGGGGAGGCTGAGTGTGAGGCTGCCACAGCAGAGCCTGTTTCTCTTCTGGCCTCTTTGTGTCCATGGCTTTCTGCACTGAGATGCTCCATGGCTCTTTCCCAGTCAGTAGTGCCAATCCAGGAAGACCTGCAGGAAGGGCACTTGACGACTGTGAACATGCAGGTGACTAAAACTGTTTTTTAATTTATATGGCTATCATAGAGTGCTAGCCCTTGCTTAAAATTCCTGCTGACCCACCGCAGAGATTGGTGTAGGGTTTGGTTTTGGTTTTGTTTCCCCCCCCGTATGGATCTTACATAGCAGCCGTGTTAGCCTTGACCAATATTCTCACCCCATCATACTACGATGATCCACTGAGTTCAGTACAATATGTCATTTTTTTATAGCTACACTTGAATTTCGCAAGTGAATGTTTAGCAAGAAAATGAAGATTCAAGAACACCAGGGTATTTCATGAATCCACCTTGGTTCTGCAGAGTTGTTCTTCTAGGAGAGGAAGCTTTTTCTTTTTTTTCTGTCAATTTAGAATTATTTATAAAGACTTTTCAGTTTTTATCAGTGCAGTGTTTTTAAAAAGAAGTTTAAGTCCAAGTTGAGGTATTTGTTTTAAAGTCAAGCTCATGATTAAGTGGAGTTTTTTTAGCTTCCAATTTTGGTTATCGTAATTTTTTTTTTCTTTTTCAAGAAAACACACTGAGCAGCTCCAGCAAGCAGAGTTATAGAGGTACTGTAGAGCAACTGTAGTTCACAATACTATTTGCTTTCTCTTACCAGAAGAAAAAGCAGTGTGCTAGGGCTATCTTCCCATTATCTCATATTTATAACTTAGATTCCTCCATTATGAGAAAAAACTTGCCTCAGATTACAGGAATGTCTGACTGTTTCATAGTCTTATCACAATGTCCCTTGATTTGGTCTAGCCGCTATGAGATTGTGTTAAGAACAGTTTCAGCCATAAAAGGAGAGAACCAGCTGGGGTTTGTGACATACATGCATAAACATTACTGCTGCTGTATCCCATGGAGGAATGAGCAGTATGTTTATACAGTCTTTTGCCATTTTGGGAGGCTATAAGATCATGAGGTACAGTATGTATCAAATGGACTACCTTTGAAATGCCTTGTGAAGAAGATGCTAAAATTTATAAAATTTCAAGATAGGGATGGAGAGTAGCTCTGTAGTATCAAACGTGCTTCTGCGTTTTTCATCATATCCAGCCTTTGTCTAGACTTGCCACAATCTGGTTTCTCTTGCATGCACTTATATTTGGTTCAGTAGATTTTTACGGAAAGAAACATTTAATATTCTGTTTAAAAAATAGTGCTGTCTGAATCTCTTATTTTAGAAAAGTACTTTGTATTCTTATGATCAGTGGCATTTCAGCATTTAAATTTATTGACAGTAACCCTTTGTAAGATAGGAAAGCCTTACTGTCTCCTTTTAGGGATAGCAATGAAAAGCAAAATAACATGATCGTAGTCAGGCTTGAAAACTGAAGCAGAATAGGCTATCTGAGATATGTAGCAAGCCAAAGTTGTGACTTAAATGTGAATTCAGTTTAGTGCTATAACATTGCCAAACAAGATGGTATACTTAAATGATAAAAGCAAATTTGACTACAGGCTCATCTGTTTTGTGATGTGCTGACTACAAATCTATTTCAGGTATTTGATGGTTGGAATAAAGAGAAGGGCTTCTTCTATCATGAATAATTGTTTCAATCTTCCCAGGATAATCTTTCCAGCATGCTTCTGAAAAACCACTTTCCCATGAGATTCTCCTGAAAGCTATGCACTCTTCCTAATGGTCATATCTTTTTCTTTCTTTCCTCCCCCACCCCCCTTTAAACTAATGGTCATGAAACAGAGAACTTGACTCCAAAATAAAGCAGAGCTGTGATTCTAGTTTGGCTACTTGTACAGAGAAGCCATTGACATGAAACTTAGACTTGAAAGAATTTGGCTTTTAAAATGGGCTAGAAATTGTGTTTATGGTATCTGACAACAAAATTTTATGGGAACATTGACACAGTCATTTTACATCAGACTCCATGTTAAGAAAGTCTAATTATTCTCAGGCCCTCTCTAGGGCAAATTTCTTCAGAAAAAGGATGTAAGAATCCAGTGTAAACCAAGGTGAAGACTATTTCTAGTGTCCTTCTGATTGATAGGAAATTTGAGAATCAATGCTGCTGCCAAAAATTGCACCATAATAGTTCAGATTTTGTTGTTTATATAAATGTTTTTCTTTTGCTTTTATATTCCTGACCTCAAGAATACATGGGGGAAATGAATTCTATAGTTTCATTGCATAACATGTCAAAAAAGCATTTTCATATAACTGTTTTGAATATTCAGTGATACTATTTTTTCTGTTTCACTGGGTATTCTTTCACTTCGTGTTTATGACTGCTAACTCCTGTTTTCACACACTACCTTTTCTTCTACCTGAATTATTTTCTGTATTTGTATTGTGCTCTACTTTCATGAATATGAATTGAAAAAAATGAAAAATGGGTAATTCCAAAACTATTTTGCTTAATTTACTAATTTTTGCAAAAACAGTGGTTCTTTATCATAGAGTAAGTGAGAGCAATAGTTACCAAAGCCTGGAAGGCCTGAGCTTAAATCCCTCTTCTTGTGGAAGGATTTCAGCCCATGTCTTTTGCCTTTAGAAGAGAATGCCTTAACCACCAGCCTGCACAACATGCTGGGAAGAGCTTTTCTGAGTCTCTCTTCTTGGAAATTGCTCTCTATCTCAACCTGAGAGGGAAAGAACAGTGTAAGATCTGAATTCTTCTGTTTGTATCAATAGCAGAAATTGAGGAATGAACTGAGATTATAGGTCCTTACCTGTTTCTCAAGTCTTGTGAATGTAGCCCTTTGTTCTGCCGGCAAAGCAAAACATCAATTACTTACATATTCTGTACTAGTATCATTCCTATTTCTTTTACTGAGCTGACAGCACCAGTATTTTCCAATTATACTCATGGACAGAAGTTTCTTTCTTTTATGAAAAGCGTTCTCATTTCTTTTCCTTGAGCATCTCCATTAGTTCAGCAATATTCTCTTTGAAAGGAGTAACAAGCTCTGCATACAGTATTGCAGGTGAGAATGACAGAGTTATAGGGCAAACTGTGTTTCTGATCTCTTAAAAGTGCACACCACTTATGTGTGAAGCTTGTTGTCTTAATTTCCTTGAGGTGATTTCATAGACTGAAAGAAATTCAAGCTCAGATCTTCAGTGGCTTGTGTAGCAAAGATGTTTAAATTAGCAGATTTATCACTTGATCACTTGATTTTGTGTTTGCGACTCTTCTGTTTTGGGAGGTGGGATCAACAGTAGATACAATACACATTCATAAAGGAAAGCATCGTTTGGTTTAATGAGTGTGTGCAAGGCATAATATCACAGAATTTTGCAAGAACTATAGACCTTCACATATAGATCTGGTATATTCCCTTGTCCTTCTACACTATAAGAGCTCAGCTGCTCAAGAGCTCTGTCTCAGGCAGTAGGATAACCAGTATCTGGCCTTTATAAAGAGAATTTTTTGTTCATTTTTACCCTTTTGATATACAAGCTTCTAACCATGGCAAACATGCTCTGTAGCGTAACTAGAAAAGTGGGAGCAAGTTATTCATGTTGGGTAGATCTGGAGTCTCTTAACCCTTAAAAACTTGTCAGCCTATTTTATATAGAGTTTACATCAGATCTCAGCTGACTGCTGTTAATTTAAGCAAACATATATATGCATATGGAGCCAGAAACGTGACTTCTGGTGAAGTTTGTCACTATGAACTGTTATAATACCTGTATGGACTGCAATTTGGATTATGCATTGCTACATCTTGTTTTAAGGACAGGAAAAAGGGGAGACTATGATCCAGTCTGCCTAAACTCTGCCTACAATGGAATTAGAATGCTTTAAACTCTGCTGAACCCTAGACACTGATCCAGCCTGCTTATTTAGTAAGGCTATTAAATCCATCAGGCATTGAAATTCATTAGATGCATTCCATGTAGTCTCAGTGTTTCCTAGGCACTAACATTTTGTCAGTCTGTGTGCACAGAAGAGCCTTTCTTTCAGGGGAATTGAGTGCCAAAAAGAACCTGAACCAAAAATCTCCAAATATTAGACTGTGTGATGTCTGTGTCTGGCTTCACCTTATATGAGGACAGTACTGAGGGGGGAAAAGGGATGGGATCTAAGTTTCTGTCCCTGGTGATAAGCAATATGACAAGGACATGGTTTAATGGGAAATGTGTAAATATGTAAGTCCTCTCACAACTGGATGTTTTAACTAATAAGGTGGACTTGAGCTCTTGCAGAACTTGCTGCCCTTCAATGTGCTAAACACAGTGACGTGGTGAGCTCTTGGTATTCACTAGGCCACTCTCCTGAGACGTGACCTCAGCTCTGATCAGGCTGAAGATAGCCTGGCATCCAGATCTTCCACTTCTTTCACACATTTTTGTTGCCAACACAGTTCCGTGAAGTGCCACCACTCTGTGGACTAAGTGAATGGAGCCGTCCAAAATTTTCCTTTAGATTCCTGGGATCTCAGTGAGAAAGATGAACCCCTCATTTAAGCAGACTGGATTGATGTTGTCTGGAAATGCCTGAATTCCATATATTGGCAGGAAAAAAGGAGAAATACGTATGCTAGGAAGACTAGATATACTTTTGCAAGTCTTCCAGGGTACCTGAATCTCTCCATTGACTTGTAGAGAAGCTGGGCAAACTAAACTGCTTTCCCTCGCCAAACACGTAAAACTGAGGTGATGCAATTTCTAAATTTGAGCAGACTGGATAATACCCTGAAAAACAATGTTCTGTGGCCAGATGGTTGAATGAAAATGGCATGAGTCTCCTGCGGTATGAATATTGCGAATGGCAAAATTTCATGTTACCCTTGCCAAGGAGAAATTTTGTATAATGAACCTTATTGCTGGAGGGAGGAGTCACATGTACAACCTTTTCTCAGACTCTACATGAACTCCTTCGTCCAGAAGGTGCAACAGCCTACTTATTCCTTCTGCCCTGTTGTTAATGTACTGTTCTGTCTGAGCAATACAGCTTGAGAGCAAATTGTTTTGATGGATCCAGATACATTTCTGTATTTCACTGCCACTAGTTTATCGTGATGTTCAGGGACCAAGAGCAACAGATCTGTATCTGACACATTTTGGTATGTCACACCACCTCTGCAAGCCAATGGTTTTGTTTTGAATAATATTCCTAAATAACTGCTAACATAAGGTATAGAGAAGTACTTCCTTAAAAGCACGAACAGCTTACACATGGAGGGGGCTCTGAATTTTTAGGAGGGATTGAGGAAGGAGGAGTAGTTGTGTGTGTTTGGGAGGTGGGGGGAGTGTTTTGGTTTTCCCCATTAAATGTCAAATTTGTGCTTCCTGTTTTAAGGAACTGGACAAGTCAATAAGATTGAATTGTATAAACCTTATTCCATTTGACCTATTTGAAAAAACCCACGTGGACTTCACAAAATGCTTTGTTACAGAGAAGCATATCATAACGTACTGAATGGAGTCTGTTCAGATTCCTTTGGAGTCCGTGGATATTTGCCATGGTCACCAAACGTATGGTCTTGAGCTCGCATCTGAGCTCGCAGATGCTGCTTTGCTTGTGTTCAAATCATATTTAAATTATTAAATATGGTGATCCTCCACATGCTGAGAACAAGCTTGGTCCTTCCTGTTGTCAGGTGCCTTCGGTATGAGTGATCAACATTTCTTTTATCTGTGAATTGTTATGTTGCCTTTTTGCAAAAGCACATATATTAGTTTATACTGTTTCTTCAAACAGTGAGATTCCAGCCTGTATTTATGTACAACCTGTATTTATGTAATCTCTTTTTATCCTAGCTCCATATAAGAATATTTTTTATTTCGAAGAAGGGAGATGCAAATTAATTATAATTTACAATACATAATAACCTGTAACACTTAAAAACTCATTATACTGAGGAAGTTTTTCATCAGAAAAAAGATCAAACTACTACTACTAATCTGTGTATACTTTTCATTTTGGGGGCTGATTACTCAAACCTTTAACAGGGAGTTCCTGTATCTTCTTTGAGGTTTGGCCTTGACATGACATTATGGAGAAGCCATACAAAAACTTTAACTTTTTGGGACATATCACTCCTGTTTTTACACTTTTTCCTTTTAATGGCAGATATTAATTGAAAGGTTTTACCACTGTATTTTCAGGCACTTAATGGCTCTGGTATGAAATATTTGACATGCCTGTTTGCTCCTGACCGTTCGTTAATGTAAGATTTGGCAGGTTATGTAGCCCAAGACTGAACTTTATGCCTCTTAAAGATTTTAACGTCTTTTTATGGTGGTGGAATTCACTTCTGATTACTGCTTAAAATAAGCATTTGTCTAGACACTTAGAAGAATGTTTTGCTGCTTTTTTGACT
>VFFE01007705.1:4675426-4688932 GCA_008921705.1 Burhinus oedicnemus
TTTTTTTTTAATCTGGGATTATTTTGAGCTGTAATGTTAAATTTGCAGGATTTATTGTTTACAGCATTTCATAACTGGTGTCTCTATTTTTATCTTAATTTGGAAAAATCTGACTAACATGTATAGATCTTTCTCCCTCCCCTGATATACATTCTGAGAAAGCATCCCTACCCTGAAACATCTGTCTTTCCAATCTGAAATGAAACTCTTCTTAAATATTGATTTTACCAACAGTATGAGAATTGTGAGTTCTGAACATCTCTATTGATGATGTTGATCAAATTAATTTATTTTAGGGATGCCATGACACTGGTTTTAAATGACTAAGTGCCTTCTTGTAAGAAGAGGCAGTTACTGTTCTGTGATAGTCTGAGAAACTCAGGGTGGGTTTCTTTCTTTTCTTTATTTAATATAGTATAACCATCCTGTGGTAGAATTACAGAGACATGGCTCCAGCTGTGCTACTCAGCTTCTGTAAGCAGAATTAAAATTGCATATAAATGGTTTAATTGCCCTTCAGTTTGTAATATTGCAAACTCAAGCTGTGACTAATTTTTTTTTAAATCTATAAATATAGGACCAGCATTTGTTAATGTTTTATGCATAGCCGTTCTTATTTATGTTGTGGGTTGTGGGCAGTAAGATAAGGTGTGTACCTCAAAAGACCTACTTTTGGTAGATGTAGCTGTACAAATCTGGTACTTGACATTATTTTCATACCTAGGGTGACTCACTAAATTTTGATTAATCTTTTAAAAGAAGCCAACATTCATTAAATACAGAGTAGCTGTTATCAACAGCTACTATAAATGAACCCTAATGGGGGTTATTGAGTTTCATTTTACATATCAGCAACAGCTGGTCCGTTCAGAGAGTTCCCATTCAGCTTCTTACAGTCCCAAGAACTTGAATTTTTTATTTTTTTAATATGACTGAGGGGTGCAATCTCAAATTGTTGATGGAAGTAGAGGCCTCCTGGTGCCACTAGGGAAACTATTAGAGGCACACAAAATCAGGGATAATAAAATATGACAACATCTTGTATCATATCATTGAATGGACTGGTTTTATTTCACATTCACAAAAGCCTCTCCAGTCAGAAGAAAAGGTGCAATCAAGCTGATCCTTTATGGAGGGAGGAGTTTGGCCCTTCTGTGAAGCAACACACCCTAGATCAAACAGTATTTTTCTAGTCTTAGGTGGAAGACATTTTAGTTACTGTTACGAAGAAATAGTGTGCACATGGCCATACTTACATGTTTATTTTGACAGGAAATTATTTTGACTACTTTTTAAATTTAATTTTCTCCTAAAGGCAAAGGAGACAAACACCTACATTTTTTCTGGTTTAGTGTTCACTTAAAGATGCATGTGTATTCAACCATGGAATTTCATATGGCTGCATCAGCAAAAAGTCTATAAAACTAGGAATTTGTGTCATTTCATAGCCCAGAAGATATTATTATTCATTTAGCATAATGGATAGATTGTGATTGCTTATGCTAAATAACCTAGACATCAGCCAGATACTATCACATAGTTAACAAAATGGTATAGCGAGCATAATATACTGCTTCTATAATGCAAAAGCGTATGTTTTTCAGTTTTATAGCTAGATGAGGAAGGCGCATTTAGTTCATCCTATCCTGTTTGGGGGCTGAGATAAAAGCGTATGCATTTTTCATGGAAAGAGGCAAACACCTGAGCAAATTATGGCAATGTAGCAATTGGGGGTTTTTATCTATAGTTCAACAGTGACCCCAAGGACTCAATAAACTCCTCTCAGGGAATCATACCTTTTGTACTGGTGTATTTTTCACCTCCGCATCTGCAATAACATACAGAGTAGTAGCATACTCCTGTCAAGGCCCTATTGAAATGGGTCGGATAGCTGTTAAAATAAAGGACCCTTCAACAAGAACATAGCAGCTATTATCAATAATGTGATTTGCAATTGCAGACTATGCTTCATGCACGTCATGGTCATGTATGTCTAAGGAACGACAGCAGAATGTGAATTTGGTTTAGTCAGTCCTTTACTGCTGTATTTTTTCAGTAAGTAGTCTAGGTTGACTTTCTTCCTTTTTTTTTTTCTTTCTTCTTTTTCTGTCTTTTTTTCTTCCTCTCTTTGTTGTGCTTTCAGAAACAAAACAATACAGGTGAGGGGTTTTTGAAGATAAAGCTACTAACAACATCTCCCTGCTAGTCCTATGTGTAATTTAGTAGCTTAGAAAAGACACTAAAGAACATGCAGCATTAACTTTACTTCTTATTCTAAATCACCACTCAGAATGGTCAGGCTTCTTATCCTTAAAACTGTACCTCTCTGCAGAATCCTAAGATCATAAAAGGAATAAAACCATGAGAAACTGATTATGCTTGAGGGGACCATCATTCTATGTTCTTGTAGATAGTTTTAAAACCTCCATCACGCTGCAAGAGACAAACTTGGGCTGTGCTTCTCTCAATTGCTGTATTTATGCAAAAACTCTGCAACAAAAATCATCTCCAGTGCTTTCAGTGAAGAGACTGTAACTCCCAGTAAGTGATTCCCTGCAAAAAGCACTGCTGAAGTGGACTGGTCTAAAGTTTTTTATTCCAAATATTTAAGGGCTTTTTGGATATGGTCTAGTTTGAATGCACACAATACTGTCTATCATCCTCATTTTGCACTCTAGATACTGTTCATCTCATTTGTGTTTATGATGGAAGATGAACAGATAAAACCAAAGATCGGTTGCACATTTATTTCACATGTGCACACACAGAGAATATTTTATATTGTAAACTGCCCAGGAACAGGTGTTTTCTGATCTTGACACAAAGTCAAGTTTGATGGCACTAGATTAGCAAAGGAAATAAAAAGAAATAAAATGAGTGATAAGTATCGTTCTTGTTTTATTTTCATCTGAACATGTTTCCCATGCTAATGTGCTGCTGGCTTAAACAGAAGTGCCAGGTAGTGTTAGGACAATTCAGTTATCAGACTCTTTGACAAGCCTGATTTTGCCTTCCAAAATAGGAACCATAGAATAGGAACCATAAAAAGGGCAACATTTCTCTTTATTTCTTTACTGTCCCTCTCTGCAGATCTTCTTGTGTCTACTTGCATTTGTAGGACTTTCCTAAAACTCTTAATTTAACAAACTTAATCTAAACCAGGTACCAGCTCTCAACCTTCGGGTTATGAAATGCTTTCTGGCATGACATTAGCCTTTGTTATATATAAGGGTACTGCTGAGATGCAGCCCCTTGTTGGGGCAAAGTTCTTCATACAGTGCTCCTTCCTGATCATATACATTTCCACATTACTACGTTAAGTCCCTAGGAATGCATAAGATTTCATAAATTGAGAACCCCTGATTATGCATGGGTTAAATTTGAGGTTTGGATTAGGTGTCAATCTATGACAGCTTCCTGAGTTTGCGAGACTCTCTGCTATTTGTAAGGATCCCATGACAATGTAAGCACTTCTGCTAAGTGATTGCACTTTACTGTACAAGAGATTTCTACTTAAAATGACCATAAGCAAAAGGATATCCATGAAAACATGCTTCTTAAAGGCACTGTGGTGCATACCTAACTTGTCAAAGAGTGCATTGATAGCAAAGGAAATTTTGCTAGCAGTGAGGCTCACAGCACGTGCTAGAGCAAGCTGATTGTAGGAAATGCGTGACCTTTGCAAACACCCGTCTTAAGCTGACTGCCATCTCCTTATGCATTATATGTGAAACATCCTGCATTTTTCCAGAAGAGGTAGTATTTCAGGATCAAATTAACTGGCAAATGTAGTATATAAGTAGGTTGTAAAAGTACTCTTGATTAAAAAGTGACCAGATGAGATTAAAAATCTCTAGTGAAGGAAACAGCAGGACACCACGATTATAAAGGCAGAAAAGAATAGATGCCTCAGTTCAATTTGCCTTTGAGTGCAAATACCGAGTTTGGGTCCTGATTGGTGAATAAAGCTTCTTCCTACGCATACGATGCAGCAGTTGTTGAGCGTCTCCGAGTACCATGTGCAGGAAATGTCTGATAAAACAAAGTTTCATCCTGAAGTGCTTGTTCCTGGGGGCAGAATTCTCTGATTCAGAATGTGCTGTTTGATGAAATCTCCCACAAAACCAAAGCAGAGTTCAAAAGAGGAGCATCTATTTCCCTGACGGCATCAGCAGTGAGTCTGATGGAAAAGTCACTTTCCCCAAGCAGCTGCAAGGCTCAGGGGGATTCTGGTTCTCTGGAAATATTGAAACATTTGCATTTAGTCCCATTTTGACTAAAATGAGACTTAATAACAACTGAAAAAGCCCTCCCTTTTCTGCCATCAGGGAGTCCTGCTTGTCAGCCAGCTCTGTCTGCTTCTCATACGCTGGAGGTGACATTCTCCTGACGTACAGAGGTTTGGCTGCAGAGAGTTTCCAAAGAGGAGCTGGACTCAACGTTAGGCCTGCCTTTGAGGTCCACCTCTGACACCTCCTGTTACTTGTGAAAGACCGGCTTATGTCTTTAAGGCTTTTTCTTGTGGAGGGAGCAGTGGCTAGCGAATGGAAGGCTTTGACTGACGCAGTAATAGAAACCAGAGTTGGTAGGAAACAGATATTTCAAATCTGTGCATAATTCCAACATTTGGAGTGTAGGTTGGGGGCAGATTGGTGGTAATGTGAAATGGAAAGAAACCCCAAATTTCCGTTTCTCATGAAACAGACATTCCTTTCTCTTCCCATTGATTGTCTCCAACAAAAGTGCTGACGGTTTTGGTTTTCCATTAATGCAACATCCTATATAAAATTTAAAAATAACGCCAGCTGTAGGCACCTAATTAGTATTAAAGCTTAATAGCTTAAAAACTATGAATCAACTGCTATCAAAATTTGACGTTTGATTTTCTTCCATTGAAAAGCAACTTGTCAGTCAACATAATTCCACAAAATAGATAAATTTTTGATAGTTGCATTTTTAAAGGCAAACTGTATTGCCTCATGATAACAAATACTTTCTTGGCAGTTAAGAGCCAGCTTTCCAGGTGCTCTGTTCCTAAAAGTGATATTTGCTTGTTCTTTAGTTTTGTATTTGGCCAAGGCTTCTGTTTATATGCCTAGTGTTTGATTTAATTAAGATGTAAAAAACCTAAATAAATATATTTATGGGTAGACATTGTCAAGAAATTGACAGGAGTATTACCAAGCCCTGTCATTGCTACCAGGTAGCAAATAAGTAATATCTCCTTGATGTGAATAATGTTTGTGAAAATACATCCATTTGCATTGTCACCTTGAATCTTCCTGCTGCTGCTTTAACAAGCGTTTGTGTACCAGAGACATCTATGTAAAGGTGTAGGTTATGGGTGCAGTAAACACACACAGGAAAAAAAGTGATTGTAATATAATCACTAACAAGGAGAAAGGTAAAAAATCTGGACTACCACTAGTAGTGCACAACCTCAGGAGTAAAGGATTCCTACTCCTTTTTTAAAACATGACAGAGCTCAGAGAAAGAAGGATGTGGAGGAACACGTGGAAGTGCAAATAAAAAGTAACTGGAGGGAATAAAAAAGAAATTCTCGACGGCATGGCAGCAGGGTGGGAACACTTCCTTCCTGAGAAGGACCAAAAGGACTGCAATTGAAAAGGATGCATAAGGCACAGTGGAAGACAATACGTACCCTGAAATGAGAAAGCGGTCTACTACAGTGTTGAATGCTTATCCTATAGTATGGTGCTAAGTAACTCCTTAAAATCACTTCCTCTGACAAAGCAAATGACCCATTTCTATCTGGCAGATGATGAAAAATAAAATCCATAATGACAGAAGTGTGTCCTAGGCGTTCTTTGGTTCTTAAGCATATATGGTGCCCTGCCCTTCAGTGCGTAAGTTAAGTACCTAGTGCCAGCTTTTACCTTACTCAGCATGAGCTCTCTTTCTGCAGCTCCAGGGGTAGGAGTGCCCAAATGGAACAATGCTGAATAGTAGTCAACTTTTTTAAGACAAGTGCCAAATACACATTTATACTAAGGACTCCATCGCAGCCTGACAGAGGAAAGTTCATTAGTATGTAGGGGAATGTACTTACCCCAATCTTGGCATCTTTTTTTTTTTTTGTTTCTGTCTAGAGGAACTTAGCGTTACATTTTCCTCATCACTGCAGTAGTATTCTCTGATTTAATTAGATGATTGCCAACTATTCCAAAGTATTAATGACTTTCTAACTGCTGGTCTGACAAAATTTCTTCCAAGTTGCAAATGTCTGTGATTTGTCCAGGCTTGAACTTCAATGAAGGTCAACACACAGTGATAATTTAGCCCTACATAGTAATGGTTCCCTGGCTGGGGTCCTCCGATGCTGTGATTTGCTGTGACCTTTCTGCTGTTCCCGCCCACCGTGTAGAAGTTTTCACTGGCTGGTGCGTAATCGCCTTCAGATCCATTTCTGTGAGGTCCCCGATCACCGAGTACACCACCAGGCAGATGCCTGCTGAGGTTTGGCAGGCAGCGTGGTCGCACTACGCATGCACCACCTAATCAGCCCTTGGCCCTGGGGGCAGCGCCAGAGCGACACAGCGGCAGAGCAAGAGCTCTTGGTGCTGTTCCTCCCTTCTGCCTTTCTCCCCAGGAGAGCAGTGCAGAGAGAGGAAGGTGCAACACAGGGGGAAAATTCATCCTGCTGGGAGCCTGCCAACCTGGGGGAAAAAAAAAAAAAAAAGACAAAAAAAATCTCAAACAGAAAAAAAAATGCAGCAAAGTGCAGGGTAGGTTTGCTTGAGCTAAGTTTGAATGCTGTAGATGAAACGCTGTGGATAACTGTACTGGGTCACATAGCCAGAGCTAGAGGCGTTTGGGGCTTACGTGTGTGCTCAGGTGCAGATCTCTTGCCTCCAGGGGAGGTCTTTGACCTGAACGTGCCCAGGGAGCCCTGGTGTTGCCATGTTAGAAGGCAGCTGCGCTGGAGTCTTCACAGACATTTGGACTAAGGTTTCTAAATGCCACCTTTTAAGTCTTCTCTTTCAAGTCCACTTTGTAGGTATTTCACCAAGCACTTGTTCCAGCTTTTTAGGAAGAGTGTCAGCCGTGCCTTCTTCCCTTGCCCCTTCCGAGGAATGAAGTTTTATCCATGTAATTCTTCAAAAGCATTGTTGCAAAGTCGTACACCCGAACAGATGCAGGGCTTTTGCTTAACACTGGCATGGGTGAAGATCTTGCACCACAATACAGACCGAAATCAGATTGTGTGACCTGTTTGATCAATGCAGTGAAACTGCACAGTTCAGATATCAAATACAGTAAATAACTTAATGATTAATCCACAGAAGAAAAAAATGCATCAAATACATTTGAATTCTAAATTGAGGGAAATTACAATCTGCTTGCAGATATTCTGCAAGGTGAACCTGGGGCTAAACTGTTCCCTAAAATTATTCACTTACTCATAATCCAGTCAAGAAAAACACCTTCCTTGAGAACAGTATGTGCAAGAATAGCATTAATCTTAAGGAGGGGCTAAATCACTGAACCTGTAAACCAGATCAGTAGGCTTGGGTGATGGAAGGCAGCCACTGTTCTTTGGCACTGAAGCGCTTCCAGATTGCATCAAATTATCAAAATTCTGCAGAGGGCTGGGAGGATGGCAGTGACCCTCAAGCCTTTCGACATGCAAAGTTCCAAAGCGTCTGGTATTTCTTGTGATCTTTTACTGATTTTCTCTCACCCAGCACACAGGAGAAAAAAAACACAAGAAAAAAAGATTGTCAGAATAGGTTATTCGCTTTTCCTTTATGATAAATTTAATTTTGTATTCCTCCTTCCAGTTTCTATTATCAATATTTACTGCTCATCACTCATTTTTCATTAAATATCATTTATGCTAAAACTGAGTTAGTGGTAAGAATATCTATGCATGAATATTTTGTCAAATTGGAAATTGCTGACTGCATCTCTCAGAGTAAATCAGAGTTCATTACTAAATTAAGCTGCCCTGATTACAGTTTTACTTTGTGCTGGTTTTTCATCTGTACTAGATACAGGGATAGCCTGAGTGCCACCCATTTATATTTTCACAGTACAGACAGGGCCTTAGCATGTGTTACATTCAGTTGTTTGAGCATATCCATTTGGGCGCATATGTGCATATTGATTGCATTATCTCCTTGTAGGTTCCCAAAGTCCATATTTAGTGGTATTTAACCATTATTCTACTCCCCATTGCAATAACTTGTTCTTGTCAGCTTGCATACAATGGGATTTTCAGTCCTGTACACAACCTGTGCACAGGCTTCCAATACCACGCACAGGAGGAATTTCAAGGAAGGATCTCAAGAAAATGGCTAGCTGAGTGGGAAGCCCTGTAAATTAGTCAGAAGTGAAATGGGAGAGGTGTGTACAAGAAAGGGAGGAATCTCTGCCTGAGGTTGTGAGGATGGCTGGCAGGCCAAGGTGAATGTCACATCCCTGTCTTCACATCTTGTCCTCAAGCATCAATAACTGCTGGAACTGAGCATGTAATTCAGATCATGTATTTAAGTAGCCCGTGCTCTGTTGGCAAAACTAGTTCAATTTCATGCTTCCTCTTAGCTCTTCGCATTTATTTACCTGTACTCCCTACTCTGCTTTGGGTGGCAAGCTTCCTGCCCCTCCTCCCAGCTGTGACCTACCTAATGCAGGATGTTAAGTGTATTTGGTACCCTCAGGACGTGTCCACACAAGGGAGGGCTGTGGGAGCTGAAGTTTAAATGGCTTTTCAGCTGATCAGTGGTAGAAACTTAGGTGTCCAGGCACCCAGAGCTAGGAGTATTGGAAGCTGGACAGCAGGTGGGTGACAGCTGAAGATGTCAGTGGCATGTCCTTGCCAGACATCAGGACCCGGATACTAGGTTGCACTGGCTGTGTACATACTCATAATGAAGCAAGCCCAAAGCACCAGCATGTGATTGCCCTTACCATTAGCCTCATCCCTGGCAAAGCTTTGGCATGGGTCAGCTATCACTCCCATAGCAGATTGGAGATAGGCATGGGCATGACTGGTCACTAGCGCATTCCCAATGGACAGCTGACTTACAGTTAGCATCTCATACCACATTATTTGCTAGTACAGTAGTAGCCACAGGTTCTGTGATACGAAACAAGGAAGTATTTCTAGACCTCCCAGTCCTTCAGCCTGATCGCTCAGCCATGCTCTCACACTGTGAAGTGATGATACAGAACTGACTGTAATGAGACGACTGTGCAGTGTCTTTGATTTTTTCCTATGAATACCTCTTTCTGGATTATTGGCCTGACCGAAATTTATAACAGTGGAAACACAGGAGTCCCTATGTTGTTTATCTGAGTCAATAGATAATGGGTTCCCCTGTTCAGCAGTTGCATTATTGAAGAGGCTTTTGGCTATAGATTTTTCTCAGACCTAAGATTTCCATGAAAATATAGTCATGGAGAACAGCTTCTTCAAATGAAAGTATTTTTCTCCCTTAAACTATAACAAGCAGGAAGGAACAGGTCAAAAAGGCAAAGTTTAAATAGCTATTGTTTTTGCCTAAATCTACCATTTTTCTCATAGAGTTAAGTAGCTTTGATTTAGCCTTGATCCTCTGTGGCCTTTCAAGGTCTCCTAAGCTTGACCTTTTAACTGCTTTTCAGACTTGTATTTGAGGAGTACCTACCAAAAAATTGTCAGGGTTTCAGTTACCACAGTACTGATGCCACCAGTCTAGCTGCATGATACTGAAATTAAGTTCTAGGAAGTCATCATCTTGGTTTTTCGGAGAATTATCTGTTCAGGCTAGCTGAAGACATTGACTTTTGGATTGTACAAATGAAAGCTGCATTTAGCTCTCAATTGTTCTTTAAAGGTCGACACAATAACTACCAATGATATAGCAATATGAATTTTTTGTATCACATACACTAAAATATTCACAAACTCAAAAGGTATAGGTAGACTCCATCATCACTTTTGTCCCTCAGCAGGGTTTGCTTTATTTTGTTTTCATTTGGTCATTATTTGACTTTCCACGCAAAGGGGGGAGCCTCTTCATGAACTGAATAGTTCCACTGCTCAAGTTAGTCTGTTCCTACTGAGTGTAATTTTCAGCAGAAGTTTTCCTTGCTCTCCGGAGGTTTGTGTGCTCTCTGAGCCAACTGCTGGGCCAGAAGGCAGATGCAGGGATGCTGAGAAGCAGTCTACACTGCTTCCCATAAGAGCGTCCCAGGAGTGTCATGCCAGTCTCTAAAGGTTGCCTGTAGGGCACGACGAGGCTGCAATCTTGTGCCGTAGCAATAAAATGTTACCCAGCAGCCGTCCTGCCAGGCGTACCATTCAATCACAGCCTACATCTCCCAAGCTGGAGCCACACTGAAGCTATTTTCAAGGCACATATGGCTCAGCAATTTCAGCTTGGTGATTCTGAAGTAAGTGAGACACATTGCATAAGCCATGTGCACTAAGCCATGTGTGGGAGGAATTGTGAAATGGTGCATACATTGAATTTTGTTGTATTAGGGTGGTGCCTGTGATGAAATCTTGCCTGAGAATTTCTGATACTACAGGGTCTCCCAAATCCAGGTTTTGGATGCTAGATACTGCTTCATGCTGGTAGTTCAAAGAAAAGTTTATCTGTTTTATGAACTTACGGCAGTATTTCTGTTTTCTTGCCTATAGGATGGTTTTCAAGTCAGACAAACTGGGGTATTTTTAATCCAAACTCTGATCAAGATTTCAGTGACTAAAATTATGACAAAGCTTCCCAGAAATTGATACGTCTGTTTAAGATTCAGATTTTGGCCTATAAATAGAATAAAGGATGACATTGAACATAATGAAGAGCGCACATATCGTCACATATTTAATATGGTAATGGTGCTGCAAATGGATAATTGAGGATTTGCAGCATGAATCATTTAGAAATATGTTCTCAATTCTGTGAATATTCTTATGGGCTCTTATAAAGTCAGTGCCAATTAACAAGGGCACCTGGGCTCCAAGAAAAATGTGTGTGTAGGTATCTAGGACAAAAGCATTCTTCAAGTTAAATCTTCCTCCTTTAATGACTCCCTAAATGAGTCCCAGATTAGGAGATAAGATGCCCTTTGTGGATAGCTACACTGGGAAAGTATCTGCTATGATTTGTAGTAGTAAATCTGACTGACCAGCCGTGGGAGTCTGATCTCCTTGCTTATTTATTTATGAGTGCTGGACCCTTTGTCTCTAGATGAAGCTGAAGGAACTCAGCCGCTACGAACATCACGTTTAAATTAATACAGGCAATCTGAGCCTCACGTGAGAAAGCTGAGTTTGTGTGTTCAGGCTCAGACTGAAAATAGCTGACTCTGTTCAGATCTCTTTCCTCTGTGTGTAGGGGTATGGGGAAACAAAGTGTGTGTGTACTCTGCATAGAAATTTTAAGTTTTCTTTCTTCTCAGAAATTATTTATATGTCTGCCTGGGAGGCTAAGCCCGAAATTTCTCTATGATTAAATAGTAAGAGCTCCTGTTGGCAATGTTGTCAGATGTGTGTTAATATATGGTGCTCCGGTGGAGTTATTTAGGCTTTGCTACTTACTAAACTGTAAAGGATTTGTTTCTCAGCGGTCAGATGTCATCTTTGATCCAGTAAGATTTAGCTTAAAGACCTTTTCCTCTGTTCTTTGGCAAGCGATCAAATCCAGCTTTCTTTCATAGTCTTCTGAGAAACATATCAAGATTATCAGGATTTCTAGTACCTCACATTTTTTCACTGTATTTATTGAACCCCATAGATTCCAACTTGTTCTGCAAAAATATATGAGCTGGAAACTTATCTTGCAAGTAAGAAAAAGTCAAATCAATTTAAACTAAAGTATGTATGTTTTGGCAATTAGGCAGTGTTCCCTGCTAACATGTCCGTGGACATTTTCCAAGGTTCTGCTTCTTGATCAAAAGAGCTGAATGTATTAAATGGGGTGGGATATGGTTTACAGTGCTACTTTGCTCAGGTATTTGGAAGAGGAGCTCAAAATCCCATACCTTTTCCTTGCCAATCGTGTTTCTTGATGCAGTCTTGCACTACCCCATAGCGTGTTTTGGTTTTCTTAAGCCAAAATGGAAGGTGCTGCGGTCTGTGGCCAATGTATTTGACCTTATGGCTCTACAGTACTTGAGTTTCCTCCTACCCAGGAACACCCCAGTGAGACTGTCAAATTCCCCTTCTGCTCACTGCCCTTCTGAAAGGGTTCAAATTCAAGGTCTCCATTTTAGCACATTTTAAGCAGCAGTTTTAGTTCCCAAATGCTTTTTCCCTTGTGGGGGCTTGTCCTTTTACACTCTGATGTTTCACCTTCTGATATTAGAGGTGTAAACTATATATGGCCTGCATGTTTTGACTGTCCATCCATAGGCCAAAACATGATTGGAATTTATTAAAATTACTTACTCTGTTCTTCCTGGAGGCCTTTGGAAAACCTGGCTAGCAGCTTGGAAAAGGGATTTGATGCAAAAGGCAGAATGTAAAGGAGACAGAGAAGTCTCTGTGGCTTTATGGAAACACGCTGATTATCTCTCTGTCTATTCAGCAAAGTCTTTACATTATATGTAATAGAGTTGGCAACACATTCATTGCCCTTCCATGTCCACAGAATCCTCTCTTCTGATCCCTAAGTAGAAGGTGGTGGGTACAAGTATAGGAAAAGTGTAGAAACTAGTGTAGAAAGCCAGTGCATTTCCTTGGCTGGCATTATATGTTTCTACCTAATGAATGACTTAAAATTCTTAGGAGCTGTAGCAAAGCTTATTTACAGCTCTATTGATTTTTGTTATCATGTGTGCCATTATTGCCCTCCCTAGCCTTAGATGAATGATCAGTAACTTAATAAATGAAAGCAGTGTACGTCACGTTTAGAAAAGGAAGCAAGCTAGTGCAAGATGGATGACCACTGACAATTAAAATAAAGATTGTAAAGATTTCGTATTAAAAATATATATCCAGTTTGTGAGCCCCAGGTGTTGATATGGACCCTGTAATTCAGTTAAGCAGCAGACAGTAAAAACTAGTGTAAATAACTGAGGCAGGAGAGATCAGATCATACAAGCCTGGACTGGGGTGTGAGAGACCTGGGGTCTGTTTCCAGCTCTGCTGGCCATTTGATCTGATGCCAAGCTCTTTGAGTCTTTTTCTCTTTGCACGTTTTGTCTGCCATGTACAAGCCCTTTTGGAGCATAGTTTTCTTATTACAGTTTTGAAAAAGTGATGAAATGGATCCCAGTTTCTGTCAGCATCAGTGGATGTTAAAACAATACAAAATTAAAACCCACACCTGTTACTCAAATTTATCTTACAACACTAGATGAAGACTGAAAGATAGAGTTGTACTAGAGGTAATAGATACATATTACATATGGCAACCCCTTTAATTAAGGTGGCACAATGTTCTTTAAGTGTTTCCATTGAATCACTTATAAAAGGACTTGTCAGGAAACTGATTATCCCATCTGCAAAATGTTTCAGGACTGCAATAGTTCTTTCATTTAGTGTTAGCATTGCAC
>VFFE01007705.1:4688952-4731010 GCA_008921705.1 Burhinus oedicnemus
CCCCCGCCATGTTATCCAAGTGTGTGGATCTGCTTTCCATCTGAGATGAGCCAATAGTGCTCCAGTTAGAGACAGGACTCCTTCTGGACAAGCTAACTTCTTAAAATGATATTTTCCTGTTCTTAACTTTTGTTCAAATGAAAATTTTATTTGTAAAACACGTGTTAAAAAAAAACAAAGCTGTTTCTAAGAAGGAGAAGAATGTAGGGAAAAAAAATAAATTCTTAACCATAGAAATAGCATGATCAGGAAATAGTTACTGTAGAGTGGAAATGAGTTGTTTAATTTTGAGTATAAAATATACTTATGTGATTATGTTTGGTTAATTGCTAAGTTTGCAGATTAGGAAAATGATATCCCGTAAGATGTAGGAAATGAGGATAACTTACATTGTGCCAATGTACCAGGAAAATCAGATATAATCTTGAGCTTAGAGCATTTCTTGTCCTGAATTGGCATGTTTCCTCCATGAAGTGACAAGCAAATAACAGTCTTTAAGATGGACACATAGGAAACATTTTTCTCTCTCTCTTTTCTCATTTGTTCTGTGGAATACTTTATTTCAAAGTCCTACAGTGGACCTTGCACATTTTGGGGCTAACTTTGGCTGTGGAGCATAGAACCTGTTACACTTCTCCGTTCAGTCACTTGAACCTGTGGGCAGCACAGTCACGGATTCTTCTTTCCAGACAACACAGCATATTTCATTCCAGATGCCTCCAACTAGTTATGAAATCTTAAAAAGAGATGGCGACTTTTAATGCTCTGCTTTCCAAAATTATTTTTAAGTTTGTCCGTCCACATATGACAAAGACTGATAGAAGTAACCAACACAAAAATACTCAATGTATATTTCAGAAACATGCATGGGATAGATTTCTTAGATTCACAGTTGGATTTGGCAACTTCTCAGGTTTTAATTGATTTCAATTAGAGAACCCCGTTTCCTTCTCCAGGCCTCATAAACGTGTAGTATTTATCTTTACATTTTTCTGTATGAGAAGCCAGAGCCACGAGAGCAGTCTTGCCCATGATGACACAGCAAATGTAAATCTGAGACTCAACGCCAAGCCTGCCTCCATTCCATAGATGGTTCTAACTATTAAAATACAGGTTAACTAATGTTGCTGAAACTGCAGTGTTATCCATGACTAAGTAGCAGAGTAGGAGTGTGGAAAATGAAGGTCCAGCATAACTGTGCGATGAAAGGCAGTAAGTCCCCACGCAGATGATGTGTTTTTTTAAATCTGAGTTGTAGGCAGGTCTTCTGTCAGTAAAGCACGTGCTTAGGGTTATGTGGTGCAGTACATTCAGGTGCTTGTGAACAGTCACACTGAGAAATGCCTGTTGGCTTCTTCCAAAAAGTGCAGTGTTCTGAATAATCCCAGCACACCAAGTGCCATCAGGATACAACACAAAATTGGGTCAGCTTCGGGCACAAGTACACAGCGTTAAAAATGCCCTGTAAATAGGCAGTACTTGATCACAAAATGGTGTCAGCAATTAAGACAGACTTTTGTCCTCTTTTCTTCCTTCCAAGCTGATTGAAAGGGAAAAGATGAAAAACAATTTGAAAGGCATGGGAATCCGGCATTAAACTCTCAGGCTGCCTGGTGTTACCACTTTGAGGCCAGCTTTACTCAGGTAAAACTTTTGAATGTGAGTTGACAAAAGAGCTCTGGGGGGAAAAAAAAAAAGCGCTAAGTCAGGAAAAAGCATAGGAAGATCAATGCTTTAGTTCTCCAAAAGGCTTTGTTTAGTATTTTGCTGAAGAGGAGAAGGTCTCTCCCTTGCATGTTGTAATTTAAGTATTGCTTGTAAATGTTCTTTGCCACCAATTCAGAGCTCTAGGAAATTTGTCCAAGACTAGGTTATTGCTGTCTAGGCTATTTTACTAAAAGATCATGCACAAAAATTTGCACTGGGTGCTAGGATGTCATAAAACCAATTCCCAGTTATGGATAACAAATAGTACGGGAGGATGCATATAGCACTTTTTAATAGAAACCATTAAATCAGATATTTACTCAGTTTCTCAGTGGGGGCTATTCAGAATTGTACTGACTCACAAATGGATTATGCAATAAAGTATGGGATAGTATAAAAATGACAAAACAGTAGACTGAACTGAGACAAAAGTATACCTTCGATCTTTTGGGAGCAATGAGGTTTTGGGGTTTTGAGGTCTTTTGTGTCCATTCCTTCTTGGAATTTCAAAAGATTTAGGGTGGGTCTGAGAAAATTGTGAAGTTGTTACAGGCAACTTAGAAAAAAACCCAAAAAACAAAAAACAAATGAACTTTGGTACATATGTCAATGAATGCCTTAAATGGTCTCTGCAATTAGCTATTGCTAGCTGAGGGCAATCACTCTCCAGGTTATTGACTTCTGAGCTCTCTGGAGAGAGGCTGTGCCCAGAGCACTGTTGTTGCAGTAGGAGACACTCTGGGAACTTGTGGACTGCCTGGAAACTTGCTCTGACCTGCTTCTTCTGAACATCACTGACTGCCTCTTCCTTCCTCCTCTTGGCTCCTTATCTTGCCTTCTCCAGGCCTTAAGGCAGATCCCATTGCTGCCTGCCCTTGCTTATCCTGGCTCTGCTCCTTTTTTGCAATCTTCTTTCCCATTTGAACTTCTGTGAAGAGCGGGTTTTGGCCTGATTCCTGACTGTATTCCTCAACTTGGTTTGTATATTCTGCTTATGGACCCCAACAGCCTCTCTTTCTCAATGAGACAGTCGCGATCCACCCTAAGCTTACTTCTGCATTTTTTCCCCCACTTGTTCATCTGCAGCTGGGACAGTGTCCCTAACCTAATACTTCAGCAGGTGTCAAGCCAGGCAGGCTATGGGTTTCTCCATCTCCTACTGCACAGAAGGCGCATCAGTGTGACATGAGAGTGCATAGTCCGATTACAGCACCTTTAATTCAAATCAGTAATACAGTTATTATTTTTTTCCCCATATATGATACTTAAACCTCCACCCAGTAGCAGAAATTGGATGGCAGTGATAGTGTGATGGAAGATTGTTTCATTTTACTACAACTTCCACGTTGCATTAGTACAAAATGTTGACTGATAATTCTACCTCGTTTCCAGAGATGCCTGTTAACACGGACCTGGCATGCAGTGTTATATTTGAAGATGTTCCCATGAACATTGCTTACAGGAAGATGCCTTCAGCACATTCATGGTGGAAAGGAGGTTATGTATGTTCTGTGTCTGTACTAGCTTTCTGAATGATCCTGCACTTTTGCTTAGATCCTTTTTGGCTATTACACGTAGTTTGCACACTTCATGCTCCCAACGAGAAGTAGCCAAAGTCCCAAGGAAACATGAGCGCTTTTGTTCCAGTAAAGTAACCTGCATACTTTTTAGGGCCTACAGAATGTGAACGTGAAACCTAAAAGGCTATCAGAGATGCTAGGGAAGGTCGGGTCTGTTAATGCAATGTACATCTGCTTTTTAAAATGAGTAATTAACAGAAGCAAAACTGGAAATCACAGAAGTGGTGTGAGGAAAAGTGTATTTTTCCCCTGTGCATTAGAGGCAGCCTTGTAGACACTTGGGAGAATCTGCCTAATGATACTTGCTTTTCTCTCTAAGTAGAAGAATTTACAGGGTAGTAATTTTAAAAAATCAATGTTATTCTAACCTCATTTACCAGCAGTATAGTCTGTTCTGCACTTTGTGCGTTGGATTCGGGTCCCACTGAATGTTAGGAAAACATACCTGTGGGAAGTGTCTGGACTTCGTTCATGATATACTTTTTCCTTATTCACTTTAGAAGTACAAGAACCATGTTTAATTTGAACAGGTTGATGATGGTAAGAGGTAACTGGCCAAACACTTGTAATGGCGACTCATCCCCAGGTGAGCACTTAACAGCCTCACAGTGCCCTAGTGTTACACAAACTGGTAACTGGCCTAGAGTAATTGCTTTTGGCTGTATTCTTCTTTCCTGGCTCATGAGGAAGGGGCACCCCTTTCCCCAGCAGCGAGTATCAGCTCCTGCCTGCTCCTCCTCCTCCTGCCTCTGCTCCCCGGTTCCTGCTGCAGCTCTTGCCGGTGAGGTGACCTGGACCATGGACTTCATTTTTGTTACCTGCGCCCTGATCCCCTTTGCTGGGCAGCTGATGACGGCAGTGGCAGGGAGGCCGTGGGGAAGTGAACGGCACATCCCGCCCCAGAGAGATGCTAAAGAGGAAAATCTGCTTTTACCAGCAAAAACAACAGTGCTGCCAAATAGTTGGCTGCAGTTTATGAATACTAGGGCAGAAAGTCTTGCTCTGTGTGAGAAAGTAAGATTAGGCTCTAATTAAATAACTGCAGGGGAATCACTGCAGTAGTCAATGTGCAACACCCATGAGAGGAAAAATCAAGTTAGGTTGGAAAGGTTTTATTGAGGCAACTGAGACCATATCTGACATGCTACTTAGACTGATCCCGCTATGCAGGAGCCAGGGAAATTAGTTTTAACATGAGAAGCATTGTAGGATAGGGTGCAGGACTGGCTGAAACTTGTGCCTCCTCTTTTCTGGTAGATTGCCCTATTTAAAATGCCATAGTAGTTGAAATTACAACCAAATGAGTCCTTATCATGGACAAACTAAACATACAGGGACATGCAGATTGTGATTCAGTAGAGTGGTGGGTAGGACATTCAGCTGTTTGAGGTTTCACTGCAGGAAACATTTATATCCTTGACTTGATATATAACTAAATTTTTGGGTTTTATATTTCGCAACGGAAAACTTTCAAGCTGGTCCAAGCCAATCATGCCTTTTTATTTTTTTTTCAATGTATAACATAAAAACATTAATATATACTGCCCTAACTGCATATCTGGTCTTTGATTTTAGATCATAGCAGATCTTATTTACATTGTCAGTCCATTTCATGCCCTGAAACATGGTTCAGAAAATGAAAAGAAAACCTTTCAATAAAATAAATTTTGAAAAATTTGGGATTGCAAAACAGATCTTGAGTTTCTGAAGGCTTTCAGAACTAAAATTATAAAATGTTTGCAGTTCTTTTCAAGATACATTTAAGAAAACCTGTATGCAAAAGCAGTATTTTTAACCTTAGAAATTCAGTTTTAAGTGGGCAGTAGTTACTTATGTTCTATTTACTGCTCCAAAAGGCAGTAACAAAACCCCAATGAGGAATTTTAATTTTTAAATTAGTATTATTAAAAAGGGAAGTAGCATCAATGAGCTTGTTATACTTGTCTAATTGGTCTTGGCTGAGTATGTGTGAGACAGTCCACTCAGAGCAGCCTCAGCCATGATCAGACCTCACCCCACGGTGCCCGTGGCAGTGCCCTGTAGCTGGGTTGTTGCAGGAAGGAAGCCTCTGGTTTTGTTGCTACACATGATCATGGTCCATGCTGTGCAGCCTTTCTCATAGGGGAGATGATTGAATTGCATTGAATCTCTCTAATAAATCAGTGAATGAAGAAAATGTTTACACCATTATCTATTTAACTGGTCTCATTTAGTTTTCTCCTAGACTTCTAAATGAAATGTTATTAAAATTAATGCAATTAATTTGTCTTCCAGCCATTTAAAATTAGCTGCTTACCTAAAGAGTATAGGAATATAAGTGCTCTTTAATGAGAGCATGGCTCAGGGTTTCATTTGGACTTAAATCAAATCAAGAGTGTAATTAGAGCACTGATAACAAGTTCTGTGTTCCTCAGAAACTAAGAGAAGGCTCTTGTTGTCCATCTTCTGTTCGTATCAAAAACCCAGGCCCTCTTAAAGCTCCCTTTGTATGGCCTGTATCTTCTCAGGTCGTACCTGTACAAGTCTGGGTATGCTACCTTTGATGCCATTGCTGTGCTAAACTGGCTCTTGAGGCTGTTATTCGGGATGTGTAGTTTCAGGATGTAGTTTCATGGATGATACGGTTGTATCAGGTTCTTCAACCATTTGCACTGCTGTCATGGTACCTCACACTGGATGAGCTGTGTTCCTCATGTCAATCACATGTTAATGAGGAGGCACTGCGACACCTGCTGTTTGTAAAAATCAGATGAGACCTGAGTTCAATGTGAGTTCAGTGTCTGCACTGGAGACTAGGAGAAAACAGTTCCTGGAGGAAAAAATGGAGGCCTCTCACCTGATTGCAGGGTGATACTCTTTTTAGCTTCTGTTATTTAGGAGATCAAACTAGGTGAGGAGACTGGTGTCTTCAGGTTGTAAAATATATG
The DNA here is from genome assembly GCA_008921705.1 of Burhinus oedicnemus. Classification (NCBI taxonomy): domain Eukaryota; kingdom Metazoa; phylum Chordata; class Aves; order Charadriiformes; family Burhinidae; genus Burhinus; species Burhinus oedicnemus. Next base: position 4,695,167 of record VFFE01007705.1, read on the forward strand.
TCTATAGCAAGGCAAGGCTAATGAGTGGCTTTTATGGAATGGTAAATTCTAAGTTTTTTTTTTAAATTATGATATCCCTAGGTTTAAAGCATGACAGAAGAAGGGTCCATTAAATATATAAATGAAGGTGCAGACAGAAATGGTACAAGGCATATCATAATAAGCAGAAGTCCTCCTGCCACCAGTTGGTGTGTACAAATGATAGCACTAAGTGCTGCAAATTCCACCTTGTTCACAGGCGTGCAGTGTACCAGGGAAATGAGAGGTCAGTTCTGGTGACTCTCAGCAGAGGCAAAGAGGCCCCTATTGCCTCTGGAGGCAGAGGAGAGAACAAGGGCAGAGTCTGAATGGGAAAACTGAAAGGAAAAACTGAAGAGAGACGAGCCCGGGGAGATGGTGAGAATGGGTGAGCTTGCGGATGTTCCCCTGTGGCTGTAGCCATCCCTTTGTGCTCAGTATGTTCAGACGGTCCATGATGTGTGGAGGGAAGTCATCAGACTTAGATGTGCAGGTACCCAAAATCCCATTGCCTTCCTGGGAGCCATGCAAAGAGAAAGATGGCAAGTTTTGTTTTCTTTAGGCACCGTAATGATTTGTTCTTTGAAATGCATGTGTAAATTATGAGTGGCTTAAATTATTTTAAAGTTGGGCATTACTATGCATGAGTCAGTTTTGCAGTGCTTCAGAGAGGAAGTTTTCCTTTGTCTTCAAGATGCTATGAATGCCCGTTATGTTGCCAGTGAGGTGCTGTAACTTAAGTCAGAAATAGAATATGATTAAGCTATGGTGGGGCTAGGCAGAGGAGAGAGAAATTAGCCTTAATCTACAGCAATTCCCAAATTGCCATGAGCCTGTTGGTTATATAATGATTGAATTGTCTGAGATTTCATCTATAAAGTGCAGCCCAGGCATTATGTATTGAGAAATCTCTTGCATCCACTTTATTTATTCTTTGATATTTATTCTTGAATCACTGAAACAGCAGTAGGGAATAGACAATTAAAGGGAGAACTGCACTACTAAACACTGTGTAGTGATTACTCATTCCAGTAAAAAGACTTTTTTCCCTGTATATTTGTATTAGACAGTACAAATACATTTAACTTTTAGGAGACTATCACAGTTGAACAGCACGTTTCTAAGATGTTCTGTGAATTAATCTTTCTCTCAAAACTATTTACAGTTTTATAGATGAACTGTGAACCATCATCTCTGAATCTGTTCATGAACTGCTGTAGGCACTTAGTCCAGTACCTCTCAAATGCCTCATATTTTGAGGGTTGTTGTTCATTTTATCTCTAAAGTTGCCCATGTTCCACCAAACCTAGTAACCCTCTAGTATCCTTTTAAGTATCCCTCTAGTATCCTTTTAAGTATCCCTCTAGTATCCCAAGTATCTTCTCTGTTATTGAAAACTTCACACCGTAATTAAAAGATGTCAAAGTTCATATAGAGAAAGATACTTATATAGAAGATATGAATTCTCCAGCTTTCATTGCTTCCTGCACTCTGTTTTATGTCACACAGTGCCTAAACCACAGGAGGGATGTGTTCAGTGCTGTGCCCCGCAGTCTTAACGCCCAGTCATACAGACCTGCCGGGGCACAGGGTGACTGTCCCCATCCCACCCACATCCTCAGCCTTGGGCTGACATGCAGCCAAGGTGCATAGCCAGAGCCAGGAGATGGAAAGTGCTCCTGGGCTCAGAGTTCAGCTGGACCTATGATGTTCTAGATTAAATTTTTTGACGTGAGATTTTAATACTTGTCACTACAGATTTCTGTCTGAAGTTAAATGCTTTTCCCAGTGTCTACTGCTGTCATTTTATTTTTAGCATGTGCACAACTGGCCAAACCAAACCATGACAATCTTGGCAATGTTTGGTGTGTTTAGAGCCTCCCTAGCCAGCAGATCGTCCCCCGTGCAGTTAATCATAATGTGCACCTGGCCACGTAGCCAAAACAGATTGTCCTGGAAGCCCAGCTGTGGCTGCTGGCTACACACTGGCCATGGCCAGCAGTGATTTAGGAAGAACCAGAGGAAATGCAGTCTATCAAAATCTGTTATCTGAATGATAGGCTTTCAACACAGAAGCAGATTGGGACCCATTCTGTCTGCTGGCAAGATGTTACTGTACCACTAAGAAGTTATGGCATAGCTAAACTGACAATCGAGGATCCTGGGATTTGAAATGAAGTAGAAGGAGAGAGGAGGGGAAGAAAGTTACAATAGGAAGTTGGGGGTGTGTTGGTCCTCAAGCTGAAAAACCTTCATGGTGAAATGTGCAACAGAGTGATGTTGCTCAGTGGTGACAGCACGGAGATAGGATTTGGGTCAGGCAGTATCTGAGCAGCATGGTTGCACACCACTGCACCTTGAGCAGAACACAAGTGGACCTTGACCCGTGTTGTGGTGGGAAACAGCAGATGAGGCAAATATCAGAAGGGTGCGAGTGTTAGATCCCTCAGCAGATTAGTAAACTTGACATTTGAAGTATTTCTCATCTTGGTTTTGGCAGCCAATTTTATCAGGTGGTCATATAGAAAGTCAGCCTTATGAGGGCGAATGCTGAGACGTACTGTTTATGGATTGTGAACCAGCTGTTAGCCTGACCGGGAAGCAGCCGTATACACCAAGTGCGAGTGGGAAGATGATTTGAAAGTGAAAAGCACACACAACTGATTTAAAAGCATTCAGCACAGCAAGCACTGTTTATGGCTGTATGGGATATAGCTGCTAAGTCAGCATCAAAGAGGCAGTAATTTCTCAAAGACTGAGAACAGGGACCTAAAAATGAGTGCCTGAGCAGAGATCATCAGCTTAAAAAAAACCTATAGAGGAGTTTCAGGTGAATCAGGGAGGTAGAAGTTACAAACAGCAGGTGCTGAAGAAGATGACTGAGCTGAAATTTCTAAGGATGAGCTTTGTGGACTAGCGCACTCGAAAACAGCAGCATGTGAAACTTCCCACAGTGTAGCCAGCAATGTGGGAATATTCTAGAGTTTCCCCGGCAGACTGCTGGGCCTCACCAACTTACTTGACACAGGTGTTTACTGTCCAAAGTTGCATTTGTAGCTAAGGTTCCTACCCTCAAGAGAGAAATTGCAGGAATGTAGGTTCAGTGCTTACGCATCCGGTGTTGGCAGTGAAGGTGGAATGGAGAGCAACTAGCAAACTTGCTACCCAGCCCTTCTTAGCAATCATTAAAGTGTCAGTTCCCACTATTTTTTTCATAGCTGCAGGCAGAAACGTTACTGCTAATTTTCAGCTCCCTGCTAACACTTAAATTAAGACTCTAGAGAGACTTGGTTGGGTTTTTTAGCGCCTGGGTAGTCATTTGACAACTTGCGAAGCAGCAGATGAATACTGGTGAGGCTGAGAACTAGGTGTTGTCCAAGGGTAAATACGTGTGGCAGGGAGGCAGGGAAAATTCACAATAAAAATAGGTTGTACTGACCTGGGAATGAGGATACTTGAAATAGAACTGCTGCAGGCAAGCCGGTTCTCAGAGTAGAAAGACCAAAACAAGCTCCCTTGCCTGGCTGATATGCTTGGAAGACCTTAACATGACCTTGGAAGAGTAGTATTCTTAAAAAATGAGGGTCAAGAGACAAGGGTCTAGGCTGGGGACTTAAACAGAAGCCGGGATAGGGTTCAAACCCTGGATTTTAATCTTGCATAACACGCAGCATGAATGCCATGATGGCATGTAAGAGTCAGATGGATGAAAGCAGATCTTTTTAGCTGTTCCAAGTAGCTGTTTTGAGTATGAATTATCAGTGTGAGGAGATCACATGTGTTTGGGCCAATGCTGAAAGCTCTCCTGTTGCACTTTTAAAACATTCTCTATTATGGGAAAGAAAGATATGCTGAATCTGATGTTCCAGAAGCTGTGGTAAGCAACAAGCAGTTATACAGGCTGATGGTACCAGGTAACTAGTTAATTTCTGCATGGTTTTTATATTAAGATCTTCCACTGATACTGCAGCTTTGCACGCAGAAATTCCAGTGAACTTTGGATAAAGTCATAAATGAGGTGACGGATGATCAGAACTTTGCAAGTTGGGCCAAATAATGTGATAAATTTGCATATGCTTGATAAATTTGCGTGTGTTTATTTACTGTTATATGGTAGTTTTATATGATTTCTTTTCATTTACTCTAAGACACATATTTTGATCTTACTGAAAACCACAATGAAAATCCACAGTGTAAATTTGTGTAAACAGTTTAAAATGTTGAGAAACTAATTAAATCAAGGCTGATCCAAATCAGTGATACTAATGCCTCTGTATATAACTGTATGAATGTTATTAAGAATTTCTAAATCAGAAACCAAAAGTGATCTGTGTGTGAATCTAGAGATTTCCACTGCTTTTCTAAAAATTTGATATTTAAAAAAATATTAAATATTTCAATGAAGGAATCCCCAGAAAAGTAGCACTTGGGTTTCTGCAGTCTGGAATTTTAAAATTTGTACAATAGATACCTGTAGAACTTGAGTCAGGTATTGCATTGTCTTGGGCAGAGAGGAACATCATTTTAGTACTCTCTTATGACATTTGCATAATGTAAAATGCTAAACATTGAACTAAAAGGCATGGCTCATTTTATTTAAGTGAAGACCTAGATCGTTTAATCATTACTGCCTGCCAAAATGATTTATAAATTACAGAGCAATCTCTGACAGGGAATGATGCTTTTTAAAAAAGCACTTATTTTGAATTATTGTAAGCTGTTTCCATTTTATTCCTTTTCTAAATGAAGATGCAGTTCCTTACCCAAAGCTGAACGTAGGCTCCAAGCTCAAATATTTAAGAGCACTGGGGAGAAACAGGGTAATACTGTATATTTGTGTAATCTGTAGTGCATGATTTCAGTGTTTCTTGGCTCATTCCTGCGTGTTAAAAATAGAAAGACTGTTCTAAAGCAAGTTGGTTTATAAATTTGACTCAAATACCCACTCGGCACCCTCTTTTCCTGGTGATGATTGTGTGGAATATAGTCCCCTTTGGCCTCTTTTGCAGCTCCAAATGCTCCCTTGCAGGGCTAGTGTGACAGCTGCAAAAACAGATGCCAAACTCTGTATGATACTATATTTTTCTGTGTATAATCCTTAAGTAGTTTATGTTAAACAAAGCGACTCTGCCGCTGCGTGCCCAGGCCATCTCCACTGTGATTTAGCAGTAAAAGAAAGTTATTTACGTGGATGGGTGATATGATGGGAAGTTTACCTCTTTGCTCTTAATACCTCTGTTTCTAATACTGCAGCAGGTGCTTTCTCTTCCCCAGTAAGCTCTTGTCTCTGTTTCTCATTTGCCTGGATTATAAAAATATGTCCCAGTACGTCATTGGTACTTAGCTGGTATATAACTGGCTTATTGGAAGTACAGGTGATATACACAAAACATTATTTGTATGATGATCTTCAGTTGCCTCCCTGAAGGTCTCTCTGTAAGCAGCATTTCCAAATGTATAGGCACTTCAGAGCTGAAGTGGGGTCAGCTGGGTGTACATGCCATGTGAGAATCGTTTCTGCTTACTTTGTTTTATACCATAATTTTTTTTTTCTCACTGTATTCAGTAAAGTATTTAGGAGATACCCATTAGCATAAATAGGAGTTACATAGCAGTGTATCACAGTTAAGCTGTACTTACTGAGACTTTTATATCTACAGTACTCAAAGCATCATTATTTTTATGCTACTTTTTTCCAAAGTATAAAAGTGATTATTATTTCTATGTATTGTTATTTAAGCCTGTTTTTTCAAAGAAAAGAAAAGTCTTTCCTATTAACTCACCATTTTCAGCAGCTGTTTGCAGATTAAATATATCCAGGCTTTTTTCTTCTTAAAACATAAATTGGAACAGTGTTGCTAAGCTTTTCAGCTTGGCAAAGTCTTAATCAATTTTTTATGATTTTCTTCCACTTACTGTAAATGTAAGAACAAAGAATATATCCATAGTAACAAGAAGGATATGTAAGCTTACGTTCATGTGTCTGTTTGGAGAGGTTAACAGATTATTTGACCTTGAATGGCTAGGGTATGTGTGTAGAATTGGAAAACTGCATTCTCTCAGCTTTATAATAAAATTTACAGTACTTCATGTCAGCCTGATTTCTTTTCACTGTCCTTCTGCATTTGTGACCCTTTGGTACAGAAACAGTGCCCTAAATCCTTATTAAAGTATCCTTTGTATCAAATTGTACTTGAATGCCGAGGGACAAATCACATTGAACATAAAGGAGCTAAAGTGAAGAACAGTTTGGATTTAGACATTTTGCAGTGTTCTTGGCAAGATGTCTTACTGAGTAACACTTTAAAGGCATATCTCTGCATGCTTTCAAAATTATGTTCACTACCAAATGAGAAGGATGAAACTCTGAGGTCTACTGAAAGGTTACTGTAGAAGACAGAGATTGAAGATATGCTTACTCTGTGTGTTTTAGGGCAGATGTCAACGCACAACTGGAGAGGGAGAAAATCATACATCCATATTGGTCCCTTGCTTAGACCTAAATGATGACATTTAAGGAAAGATGAGTCTGTTAGCTTAATTCCAAGCCTAAGGTTATATGGTCATGGCCTCTTTTTTCTGCCTTGGAGTATGGGCAAAATAAGCTGATGTCTGCTTGCAGCATGGGCAGAAACAAGTTCGTATCGGTCCACAGAGGGTGTGAGCTGAATGTGTTCACAAAAATCTACCGACCTGTTGAGGCACGCTGGGTGAAGTACAGCCCATGGTTTCTGTGTCCATGGTGAACTTTACCATGCTGCTTGGCTGTAGCTCTTGACTGAATTACAGCATTCTTTATTGTAAGCCATGAAGCAAACTCTAATGCCCAAAAGCAGCTGTACAGATCTCTAAGTCTAAAGTGAGGAATCTCCTTTAGCTCAGGTTTATAGTGTGGCTGCTGAGACATACTGTGATTTCTTTGACCATCACAGTTTACTCCAAGGATCTCCATGAATGCAGTGTAGCCACTAAGACCTTTTCTGCATAAACAATGTTTAAAAATTCTTGGCATTACTCATGTATGTGTTTAGTGATGTTGTGGCTGCTGAATGTACCTTTCCAATCCTCAGCTTCTCCATTTGTAAAACAGTACTAATAATATGTATCCACTTCAGAGGCCAAAGTACAGATTCCTAATGTCAGATTTATGCAAAGTATTATTAAGATGACCATCTGGCAAAGGACAGATTCTGGCTTGCAGCCCTTTGTTCTTTCATCTAGCCATTCTGTTACTATTTTTTAATATCTCTGGGTTCCAGACAGGTCTGCAAGCCCAGCAAACCTTTTAACACCTCTGAAAGCTTGGGATAAGCTAAAGAATTCACAGCAACTCTTGCAGCGCACAGGGGAAACGGGGAACAAGAATCCCAAATTCTCTAAAATAGCAGAGATTTTGTTCCTGCTACCCCCAATTATTCCCCACAGGAGTGGATGACAGTTCATGGATCATTGAGCCTGGTTCCTGCAAACACAGCCAGCCATGTAATAGATGTAATAGTCCAGAAGAGACCAGAGGAAAAGCCAGCCTGTGTCTGCTACACCAGCCACTGCAAAATTATTTCCTTCCCAACATTCCTGTATGTAAAGTAAAAATCTCCCAGAATTACGCAGTGTCACATGAAGAGAGTGTAAGACTCCTGCATGGGATGCATGTCCTGCATCCCTACAACACCATGGGCTTTGCGAAAGTGCCATGCCATTTCCAGGAGTTAGGCTGTGACCATGGTACAGAGGGAGGCAGGTTCTTCCAACCTTGCTGCCTCTCAAGGGATAATAGTCCACAGCCTGACCTCTCCTCAAATCTGGTCACAAGTGTTTTACCTCTAAACACACAGACAACTCAGAAACACCAGGAAAGAGAGAGTTTTCTCAGCTCTACCAGGTAACCTGCACTCCCTGCCCCAAACCCCAGCATCCTGCCTTGGCTGCGGCCACGTCTTCAAAGGCTGATTGCCTGCATCCAGCGGAGAGGGGACAGGAGTGCAGTTCTTTCTCCCTTAGTTCCTGCAGTCAAAGCCCTGAGTCAGAGGAAGGCAGTAATTTCAAAGCAGCTTGATTATGACTTTGCATTAGTGCCTGTCATAGAAGATGATGCATATACTCCTACTGTAACACTTGTTTTTGCAAGTGAGAACTAGGCATAATGGGAGATGAGACGTTAAAAAATGGAGCAATAGAATAAACTGAAATTAGGTAGTGGGCCAAGCCACTGTTCATGCAGGAATTACAGGGATGTTTGAGAAGGAAGAGGCTAAGCCGCTGATAAAAACATAGCTTCATGCTAGAGTCAGCTACTTGCCTACAGCCCTGGAGTGTAACAAATACTACACTTCTCTTAAAATAAATTATTAGTAGTGACCTGAGGAACATAAAGCACTGACCTTAAATTAGGATCGGGAACATCAGCTGAAAAAAGCTAGCTAGAGCCTATAAAACATTAAACTAAGCATGATACAATAGATGCAAATCAGTCAGGCTTCTGAGAAGAAAAAAATCTAATCTTACTAATCTTGTAGAGTTTAAATCTGTCATTAAAGGAGCAGAAAGCGTTTTGTCAGCCAGTTCTTTATCTAGACTTTTGAAAAGTGCCAAAAGTCTCTAAGAGGATGGCATTTGTCACAGTAGGAGGCTGTCTAGGGCAGGAGGCCATTTGGAGCAACAGATGACTTTGCCTATGATAAAAAGACAGCCTAGATCAACTGTGCCAGTAAAAGGTGCCTCCCTTTGCAGTTCTGGTCCTGCTCCTCTTCCCAGCCCCTGGCAGGGTGTGAGGCACAAGGCAATGGCTGGGGAATGGTGCACAGGAGGACGGTGCAGGACTCCTTTGGCATCAGGCTGGAGTCAGAGGAGAGATTTCGGATGTTTCTCTGAGTAGGGTGAGGGTAAGTATTAGCAGAGGGATAACCAACAAGGAGCACTCAGAGAGGGCGTGCTGTGGAGGAGACAAAAGGAGCCCTTCAAATACCTGCATGAAACTTAATTGATCTTTTCTGTTATCCATGTGTCCCCTAAGGCAAATTAGCCTTTTCTTGATTTCCTTCCTCCCCACAGACCTTCCAAATCCCTCTGACTCTTTCTAGGCTTCTTAGGAACCAGCTCTGCCATCACAGTACTACTGCACCAAGAAAGAGGACAAATTCACCTATGCCTCTGTGATCTTGATACGGTTTTGTCTGAGGTATTTAAGGAAATGAAGTATTCAAGGCAGGCAGGCCCAAACTAAAGCAGCAAGATAGACTATAAACTGACTAAGGGAAACAAACACGAGCTATAGATGGCTTATGGTCAGTATGGAAGTAGGTTAATTACAAGCTTTCTCCAGGGCATTGTACAAGGACTGATGATCCACGTGTGCATTAATGACCTAAGAGTGAAATGAAATGTGGTAAGGTCTGAGAATAACTAAGTATTAGATTAATCCCAAACAAAAAAGACAGTGAAACTCTGTCTTCTTTTTCATCTTAACTAAGGTCAACACCAAATGTAAGAAAAATTGAACTAATATGTAGTGTTAGGATTTTTTCCTGCATGAATATATGAGTCCATCTTAAATCCATATCAAACATCGTAATGGCTTCTCAAATGACATCATCTTGGTGTACACTGCAAAGACAGTGGAAGCAACTGTCAGCTTAAAAGACCCTGTTCCTCATTTGCAAGATGCTGAAAATCTTGTTTTACCAATGGAGAGTTAAAGTTGAAAGTAAATCTGAAAAGCTGTAAGAGGTCGACATGGGTGAGCAGCTGCCTGCAGAGACAAGCTGGCACAGAAAGCCCAGCAGAACTGAGCCTTTTTGTTCCAGAAATATGAAAAATTAAATATGCACACAATATGGTTTTGATATTCTTCTCCTGAAAAACTTGTTTCTAAAGGTTTTCTAAATAACTTCATTGAAGGGAAGGTCTTCAGTCTTTGTCTCCCACTCTCATTGTCCCAGAGGGAGGAGGAAAAAAGAAAAACCTTGATCCTATTGCAATCCAGTCTGTGTCCAGATGATCACAAATGCTCCACAGAAGACTACTGCCTGGGTCTGAGTGTTTTCACTTTGGGTAAAGGCATGATGACATGAAGACTAAAACCCTGGCAAGGTGCACGCTGAGACAGGGGACATTAATGAGGTTCAGTTGGTTGTGTAAATACAGCGCTTAATCGGAAGATTTGTGGCAGTTGAAATTCATCACAGACTTGTAGGAAATAATGTGTTTTGGAAAAGAAAATTGTAGCAGCTCACTCAAGTGTGTGAGTTCTTCACTTTTTTAGCAAATGATGTCCTCATTAGCCACCACAGAAGCTTCTGAAGTTTATTGGCAAAGTACTTCAACCTACAAGATTCAGCACAAGTCAAGAAGACTGATCTTACCTGAAGTAGGAAGGGTTTATGACTGGATTCTGGTCAAAGCAGACAGATTAGGCAGTCTAACCAGCATGACAGTCCTCTGTGTGCAATAGCTGGGCACCTTAGCAGTTTAAATATTTGTATCATACAAAGAAATGAAACAAGAAACCAAAATGTACGTCAGTGAAATGAAATACCTATGCTCATAATTCCAGAACAAACAATATTTTAATAAAATTTGGTTCAGTTATAATTATTCTCACACAAGTTTTCTATCTATATGGAACATGCAGGGCAAATGAAACTTCTGACAAAAAAAAATAAAACACCACCCAGCTAATAAAATTATCTGAACATCTTTAGAAATACATTTTCTGAGGAAAAGCATCTAAAAGTGTAGTCTAGAAAGAACTGAAGAACTTGGTGAATAAATTGGCAAATCTGAATTGTAAAGCTAACTGCTGATGCCACTAAGATCCGAACACACTAAAAAGCATACATGACATGGACGAATGCAAAAACCATCAGGATAGCAGGATTTCTCATGCTCTTCCTGTAAATCAGACATGGAAGATTGACCCTGATATGTTTTTTCCACCCCACAAGCTAGACTAGTTTAACCACTGCCTTAGAATTGATGGTGATAGTTGAAAATAGGAACCTGACATTTTAAATAGAGAAGGCAGCTGCCAAACACATCCCTTAAATGTATTTTCCTGCTTGCAGGTGAAGTGTGTAAGCTCCAGGGTTATAACAGAACAAAATAGAGGTACACTAGTTCAAACAATATTTTTATTACTGCTACCTGAATTTTCAGTCTGATTGTGTATTGCTTGGAGGAGGTTGAGGAGTGCAAGGGAATGTAAGTTCCAGTAATGCCCTTAATCCACTGCCTTTATAGCTGAAGTATTTCAGTTATAAACTGAAAAATATAAAACTGAAGCTGGTCCTTTGAATGACCCATTTAGATTCTTTATATCCATCTAACTTATTGACTGCATTGGACATTTATGTGGACTGGAAGACTAATCACATGCATTATGAGGAAGTCACATCATTGTAATCATATTTGAATGAAGATTCAGGGCATTAATAATGGTTACAAACTAGGAATACATACATTAAAAGCTCACAGATTGATTCCCCATTGAGATATAAAGTTCCTGGATGTATGCTAATGATCGCCAAAATAGAACTTTTGTTTAATTTGGGCTTAGTAATGTCATTTTAGGACCTGGTGATACAGAAAGTACGAAGACGAGGAGAAGGCAAGCTTGCACTCATGAGAAATAATTCAGAAGTATAAAAATAAGTGTAAAATAGGAAAGAAGTTTTGGATCTGGGATGTAATTCTACTTTCACCCTGCTTTATGCAAGTGTACGTCAAATACTGGTGTAATTGCATTGATACAGGTGGAACTGCTACTTATTCATCTTTGTACAGTAAAGTAGGACAGTGAGATTTTTGGCCTATTACTTTGCATGTAGATAACTGGATTCAAATTTTTCAAATAAAAGCACTTGAGCAATAATGATTTAAAGGAGACACTGAGCTTCTATTGCTCCTGATAATTTCAATTTAAGACTACTTTAGCTCTGAAAGGCAGCAGCCATACAGCGCATTAATGTATCTTAACCTCAGGGTACAGCCCCAGCTTGGGTCTGGTTTATATGGCCTGGAGAAACCCATGCTAAGGAGGAAAAGGAAGAACTATGGGGATTTAGCTCCTTCAAACCCGTGACAAATCTATTCCGTATTGGATGTATGCAGTTGAATTCTCTACATTTTCATGAGTGATTGCATTTTAGAAAAGCCTTGATCTCCTTGGTTCTGTACCTTCGTTGTGTATGATATTGAGAAAAGTTTTAATAAAATACAGTAATTAAAAAGCAAGAAAAGTACTGCATTCAGGGAAGAGTGTGGGGATTTGCCTATCCAAATTAATAAATCAGTTTTAAATAAGCCTTTTTAATACAGAGGAAACTATATATTTTCTGAGTCTGTTCACTCCAAAATGCACTGTATCAAATGTTGAAGCATCCTATCCCCATCTGTGTCAGATGTTGTAATTTAATTATCAACAGTCCTAGATTACCATAATAATTGCTTTCAGTGGTTCTGTTAATGCACAGTCATTCTTGAAAGGTATCAAGCTACAGGATTTTTTGGATCCTTTAAAATGGAGGGCTGGAGAATTTCTGTATATAGTTATGCTACTATAATTATACTGTATGTAGCTACATTTCTTATGGGGAAAAAGCTGTAAAAAGGAAAAGTCATTTTTCAAGATTTCATTACGTTTAAGACATGCAGTGACAAATGATTTAGTTCATGAATGCTGCAGTGCTCAAGTCAGTCTACCCTTATCTGCTTCTCAGTTTAAGCTTTGCAAGACTAATTTTTCAGGCTCTCTCCTATTTGTTGGAGTCTCAAAGAGGGTGTAATTGATTACAATTTTACAAGACTTTTAAAGGGCGTGACATTAGTTTTGCTACCTGTTTTGGATGACCATGTCATAACATCAAATATTAACACAAAATTGCAAAAACCACAGAGAACATTTGTGTGAATATGTGTATGCATGTGTATATATATAGAAAGAGTGTTTTTTGCTATGTTGTATATACATAAAACCACAACAGGTCTGCTACCACTACTTCAATATTCATATTACTGTTGGAGGAAGGAATATTTAAAGTTTGAAATCTCTCCAATATCTACATAGTTCCGATTTTAGAATTGTAGCCTATAATCTTGTCTAAAACTATTATGTCGGTTCTGTGTCATATTCCCAGATTTTGTTAAGAATATAAGTGGAATGAGTATTGCGATAAGTATATAACAAACAGGTTTTTCTGAACCCATAAGCTGTTGCCAAAGCCTAAAAAGATATTCAGCAGGATACAATCTCTGGGTCCAAGCTGTAACTAATCCTTTTTGAATACATAAGACTTTTTTCAGTATGTGCGTTAACAATTGATTTTATTGGGAAGAGGCCAAATTTGTTTGCTGCAGCCAAGGACTATGGTGGTTTTGGATGAATGAAATGAAAGCATGCATAAAGGAAGTCTTATACCGTTCATAGCTAATGAATTTCTCTGGTGCAAATTCAATATTAAGTGCAGATTGCAGCTGCAATGGTTCTTGGGGGAATTCAGGAGGATATTGCATCTTATGGGGGATGCTAATTTAAAAGAATGGCTGGCCAGGATGCATTTAATAACCACTGGAAACTGTAATGTACGAGAGGAGACATGGGAGAAAATAGTGCCTGATGTGATACAGATGGAGGATAGCAGTCTTCATTAGGAAGTGCCTGAGATTGCCATGACTTTTTTTGGAATGGACACAGTGCTATTATTTCCTGAAATGTGAGAGGAATCATGCAATTTTGATTTATAAGCAGTATCTACTGTGAAATAATTATTTTCCTGCTCAAAATTGAATTGGTAGGGTCCTTACTTGCATCTAGCCACTTTAGAAGAACTGGAACCAGTGCTCTGCTAACTCATTAATTTAATGAATAGAAAATGAAGCTTAAAAAGAGTTTAAAATGGAGGAACAAGGTGGATAGAAGTCCCCAGTCATTTCTTCTTTGCTACTGAAACAATATTTTGTTTCACTTAACCTGTATTTGTATTTGTGTGCATAAATTTAGCTATCAAGCATATACATATGCATTCTGCGAGTGTGTTCGTATGTGTGTTTGTATATAAGGTAATTGTATGTGTGAGACAGAGAAGCATTTTTAGCCCTAAAAAGAAATAAACTTTTCCTGTTGCTTACTTTGATTCTTTTCCTCTTTTAAGAATGCCAGGTTTTCCTTTGCCATTCTAGATGCTTCGAGATGGCTGGTGTTTTGGGGAAAGAGTGGGAGGAAAAAGAGAGGGTTGTGGGAGGAAAAAGAGAGAGTTTTGGGAGGAGGGGCTGGTGTTGACAACTTGCTAATGAAATTTCAACTTGAAAACACATTGAGGGTTTCGGTGAGATAATCTTTGAAGAAAAAAATTTTCCTTAACATGACATTTTAAATATAATCTCTTTCTCTTATATAGCACTTGCCATCCCAGGGAGCTAGTATTTTGAGGTCCTAATTTAATTACCCTCCAAATATACCTACAATGTTACTGAACAGTACCATTCCCATATAGAGATGGTGAGAGATATGCAAGGAGATAAAGCTACTATATTGCATTAGAATTAATAGCCTGTCTCATGTTACCTTCGACACTTACGAGGAAATACTGAGGAGGTATCTGAAATCTCATTTGCTTTTGGTTACCTACTGGATGCTGAAAATTAGCTGCTGGTTCTTGATAATTGTCTTAAAACTACAGAAGTCGTAACAAGGCCAGCCTACGGTGTGGCGGGCAGAGCACTGCACAGGGAGTTCATGGGCTTCCTGCAGGTCCTCCCCAGCCTGCGGGGATTCAAGCCCCAGTCTCATGTCTCTTCGGAGTTACTCAGCCAGAAGGCCACAGGAAAGGTTTGCACTAAGAGCATATTCTGCTTTTGATCACTAAAAGTATTTAGGCCAGAAGAATAGAAAGGGGAACCAAGGGGCATTTTGTGTGCAGGAGTGACTGAGGTTATAGCTGGGATTGGGTCCATATTGGAGTGGTAGGCATGTAAATTTTGGTACATTCCTTATGGACAAGAGCAGGGAGGAGATACCAAGCCGTTCAGCTGGGTGGTGTGGTAGCAGCTCTGGGCATTGCCATAATTCTGGTGTTCCTTGTGGATGAAATTGGAGATACCACTGGCTGTTTGTTCCTCGGAGGGGTAGTCAAAATTTTCATCAGTCTCTTGGCTGTAGGTGCTTAATTGAGTTGCATTCAACTCTATGAGCACCCTTGCTTTTTGTGGATCTCTGTCTTACCTTTTGTACTGAGTCTGTTGTTAGCCTATCTCTACTTAAGTGATTCCGCAGGCTTATGAGAGATATATGAAATGAGAATTAGGACTGAATTTTCCTCACTCCTGAGGCTAATCATTTAGAGCATTTCCTCCCTCCTGCTTGAAGTGTTTCCCCTTGTCACCAGGATACGGTTCAAATCAAGCCAAGAAGATAGAGATGGATGAAACCCCACAGGTTTGCCTTGAAACAGCAGTTTCAAATGTGAAAAGCTTAACAGGAGCTTAGTCAAATTCCTCAGTTCATTAAAATTAATTTGAAGGTCTCAGGAGGATCAGTCTTCTTTATGACTTCTGGCACTCCCTGTGCCTAGTTAAGGTCCACCCATTGCAAACATAGGCCAGATTCCCAGAGTGCTGAAATTTGTTTCATCAGTTTCCAGGCCTGCTTGATATACTGAAGTCCAAGAGTGTGAAAAAAACAATGTTGAAAGCCAGCTAAATGAAGGGATTTGGACTGGCTCATTTGGGGCATTTTTTTGTTTGTTTGTTTATTTGCTTATTTGTTTAGTTTTCATTTTGAATGGCAAAGACCAGGTTCGCTTCTTTTTAATCCGCTCTTCTTTTAGACAAAGTGGTCTGAGCCTAGCTATGGCAATTTAATGCCAAATGCCAGATTCAAACCTGCAGGGCAATGAGGCGTAGCAGACAAATTTACAGCCAGACAGCGGATTGTAGCACAAGGAAGGTACCACGAACTCCATTCAGGCCAGGGAAGTAGCATACGAGTCTGGGGACCAAAGGGGGAACTGCATCCCACAAGGTGAGCAGGTGCGAGAAGGAGCCTGGGGCTTGTTCTTTGCCTTTGGCTGAACTTCCTGGATTTTGGTGGATTTAGCTTGGAGAGCTTCTATCGAAGTTGCCTCAGTTCTTTGCCTTCATTTCCCTTAAACGGTTTTGTTGAACCTCGATCTGCTTCTGGGAAAAGAAGTTAGGTCACCAACATGCAGACTCCTGTAGAGCGTCCAGCAGATGTATAATAGTATGGTATAGCATGTGTGTATATATGGGACATGTGTCCATGCATATATGTGTGTGCCTGTATATATAATCCTCAGCCTGTCCCATTTAATTGATCTGACCCAGTATCTAAAGGAAGATAGAGGTCTTAGTCCCAGTGATTTCAGTAAGAGTTGGGCCTCTGCCAATGCTTTCTGGGAAGTGGGATGTTTTAGTGTTCTGTGAAGATGTAGCTATAATGTGCTTCTAACTTAAGGTAATCTGGAGCCAAGTTTAATCAGATACACATTAGTGAATGGAATGCACTTTCCAAATAATGAAATTCTGGTTGGACCACTCAGTGCAAGATAAGAAAATCACAGCAGATGCTACTAAAGCAAAGGTGGGAGTTGAGGGCAGAGACTGCCAAGAAACAGTAAATGTATTTTGCAGAAGACCCACTGATTTTTTGTCAGTGTCTCTTTCTTTGCGTGCCATCTCTCTGCAACTAATTTTCCCCTAGGAAGTTGTAAGGTCACATTGACCTGTGTGTTCAAACCATGCAGTCAGAAAGGAAAAAAAAAGGATGAAAACGCATTTGTGAAAATACTTAAACAGTCAGTACAAAAGGAAACCCTTGGCACAGGAACAGGTTTTCTGCAGACTTTTTCAAACTTAAATTCAAAAGCAAATTAAAACAGTGAATGATGGTCTTTATCTTGACCTAGGGTTTCAGTGCTTCACAAGTATGTCGTGCCAGTCTGCACTTTGGTTTAGAACATGCACAACAATAAGGAAGAAAGAATCACAGGTCCTTAGAGATAGCATTGATCATTAATGTATTTTACAAGGAAAATAAGTATTCTTCTGTAGAGATTCTTTTTGGTCTTTTTGCTTTCATGCCCATCTTGACAAGGACAAGATGGAAAAACAGAACGTATAAAGAAAACTATTCAGAAATATACCTCAATACCAGAATGTTTTTCTCTTCCTTTCAAGTAATTTATAACACAAAACAAGAGCTTTAACTCTTTAGTTTAAAAAAAAAATAAAAATTGCAGTGCACTAAATTAAACAATGCACAGAGAGATCTTTATTACTGTTATGTGCCTTGTATAAGTTAGTTAATAAGCAGACAGGAGTCTCTGGAGTACAGTTAGCCATATTTGACCAGCATGCCAGTTGAAATGCATTTAGATACCTGCATTTCAAATGTCAGTAAAAGGCAGGGGGTTTCTAATTAGAAAAAGAATTGAAGTATTCCCTGGGGAAATATGGCAAGGCAAAACTGCATCCTTGAAGCCACCAAGGTCTTTCCAATAAATGAAGCTGCCCTGTCATGGCAGTGGGACTCCCTCCAAGTGCTGGATGATGTGGTCGCACCTTCCTCCTGCCTTTGTCTGTCCATGGCTTACTGTTCTCTTACCTCTCCCTGTGGTTCTGGTGCTCTGTGATCCTCACGGAGCCATTTCAGCATGCTAAGAGGACAGAAAACTAACCAAAATTAAATGACGAAAACAGGGGTAGTTCTTGATCTGCGTGACATGTTGAAACAGCTCAGCACAGATTCAGCCGTGTGCAGGAGCTGGCATGAAGGAGGGAGTGGATTTGCACAGCCAGGATTCATGGAGGGTGGGTATCAACAGATAAATCGATGTAGGCTTCCATATAGCCATGACTTTAATTGCTTTTTTGAAATGGCCTTCAAAGCACAGGGTCAAATTTGTCATGTATTTCTGTAGGTGCAAATTGCAGACACAGGTAAAGGTGAGCACAGAAATGGAGGACAGTAGCAGGAAACCTTTCAGATCATTATAATTGTCTTCTTGCATGAAGAGATGCTTTGAGAGAGCACAGAAATGCTGCCAGAAGCAAACATGTCAAAGCCCTTAGAAAAACAATAGAATCGAACACCCTTGGAACGGAGACAATCATCTTAAAAAGGTGCTTCACTTCCTTCGAGTGTTTTTTTCAAAGACCAGTTCTCAAACTTAATTAGCATTCCTAAGACATAAAAGACCTTCTCTGACATGGAAAATGGTAAAAGACATGTAGAAAGCAAATGCGTTACCTTAGCTACCTGTTTGGGGTGACATTTTAAATACGGAAAATAAAGCTGGCAGAATTATAGTGACCTTTCAGCCTGAACAAATAAAATAACATCTGCCAAATCTAAATGGCTGCCTCTAGCTGTAGGAAATGATATGCATCTTTGAACACTAATACATAGGTCTTTGGTAGAGCTAGCTTTAGTAATCCCTCCTAGACAATTTATTTCCCAGCAGAGCATGGAAGGCTGAAAATTCCAGGAGTATGGTGCATGTGCCAAGGGACACATAGGGACCAACCATGGCTGTGAGTGTGGGGAAGCCATCTGTATAGTCTTCCACCCTCTTAACCTGTCACAAGTCCCTTGTTTTCTTTGGGGGACCCAGGAGAAGCTGTTCAGTGTATCCCGGTATGTTTTCTTTACCCCTCCTATACATGCGCATTTCTGTGTATAGAACCAGTCTTCTGAGTTATGTTCCTTCTTTTTGACTTTCCTCTGGAAACCAAGGCCACATGTGTGGCCTGGGAGCCAGCAGCAATCAGACAGATTTCTGTGAGAAAGGAAACTGCTAGGTCTAAAAAGGGAAAGCTTCTCTTTATAATATTCTCCAGAAAAACCACAAACTAACCTGCAAAATTACTTTTTCCTGCTTCCCCAAGCTCTTTTAGCTTCTGGTCTCAGCTATACCAGCAGATAGAGCAAGTTCTTAATTGTGCTCTTGAAAAGCTGAAAGAGCAGTTTGTAGTTTTTATTACCTCCTTTATCAGGCACACTTACATCCCTGTCCACCTTCACCTCAAATACTCCTTAAATGCAGAGCTGCTGCACATATGGAAAACCTAGTTCTGCACTTGGGTGACTGGGATCCACAGAGGAAGGAAATGTCATGGAGACACTGGTATTTTACCTAGCTAACATAGAAGGCATGCAGGCCCTGTGAATTGCAACCATAATTAGCCAAAAATACTGAATTTCTTAATGGTTTCCAAAGGTTAAAGGAAGTTCATGCAATTTGCTGTCTGGATTAATATAAATGGTTTTCAATTTAAGCAAATAATGCCAAACAGCCTTATAATTATTATTATTAACAGTAGTATTATTAGCATTATGTATAACTTCAGTTGCACTTAGGATTTTGAGAGCATTTTTATTCACTGTGCAAAGAGCTATGAAGACGTGTATTATATATTCCTTGAAGAAGTCATAATCTGTAAAGTCTAGGCCAAGAATCAGACTTGTAGCAGGTGGCATTTTGGAGATGGGGTGTCAGTCTGAACAAGGAATTCCAGCTCTGGCATCTGCCATATGTCTGAGGGATTTTTGGTGGCAGGGACGAGTAGTTGAAGAGCTATCTGCTTGCTATACAGATGTTAGAATTCAATTTTTTTAATATTTAATTTACTTGTAAGCTTTCATTTTTTTTACCAATGCTGTACGTATAAATCTGTCCATAAGTTCTGCCATACTGATCTGTTCTTAGTTTTAGTGTTAACCTTCCATGATGAAATGACTGGCCTGGTAGGTGAGGGGACAGCAGTGGAAATTGTCTGCCTAGACTTCAGCAGGGCTTTTGACACTGTCTGCCATAAGATCCTCATAGAGAAGCTGATGAAGTATGGCCTGGAGAAGCAGTCGGTGAGGTGGACTGAAAACTGGCTGAACAGCTGAGGTCAAAGGGTTGTGCCAGCAGCAGGAAATCTAGCTGGAGACCAGTAACTAGCAGTGTCAGGGGCCCAGGGGTCAATGCTGGCTCTGCTCCTGTTTAACATCCATGATCTGGATGATGGGGCAGAGTTTGCCCCATCATCCCTCAGCAAGTTTGCTGATGTCACAAACCTGGGAGGAATGGCTGATACACTAGAGGGTCATGCTGTCATCCAGAGAGACCTCGACAGGCTGCAGAAAAGGACCAACAGGAACCCATAAAGTTCAACAAGGAGTGTGTAAAGTCCTGCACCTGGGGAGGAACAACACCATGCACGGGTATATGCTGGGGGCCGCCTAGCTGGAAAGCAGCTTGGCAGAAAAGGACCTGGGGGTCCCAGTGGACACCGAGTTGAACATCAGCCAGCAATGTGCCTTTGCAGCAAAGAAAGCTAATGGTGTCCTGGGCTGCATTGGGAGGAGTGTTGCTGGCAGGTTGAGGAAGTTGATCCTGCCCCTCTACTCAGTGCTGGTGAGGCCACACCTGGAGTGCTGTGTCCTGTTGTGGGCTGTCCAGTACAAGAAAGGTGTAGAGCTACTGGAGAGGGTCCAGTGAAAGACCACAAAGATGATTAAGGGACTGGGGCATCCATCTTTTGAGGAAAGGCTGAGACAGCTGGGACTGTTTAGCATAGAGAAGAGATGGCTCAGGGGCACCCACCTGAAAGGAGGGTGCAAAGAGGATGGAGCCAGGCTCCTTTCAGTGGTGCCCAGTGACAGGACTAGAGGCAATGGGCACAAACTGAAACACAGGAGGTTCCCTCTGAACATCAGGAAACACTCTGACTGTGAGGGTGACTGAGCACTGGCACAGGTTGCTCAGGGAGTTTGAGGAGTCTCCATCATTGGAGATATTCAAAAGCTGTCTGGACATGCTCCTAGGAAACTGGCTGTAGGTGATGGCCCTGCTTGAGCATGGGGGTTGGCCAAGATGACCTCCAGGGGCCCCTTCCAACCTCAGCCATTCTGTGATTCTGTGATTAAGATTGTAATGGAAGGGTGAAGTAGATCACCCTAAGTTTGCCAGTCTCAATGGACATACCACAGCCAAAGTAGGGTTTGGAAATACCCTTCAAAGCTCTTTTAACCTGTAGTGTGTTTAGGGGAACCAGCGCAGAGGAATGTTTCCTGCCCAGGTGCAAAGGGATAGTGCCGGCTGCTTTGTTGGGAGCAAGTGTTCCCTCCACAAGTCCCAAATGAGCCTTCCAGCTCTGGCATTTCTCCCCTCATCCTGGTGAGGAGCAGATGGCCCTATGGCTCCTGGCAACCACCTGTCCAGTTTCACCCTCTTGAAAGCACTCCTGTGCTACATCAAGCTCTTAATTATACTGATTTTCTGGGTGGCAATGAATTCAGACTTGATACTTAAAGTGTTGCTCTTTGTTTACGCATATACGTACAACAGTTTGGGACTTACCTGCACACAGATTTTGTGTTTGTTTATGATTATATTTGTAACATTTCAACAGTATGGTCTCCCAAGTTTTACAAGCCTTCTATCAGATGTTATATCTGTCTCTACTGGAATAAGAAGCCTAAACTGCAGGGGAATCACAAGCTTATACATATGCATCTGTATAAAAATATGATTGTTTTTGTGTTGCAAAACTTTACCGATCTTACACCCAACTAAAAATAGTATTAAAAAAAATGTTCATAGGCCAAATCTTAGTTAAATTTTTTCAAATGTTCATGTGGAGACTAATTCAGTGCTACTGGCTTATTTCAGTTTACCTTAAACTGGCTCTTAATCAATCCTAAACCAAAGCAAGCTACCTTTAAGTCAAGAGTTTAAGTGCTTAAATCAACCATTTTAAATTCGTATTTTCAATTAAATGGAGGTAACTGCCCGTGTAGACTAACTCATACAGATCATACAGATTTTTCTAAAGTGATTTCTTAAATAGACTTTTCATTGAAGTTGCTTCTGCTGCACATGAATGAATCTTTTCTGAGCTAATAGGTAATACGTAATATGTGTATAACGCTCTGACACCCCTGACTATTTTATGCTGCCTCTTTCAATGGCCACTGCGTTCATCTGCCCCTTAGGTTGTCCTTCTCAAAATACAGTATAAAAGAGATTGATGTGGTCAGGCCCCTTTTCTCCTGTTTGTCCAGGAAATCTTTCTTCGTTCTTGTTGCATGCCTGTGTTTTCTCTGCCTTCTTTTCTGAATAACTTTACAAACAAAATGGCTGTTGAGTTCACAGTCAGTCTCAGCATTTGTTATAAATTCATGCCCTTTGATACAAGCTATTCCTTGAAGCATTTGTTCTCATAGGCATTTTACTATCCTTCAGTGCTTCTTGGGTTTTGAGCTATATTTTTAGGTGGAACTAATATTGGAATTGAGAATTCCAGTTAGACTAAAAACTGTACATCTCTAATGACCACAGTTTGCTTTCAAACCCTAAAAGTAATTGCTGTATTGCCAGCTCATGTTATTTTCTCCTTTCGTTTGTGTGTTGCTACCAGCATGTCACCTCTTATATTCCTTCATCTTTTTCTATAATATATTGATAACGGGGCAAACTGGGAGGTCTGTAAGTTGGCACATTTCCCACTAGATTCCTCAGGGTCTTTTTCTCACTGATGGCTTTTGGATTTGGCCTATGGGAACTGATGAAAGGCTGAAACGAAAATGCTTCCATATGCCTTAGAGCTTTTCCCCTAGGCAAAACCCAAGCCAGAAACTTTATTCCAAAGATTTCTGAATACTACATGTGCAAGGCACGCAGACACACTGCATGGTGCGGTGTTCAGCTTGGTATTCAGGACCATTTCTTTGTGAGATGCTGTTCAGCACTACTAATACTATTAGCTGGCAAATTTGTTTTTGAATTGAGTCTTATATAAAATTCTTCAAGCAGACAACATTAAAGCAACATTCTCCATTAGTCAAGACCACTTATAAGCACCAACAGGAAGTTACCCTGAATTCCTGTTAAATAATGCTGACAGCCATTTGAATATCACATAAAGATCACACAAGCACTGTCTGTCCGTATCTTAATGAGTGACTAATCCCACATTGCTTCCTGAATGCTTATAGATTGCTCCATCCAAACAATGAGCATTCAACTTATTAGGAGTTTTATATCGGAGGATTAGCTAATAGCTTTTCCTGAGTACTTCAAAAGAAAAAGCTGAAGCATAGACTGCTATATAAATAGGATGAATAAAAAGTTATTTACAGCGTAGATATTTCCAAACAGAATTCTCAGTTGTGTGTTTTCTCTGAGCCAGAAAGAGCAGGCAGGTCCTATAAAAGCTCTTACAAGCAATTTGGAAGGTTTTTTGGAGGAAGGAAGGGGAAGGTTGGCAATAGTTCATTTTTACTGGTTAGTGAAGGCAGCTAGCTCCTGCTGTTTCACAGTGTGAGATTACGTGCTAGGCCCCCAGAGTGACACAACCCAGATTCATCCTGGCATACGCTGCTGGTCATGACAGACAGATGTGTATATGAAAGGAAACACGTTATATTTTGTCTGTGGGGATAAAATATAGCCTCTACCCTAGCCATTCTGATTCTCTAGTATTTGTACTACTGTTGCTTCTCTTGACTTTTGCAAAAGATAATGCAGGCATCTCCTCCGCTTTAAAAATGCAATTTTTTCCTTTCCTGGACCAAGGAAATCACAACTGCCTGTTCTTGTTCTGTGGAAGTTGACACTGGAAAGTTGCTTATTCTGCAGGCAGATTCATCAACTTAATTTATCAGAGACATCAGAGAAAGCAACGAACATGGGTTCTTATGAATAATGGTGTGAAGGTGGTGAGTTTGGCCACGAGTCTGAGAGCTCACCACTGAAGGGTTCCCTGACAAAGCTAGCCACGAACTGGCGCAGGAATGCTCAAGGGTATTTACCCTGCTAGCTGCTCTGGTCCCACACCTCCATGTTGAACCCTCCCTTGTGGACTGTTCAGACTGATAAATAGTCCATGTCCCTCTGGAAATAATCTGAGAGATGGATGCTGGGAGAGACTTGCCTCCCCTGGAGGGGCCTGAGCGTATCCCTGTGTGCAGTGTGAATAATAAACATTGGTACCCAGGAGAAGAGCTTATCTCCAGACCGCAAGGTCTCCAGCCATGGGACACTGGTTTTCAGAGCGTGCTGTTGTACACTCTGCTTCTGTGGAAGCTAATGTGTGGTAAGGTAGGCGAAAGGTTCTTGATGCCTTATCCTGGTCTTATGTGGTGATGTCATGCTGCCCAGATGCTCCTCTGGAGAGCTGGGAAATACATCTCGTACCCCAAGCTGAGAAGAAGCCAGAGACACTGTCCTCCAGCTGTACCCACTTCTTAGCTCTACAAGTGGTCCTTTCTTCAAGTGCCATTAAACAGGTGGTCAGGAGACAGGTGCATCTTCCTCGCCAGTCTCATGAGGAGGGTCTCGGGACCATTTCCAAGGGCTATCGTCATAATTCTGTCATAGCTGGGAAGGAACAGGGAAACCATTCAGCTCCTGCTGCAGCCCCAGGGGCTAGTGAAGTGAGGATGCCTATGATAATGATTATGTTCCTGTGACAGCTGCATGGTACAGATCCTTGGCCATGACTAATTGCCTTTCCAGGGAATGCCTGAAGCACCCTGGGGGATTCTGTGCTTTTCTGCTCCCCGATTCCTCTTGATATCTCCAGACTGAGACACAGAGGCAAACCAGGATTCAGTTCCCAGGGTGCTCTGGGATGACTAACAGGCAGACAGGCTTAGAAGCAAATGAAAATATGACAATGGGAGGAAGGGAGGAGAAGAGGAGGTAGAAATTCAGTGTAAACCACTATTGGTTGGGCATCTCAACTCTTGGTCATAGGACAGAGACAGCCTTCCACTTGGGCACCACCAAAAGTGTGTAAGGCTGCAGGAAGAAAACCAAAAGGAAACAGTCACACAGCAGACTGTGAATCAGGATTTTAATTTAGCTCTTTGGAGTGCCCTGGCATTTATCAATAACTGTTTTTCTAACAGTTTCAGTTGAGTGTTTTTGCTTCAGGAAGCCTGTATGGACCCTTTCAACATGGTGGGAAAGCCCTCAGCTTCTCAGAGGACACAGAGCAGGGCAGATCTCTGCTCTCTCAGGAAGCTGCTCACCCTCAGAGGTCTGGTCTCACACGGGCATCACTTCCAGCGCTGCAGCCTCGACGATACCTAAGAAACTCCAGTTTTTCCCACAGGTGGAAACCAAGGGGCCTCTGAGGCCCAAAGCAATTTCATCAGCTTTTGATGAAGCAGTGGCTGTGGTTACAGAGCACGCAGGTGTGCGGTGCCGTACAGGAAATGAGAGCTCAGTATAACTTTTTAGTTGTGCTGCTGAATGTGTCTAAATGGCCTTGTTCCCTGATTGAAACAGGAAAGGCAGCTGTTATGCAGCATCAGTGGCAATGCCTGGTGAAGAAGCTCCAACATACAAAGCTATAGACGTCTGCAGCACGCTATGAATATTTTTTTTTTTTCATTTCACTTCTTCATTCTCCTTTTTAATTCTACCCCATAGTAGATAGTGCAAAAAATGCACTATTGTTTACTCCTGAGAAATACCGGGGCAGCATCTTGAGGAGCTGTGGCCAATGGCTGTATGACAAGTTTAAGCCATCCCTGTCAGTGGCAGTGACACCATCAGCTGCCTGCCCGATGGGTCCGTGGCCACTGAGCTCCATCCGCCCCTGGGCCCCGGCGCTGCCAAGGGGAAAGCTGATGCGAGGATGAGCACTGCAGACACGGCAGGGGCAGCCTGGCAGCACGGGGAGTCACAGGCCAGTGGGGATGCCGCAGAGCCTCCGGGCTGACGGGGAGCCCTGGGAGGCGCGTGCATGCAGGGAACACCCCAGTTTTGAAAACAAAAACGTGGAAATTATTAAACCAAACGGCAAACTTGCAGGGCTACTTCTGCCTGATGGGGCAGCATGTGGTGGGCATGGTGTGGGGGCATCGCCTCGCTGTGTGCACAGGCAGGGGCGTTGCTGCCCATCTCACCCAAATCTGCAGGGTGCAGGGAAAAGGAAGGGACAACAAAACGCTCAAAAGCCGGAGGGGTGCTAGCACGGGACAGCCCGGCATCTGTGCCATTCAGTGCAAGCATGCAAGCTGTATGTCTCTTCCAATACAAGGAGATTTGTTTCCTGGAGGGGGCCTTTGCCTCATGCAGGGTTGAATCCCACTGTAGCCTGAGGAGCTGTACCCCACAGGTGAGGGGGGTTAGTAGGGGAGCCGGGGACACCAGGGATTTCTTTAGACCACCCTGCCTTCTCCTCGTTAAACCTGTACCCGGTCCTACCTGGTCCTACTGTCTCCCTGTACCAGTGACTCACATACTGGAGATCCACAGTTTGGCCATGTCAGGAAAGGAAGGAAGGTGCTGGGGATGACTGGTTACATTTGGGGAAGTCGAATAGTAGCTAAATTCAGATGGCCATAAAAATTTAGATGACCATAAAATGCTGCTGTAATTCGACTTGTGGTCATTTGGGAAGGATCACCCAGTCATGGAATATGCTGGGGAATGCTTTATAGGTCATAATGAAACACATGTAATCATTTTCTTTATGCTCATAAAGTGCGTTGCTTTGTATTAAAGGAAGTAAAGGAGATATTTCTCTGATATTTTAAATACTGCAAGGGAAAACTAAATACAAGAAGTTGGGGTTTGTTTTTTATCTTTGTAATGGAGGTATATTCTGGAAATAAGTCTTTTAACATCTCTTATGATGAAATATTCCCCAGTGGGGTCTGTCTTCACATGGATCTCATCTCAGTGACACAGATGAGGATGCTGCACTCATAATTTAAAGTAAATTAAGGCCAGATTTTTGACTGCTGGTAAATTGCCAGAACCGTGCTTGGTTGGACAAGCTTTGGTCACTGCTGTGCTACAGAATGCATTTCAGTTTCCTTTTGCACATTAAATCTTAATGCTCCCATCAAAAAATAATTTGATTGGAAAATTAGAAGTTGGCTGCTTGTTCCTTCCTAGAAAAAGGAATTAAAACTGAAGGGATTTGTCCGTTTCTTCAGAACAAAAAGAACAAGCGTTAGCACGTACTGATAAGGAAGTATTCCTGCTAAAGAAACTTTTTTTTTTTAAGTCTTCAGGCACACCTAATAAAAAGGCACATAAGAATCAAAATAGAACAATCTGTTGTTATTTAACACGGCAAATACTGTTGAGATACAAATACAGTTAAGTTTTCTCTGGTAACTAAGCAACAGAATAAAATACCACTTATCTGAATTGCTGTTTATTCTACTGTTTTTTAGCTCTGCAGTAGTGATTTTTATTCTCCACACCTCAAACACAGAAAGAACAACTGTTTATGGTATGGCTAAATTGTTTAATGTACTGTTTGATACAGGGGCAAATTAGGCATCAGAATAAATGTCTAGGACTGTTACAGCTAGCCATTAATGACTTTTGATCTTCTCCCAAATGTTTCAGTAGATTATGTAACATAAGCAAATGTCCTCTACTGACTGAGGCAATTGTAATAAATTTGGACTACATGAGGCATGAAATCAGAACATTTTCATTTTTCCAAAGAGTGCAAATGGTCTCTCATTCATGTGTATCATCCTAAGGACTTTTTAGATTAAGCACATGTTAGCAATGTAGTCTTTGACACTTGAAACTGAGGACTTTTTTCTAGAGCTGTATATATTACCATCAGATGGATGGTTTCATTAAGGTGAAAATCTGTAGCAAGAAGTGCTCAGAGCCATAGTCAGACTGGACTTGCATATGTCTCTGCGCTTGCGTATGCACATACTTGTGCCCACTGTCTAAATGAAAAGCAACTGAACATAACTCTTCCTAATCTCCAAAATCTCAATTTGTAGCTAAAAATTTGCAATAAATTGTGGGGCTGGAAGAAAGGAGGCAAGGGCAAATGGCAAACTTTGGGATGGGAAGCCCAGAGGAGCTCAGAAGACTGAAAGTCATTGAGTCAAACTATGTGCAGCAAGAACAGTTCAGTCCCACACACATGGGAACAACACGTCCACCAGCAATCAGGATTCAGTTTCTCTGTTCCACTTATTATAAGCCTCAGCTGTCTGTAGTAAAAAGAATAGTGTCTGAAGCCTAACGGAGCAGCTTCTGAAATAATTTCGTAGAGAGAAGTAATGGGCGTAAATGACAGCCAGCTACTATGAAGTAAACTGGGTAAAAACCCAAGCTCTGTTAAATCACTGCCAAAAGCATCTTCAGTTTCACTGATATCAGGATATTCACCGAAGGCCTTTTATAAAAGAGCAGATGAACTGAAGTCAGGTTGGAAACCTTTAGTCCAGATGCCAGTGGCATCTCAACTCTCTTTTCCAGAGTATCTGATTTGGAGGATTTGCCTCCTGTTTGGAAATTATTCTGGGGGCCTTGCTGCCTACCTTGTACTGGAGCAAGAGCTGAGGAGAAGGGGTTTTTTTATCCACAAATTCAGGACAGAATATCACATTCCTAAGAACAAAGGAGAAAAGACACATTTTTCTGCACACAAGAAAAGAGCAACTCATCCCCATCATGGGTTTCTGAAATCTCACCTGGATTTGAGTCTGCTGAGTAAAAGCTATACCTCACTCCTGCAGGAAGGTATTAGGTTGGTCAGCTGCCAGTTCCTGGGGAATGAACCCTGTGAGATTATTTACATTCATCCCAGTTAATCAATTAATGTTTGTAAAGCACTTTAAACTTGAAAAGCACTCCTATAAATATTTGGTATTATCATATAATTACACTACCACATCTCAATTAAATACACAGTTGGCCATGCTTTAATCATGTAATTGAAGTGTCATGAGAAGTATTTCAAATGTAGGTATCTCAGTCTGTGCTGACCATCCTCATACCTGACTGGTATGTAAACCTGGAACAAAATGAGGGCTCTTGATTTTGGAAACACTGGAGACCCACTGTCTGATCAGAATTAATGTCTCTTTCCCTAGTGCAGAAATACATTTTTTTCATAACTACAGGTATAGGTAATTTTTTGCTTCTATTTGTCTTGCACCTTCAACGTTTCTTGTGGGCAGCACGAGAGCTAACCTGCTTTTCTGTTTGTTTTTTTTTTTAACTTTACTGCCTTCCCTCATTAATATAACAGAAAAAAGCATGTCACTTGTGATGTCTCAGATTTATATCCTTCAGGGTTATGCTTTATCAGTGGTCTGTATACTGTGCTGTGTGATGTACAGAAATAAATTAAAACAATTAAATGCTGAAGCATCTCCATTTCCTCCAGAGGGTAAAAAAGACATTAAGCCTCAAATAATGATATATATGTTGCCATCTGTTTATCAGCAATATAGGAAGTATTGCGTCCTATTCCGTTGTCTTAATTCTGAATAGTAAGTTTGTTTATATCAGTGTTGACAACCCAAGCAGTGGTCTGGCTTAAAAAAAAAAAAAGAGTAATTTAAAAATAATAAGATTTGGTATTGCTTTCGCGGTACCATTTTATAGTCTTCTAACTTTAAGAACTTTAGGAAACTCAGTTATCTCTAAGCTTTTCTCTACAAACATGAGAGCTATGAAATTGTGAAAGGTTTTTTTGGGTGGAGTTTAGGGTTTTTGGGTTTTTGTTTGTTTTTTTTTTTACTTTTCTAATGAAATCAGAAACTTTAATGGACTATCTTGATTTATTAGATGAAGCAGTTACTTTACTAGATGGCAATATTGTTACCATACTTCCTGTTCACAGAATCACAGAATCATAGAATGGTTTGTCTTAGAAGGGACCTTAAAGATCATCTAGTTCCAGCCCCGGTGCCGTGGGCAAGGACACCTCTCACTAGACCAGATTGCTCAAAGCCCCATCCAACCGGGCCTTGAACACTTCCAGGGATGGGGCCTCCACAACTTCCCTGGGCAACCTGTTCCAGTGCCTCACCACCCGCACAGTAAAGAATTTCTTCCTGAGATCTAGTCTAAATCTACCCTCTTCCAGTTTAAAACCCTCCTTTTTAACCTTCTTCTTCTGGTGCTCTAACTCTCACTTCTTCACTCCTCATTTCTTTTCATGTCAATTAAATGCTCTTTGGGGAAATGGATAGGCAGTTTTTATATATTTGTACAGCACCTGCACAAGACTGTAGTTGAGGCCTCTAGATGCAATCACAACCAAAATAATAACATTTACATCTGCTCTTTCATGTTCATTGGCATCAGTTTACCCTACAATGAACCTAAGATATTTTCCAGTGTAGAGCTGTTATTACTTCTTACTATCTTTCTGGAATAATTGTGTATAAGGGCCACAGCGTAGGCTCACCGAAAAATGCAAGTTTCCAGAAGACCAAAATATAAAAACATTTCAGAGCAGGAACTACCTCTGAGTGTGTCTGTATCACATTTGCTGACAATAAGACTCCAGTGAGGGTGTCTAAGATGCAATTACATAATGCATATATATATATATATGCATGCATATATATATATATATAAAAAATGGAATGTGTCATTACTGCAGTGTTAAGCTATATTTGGAAACCACAACAAGAAAAGCACTTTCTCCCAGTTTTTTAAATTTTTTTTTATTTCACTATGGGGAAATAATTGTCTTTGATAAATGAGGCATTTTATAAGGCCATCTTTTTATTTTAATAACTGCTAATTTGCACACCTAACATCAATTGCTGATGCGATTAATTGTGGATGCAAATGAGAATATTTAGCTGTCTAATCACCTGATTGTGCCTATAAATCAGTGACAGTAATTATGTGTGTAAATGCTCATTTCAGCCTGCAATTAATTTGGCCAAAATTGATAGGACAGAAAAAAATATCACCCTAGGCTGAAATTTGGTCCCCAGTGTGTAAAAAGAGAAAGTACCTTCCTTCTCTGCCTCTTGTGTCTAAATTGTAGAGAGCTAAGTAGACAAAGAGCAATGATTCCCCAGTTCCCAATAACTCACTGCCAGTGTTTCACAATAAAGTGCAATGGGAGAGGAAATATTTCCATAAGGGTTCATTAATCACAACATATTTGCCATGCACAACCACTCTACAGAGCAGGTAGAGAACCCTAGGGGATGTTGCCTGGCACAGTATGTCATTTTCATAATAGGAAAAGTATTTTTTGCACAAATGCTGTGGAACTGAAGTTGCAGATGGCTCCATTGGCAGAGCTAGAGCCTCCTGGCACAACCCTCGGCAGCCAAAGCTACTTTGTGTTTTTATAGCAAGGGTTAGTCATATCTCAGAAGAAGGATGTTGAAGATGCTTTCTGCCCGCTATGTGCAAGATCCCCAGGTGTGCCCCTTGGGAGGGCATGTGAGGCAGGCCAAGCAAACCCCACCCAAAAACCAAATTGCAGAAGGAAATACAAGTCTCACCTGTCCCCGTTGTACTGCAGGACACTAATGAGGGATCTAGGAACAATTAAACTGATTGTGACTGAGAACCTGGGGGCCCAACAGACCCCATTACCAGAACTGCACAGCAAAAGATGCCTTTCCAGATCAGTGGCTTCTGTCAGATCTGGGCAGCAGGCCATTTCACGTTACCTAACCCTGAGGACATCAGAGAGCCCCTGTTATCCCATCATACCCTGACCCATCTAGACCTGCTCAGTGTTTTGCATGAGCGGTAGACTTGGTGTCTTGTTTACTGTACCTCTGTGGTCTCAGTCTCTGTGTGGTTCATTGCCGCTTCACTCCCACGTGGGACTTTGATAAAATTCAAAGCCACCTGGTGTGATTTTAATTTAAATGTGAATTTAATGTGTTTTCCCTTTATATTGCTATGATGTGCACTGTCAAGAGAAATGCTGCAGGCTCAGATCTGGCCTCTCAGCTGTTTCTCTGTGCTACTCTCAGGTTCTGTTTGATGCGTATTCCTGAGTAAAGCTGTTGCTCTGCAGTGGTGTGTGCATTGGGTACAAGGGTGCATTGGGTACAAGCACAGTGGTCATTCTTTGAGGGAGCAACTGAGTCTTGGGCTGTTCTGCCAGTCAGAGGCCGAAAATCTTCTCATCAGCAGAAGATACCGCCAGAATTACAAGTGAAGAGAAGAGGCATGAAGGGTTGCATGCAGTCTGTATATAAAGAAGTCCCACAGTTCACCGTGCTCCACCAGTTACGAAAAGGGTTTTTAGACAAGGACTTGTGAAAAGGAGGAGAAATGCTGAAATGCTTTATCTTAACCAATTAAAATGAAGTTGGAAGTGGTTAAAATTTACTAAAATTTTCCCTTGTTAGAAAATATAACCTCACTGGAAAAAAAAAAAAGGCTGTGAAATCATATTAAAATGATCATAAGGAAATCCTTTTAGGAGCAGGACGTGAAAGATACATTGAGAAAAAGAGAAACAGAGATCCAGATCAGTTAGTAGCCCAACAGGGTACTCTGGTATGATGCAAGACACCCTGATGCAAGACAGTGTCTTAATCTTCAGAACTTTTCAGACTGTTTTTTCAGCCAGCCTTAATTAGTTTAGAACTAAAATTATAGGAGCAAGGTGGGAGAGTAGAATTTCTGACACAGAATAACAGAGAGCAGCTTAGAATAACAGAGCAGATCAAAGGCCACCTAGAGTGGTCGTTGTGTTGTGACACAGGTGTCTCATGGGAGACCACTGCAAGCTCTGCAAGGGTCACAAAAAGCATCACAGCAGCTGGGTGGCCTGGCCACCAGAAGACATCCCTTTCTTTCTAAAACCACTCATTGCTCCTGCACCCACTGACATCTATTCAATTGGCTGGTTGCCGCGTGTTTTTCCCCCTGCTTGCACAGGCCACCAGAGCTGACACATGCTTTCTGACCGTTACTTCTCTCATCTGCTGGTTACTACTGCCAGCAGCAGCAGCAGCAGCCTGTTGGGCTCCCGGCTCCTGCTTCTTCTTCCTGCTGCTGCTGCATGAGAGCTGTCGTACTGAGTCACTTCTCATCACCAAGGGAACTCACAGCCAGATCTCCGCTCCTCCTAAAATAGGAACTCATAGCTAGATCTTCTCTCCTCCTAAAATAATCAAACTATGAGAAAAAGCACTATATATTTGGCAGTATCTGATATATGATATTCAATGCATTAGACGGGTGGAAAAGCAGGACAATGAGCTCAGCCATAACAGAGCTCCAGGCTAAGACCACCCCAGGCTTGCAGTGTGGGTGGTCTTCCAAGTCCACACAGAGCCACACAGAAAGGAGATCAGTTCTTTTCAGGTTCTGAGTAGACACCATTGCAGAATTAGTTTTTTTCCCCATTATTTGAAAAAAACTCTGAGGGAGGCCATATAATCAACACATCCCCCTTATGTTTCAATTCAGAAAACTGGGTCCTTGAAAGGAATACTATTTAAGAAATAAGACAATGCTAAGCTTTTTAAATGGTTTTATGAAGACAAGTGTTGTCTTCAGTTTAGTTTACTCCTATCACATCAACTATTATAAATTGCAACAGGATATTCCTTTTAAAAGAATGTTCATATTTTTGAAGTACCTTGAAAAAATGCTGGTTACTTTCAAGCAGAAGTGTTACCTGTAAAATATCGTTCTGCATTTCTATAACGTCTCTCTTTTATTTCCAGGTATTTCCACACAATATACTTGGGTATCCGGAGTCGACGGAGTGGAGAGAATGACAGATGGCGGTTTTATTGGAAAATGGTGTATGAATATGCAGATGTGAGTATGCTGCATTTGCTAGCCACGTTTCTGGAAAGTGCACCACAGCTGGTCCTGCAGCTCTGTATTGTTGTACAGACTCGTACACTCCAGGCTCTGCAAGGTAGGGGTTCATTTAATCTATTTGGTTTTTATCATTTTAGGAAGATGCAATTTCTATACATTTGTATTTACCCTTCTTTCAAACTGCTGTGTGCCTTGTACTCCTGGCATAAGAGCCAATCTTGCCTGCTAGTTGCTATTAAGCTGTTAACAATGACTCCGTCAAGAAAGCCTGTGTTGTTGGATCTTTTTTAGCCTTTCTTATTGGCCCTGGGTTGTGGGTAGGATTTACAATGTTTTGCTTTCTGCATGTCCTTGTAATAGAAGAGCTCTTCTGATTATCCCCTGGGCCAATGTGAAAATGGCATCGAACTATCGCTCTTCTCTCTATGCTTCTTTCTGTGAATGTTCAAAACCCTCCAAACTGCAGTAATGAGGTTCACGTGGTATTACGCAAAACAGAAAATGGCACAGCAGAAAACAGCTATTCTGTGAAGAAAATGCCTATGTCTATGAAATACATGTCCATCGGTTCTCAGCCGTGTTTATCTGGAATAATACAAGTCAGCTCCTGAGCATTACAACAAAACTCATACCTTCAGACTCTGGGTTTCCTTCTAAGGTTGACACTTTCAGCAAGCATGATTACTTCTTTAAAATGGTAAATGCATGCATCTGTCCTGCATAGGGTTTTGTCAGTCAGTGATACAGATATAAGAATACCTTCTTCTCTACTGCTCTTTTGATGCTACTTTTGGCTACCTGACAGCTTTCCTGTTGTATTGCACCACTGTTTTGCCTTATGGCTGCACCTGGGCAGAAATCATTAGCCAGGGAATGAGGTGAATGAGAACTTGGGATCCAGAAGGTGACACAGATGTCATGAGGCAGTGAGGAGTGAAAGGAGGAGGGGAGGAGGAGCAGAGGGACAGAGGGAGGGAGGAAGGAAATGCAGCATTTTTGCCATTTGTTTTTAAGAAACAACTCAGGTGCTTGCCACTGTACAAGATAAAACTGTGACAGCACAGCACCTCGCTCCACAAAGCTCTGGGTCTAGTTAGCTTATTATGAGTAACATGCAGTGAAAAAGGACTGAGAACAGAACCTTCATCCTGGGCAGTTTCCTGTGGATAAATCAGAGACTTTTCATTTACCTCCCCTTTGAACTGACGTGTAGTAACAGCTGTCCTGCTTCCTGTGTTTTTTGGTTTTGTTTCTTTAGATCTAAAACTCTGTCACCTTAAGGGGAAAAGAAAGCCAAAGTTTCTATTTTAATTAGTTGGTGCTCTGTAAAAGGAAGGTTGCCTAAGCACTTCCTACAGCTGTTTCTCAAAACGATGCTGTCCCACACCAACCAGTCCAAACTATTATCTTTCAGAAGAAGGTATTATCACTTCAAGAAGCTTCGTCCCCCCAGAAGAAGAGAGTCCAGAGAGAGGCTTAGGAGAAGAACATAGCCAGAATACTGTATGGTCAGCTGTAATTTCGCTATCTTCATAAATTATTAATACAAAAGCCTCTCGCCCTCATTTTAGTGCAATAACAGATCTGTCTATGAGAAATGTGTCTGGTGAGTAGGCACTAAGCCTGTGATGTACTCTGCAAGTGGTTGTTAATTAGAGAAAACCTGAAATGCTTCAATTTAAAAGGCAAAAATTATTCCTGAAGCCTGCAATCAGCTCTGTGAAATCTATGTATCGGAAACCAGAAAGGAATAAAACTGTAATTATGGATTTCAGCTGAGAAGGCTGAAAATATTTATGGATCCTCTCTTCCCCCATTTTCTTCCATCTTCCGAAGAGAAAAGGCTCCATTTAAAAAAAATAAGAAAATTAAACAAGGTTGTAGCATTTTCTTAAACAGTAGTACCATTGTATTCTCCTGATGAAAGCTAATATGTTTTAGTACATTGCCAGCTGTGAAAATCCTTTTTCTGTTCTCTCTCCTTTTTTAAAGAAATGTTAAGGATAATGCATTGCTCTATAGGATGGTAGATTTGCTGTGAGGCTGCATAAGGAGAGCATAATTTCTCTCAGTGGTATCGGCCTACAACTGGGTGTTTTAAAAGGCCTAGCCATAAAGTACATGCTTCAGCTAGCTGTCCACTCACTGAGCCTGTTATAGAGATTTCTAACATGGATCAATAAACAGAGTGTTTGATTGATTTTCTTTGTTTAGGGAATGCTACTTGTTTTTTATTATTGTTCTTTTAGTTCTCTGTCCCACA
>VFFE01007705.1:4731030-4791218 GCA_008921705.1 Burhinus oedicnemus
TAAGATTTCATCAAAACTGGTACAATTAGAGGTGATGATCTTTCTTATTCTGCCTACAACCAGCACCCAGATCCCTCCCAGAGTGGAAGGAGTGAAACGGCTTATGGGGGAAGCTGATGATTTCTGAGGGCTAATTCCTCAAGAAGACAAACAACTTCAGTATGATGCTGGACTAAGCTGGAGCTGTGCTAACCCCGCTATTACCTCCACCTTTTCCACCCTGATGGTTCCTTTGACTTTGAAGAAATATCTACTCTCTAGAAGACAGATGTGCCTTGAAAATAAGTAATTCCTCAGTCTTTTCCTCATGGGAGTCTGCTTCCCTTCTCTTCATGTGCTATGAGTGCAGCGCTCCCACAGCAACTTCTCTGCTGAGCCAGCAGCAACTCCGAACTGCATCGTTTTTTTCTTTTCGTGCCTTTTTTGTTCTTTCTCCTCTCCCTTAGTTACTCTGTAGGAGAGTCATCTTCTAAGCAGCTTCATGGTGAGAGTCAGTAGCTTCACCAGTCCTATCCTAGGTGGGAGCTGTATGAGGAATGGGGCAGTTCTGCATGTGGGAGGAGCGATGGCAGAAAGTCCACTAAACAACTGATATTCATCCTGCATCTGTCTGTTTGCAGAAGGGCATATATGTGGACAGAAGCGTCTGAACCATCTACAAGTGAGCTATGAGAAACAGTCTAACAGCAGTAGCCTGGAGGCCAGGGTGGGCTAACTGATCTCAGTGCCAGCCTACATATACCAAGTACCTGAAACTCCTCATGGACCTGGGCCCCTTGCCCTGTGTTTTCTGTTCTGCTCCCAGGGCTGTGCAATCAGGTCCTACACTGGATCTACCTCCGAGTCACAGGGAACCGAAATACCAGGGTTGAAAGTGTTTGGGTTATTGGATTACCCCAATAAATTCAGAATGCTGCAAGTAATTCCCTTAAAAATGCCTCCACACTTCAAGCCATTAGCAGATAAGCAGTAGTTTCACAGTCTTTGCTATGAAAATAAACACTTTCACGATAAACTGCCATAGATTAAGTATCAGGCCGATTTGCTGACACAGATCAGTCTAAAGGCTACGAGACTGCTCCTTGGCTGGGTCTCTGGACATCCAGCATAATGGCATCATCTCACTGCATTTGCTCTGCTGGCTCGGCAGGTCTTAGGACTGACAAAGTGATAGACAGACCTGCACTGGCAAGTTGGCTCAGCGGGGTTATTCCGCAGTCACTTGAAGCCAATTTATCTGCAGGCTGCCCCTGAAAATCTTTGATTTGATCATGGAAATTCTTGCTGGCACCTCACCCAAGCTGCGTGCTCCCATCACATCACTGGCATTCCCGTGGCTGCACACTGGGTCCCTCAAACACTTTTATTTTCCCCATTGCTCACTTGGTCGAGGCTCAGCGGGATCCAGCTGTACTCCCCGGGTCAAGGGGACTACATGACTGGTAGTGCCAGCCCTGGGGAGGCTGGGGGAACACAGCATCAGGGTGGCTAGGGAAGGTCAGGGCTGTCCCTTTCTGTGGCATCTCATTTTGGAATCACACCCGCAGATTGTCAGTCATGCCTTGGCACTCTCCTTTTACTTCCTTCGATTTTTCCACTATGCCATTCCATTTTAGAAAGACTTCCCATCTTAAAATTAGTAAAAACCAACAAGCAAAAAATCCTGCTGATCATCTGGTTGGAAAGAGATTCCTACCCGTTAGCATACACTTACTGTCATCTTACGCAAGGGCATGGTGTTCTACCTGCTCCTAGCTGAGCAGATAGACAAGATTACTCCTTGGATTTACCACAGGTTTCATTATTTATGGTGTATTAATTAACATATTGTTTAAATTATAGATTAACTTCTCATTCCTGTTTACTGCATATTATGCTGGCTAGTCAGCACTCCACATTTTTTTCTTCATCAGCCCCTGGGGGGTTTGTTCTGGCTTCTCCATACAGAGCTATTAATCAAAGTCTCTATCAAAGTCTAATCAAAGTTTATATCATGTAAAGCTGCAGTTCTCAATATAGACTGACAGTAGTGCAGAAGCAAAATGAGAAGTTCAGAACAATTTATAAATTCATCAAGTTTTATTGAAGTCACCACACTCCCATAGAGCTGCTGGATTCTGCTGAAACTGCATTTCCATGAAATCTCCCCAGCCAACCATTTTCCCATTTTCTACCAGCTCTGTTGGAAACTCCTACACTGTTCATATGCTGACACCACAGCCAGTGTACAAAAGTTCGTAGTGCCACCAAGCATCGCTCTCCAGTCCTTCTGCTCCAAAAAATTGCTGTTCCTGCCCGAGCTGAGCAAGAAGTTTAGAGACTTGCTAGCAGTTTATGACATGGCTGATAGGTCCTAACTTTATCTGGCAGAAGAAAATTATACATTAGCCAGTTCATTAAAAAATCCTCTGGCAAAGCTCATCCCCGTGCATCAGGAATTCAAATTCTTTTCATATCAGCGCAATAAACTGAAATTCATTTAAGTCTTTACAGGTTTTTTTGTGAGGACAACGCTAAGCTTTTACATGGCTTTTCTTTTTTTTGTGACCTTCACAGCAGTTTTGGATTGCTCTGTAAAGGACTGCCTACATTTGCAGTGCTCTTTAAATAAAATAAAAAAAAAAGAATTCTGATGTAAAATCTTATACAATTCAATGTATATTTGTATGGAAATAAGGTGCAGCACTTGAGTTCTGGGCAAGCTGCCACTGCTTTTCTCTGTGCTGTCAAGGTTCTGCACCACTGCAGTCCAGCACCCAGGCTTTCCAGAGAGACAGAAAAGCAGAGCAACGAACAGTCACAGATTCTGCCTGCAACTCGGCAAAAAAGATTTTCAGTGACAAGGATGAACAGATATGAAATACTATGAAGTAAATGTGTCTTCTGCAAATGACTTCCAAGCTGATCTGTAGGCCCCTTTGAAAATCTTAAAATGTTATCTTGCATTCATTAGGATAGAGCCATCATATTAGCACACCCGTGCTTCTGATAGGATGGAAGAGGACTTCCTGAAGGCGATTGTGTCATATAATCCATTTCATAACCTGATTACAATCTTAAAACTAGTTATACCCTTTGTATCTAATAGGCCAGTTGGAAGTTTAATTCTCTGATTGATAGAGACCTGCTGCTGCTGTCCTGCCTTTTTAATTTCATCAGCACTCTGTCCCTATTTATTCTTGTGCCATCCCTCTTTTTACACTTGTTCCCTAAGGAAATGATGTTCATGTGATTATATAGGCCATTTCTGTCTTTCAGTCCTGACTTTTAAGAACTTCTGATCCATTGCACTATTTCAATCAAATATAAAAGAACAGCCAACATCTCAAAGATAATTATGTTTCTTTAAATGTTGTGGAAAAAGCAGCCAAATCAGAGGAAAAAAAGACAAATGGGAGCCTCCACTAAAGCAGGCAGACTTCAACTATTATTCTTTTTGTTAGGTAGCAGCCACCAGCCAGTCCAAATATGCATCCTTCCAGACAAGGCATTGCACTGCTCTCCTTGCCCAGTGGGACTATTGTGATAGACAGATGGGATTAGGGAATAAGAGACACTGTGATGGGAGTCATTCCTCCTGCTGTGCGTTCTTTCATCTCATGAGAGGTTCTGCATTCTCTCGATTGTCTCCATAGACTTTCCCTTCATCAGTTCCAGTCTGAATTCATCTTTGGTGAATACGGATGACCAAGACTGTACAGAGTACTCCAGATTACATTTCTCCAGAGCTCTCATATTTCTCATGGCAATATCTCACTAGGTATGATCTAGTATTGTAATTCGCTGTTGACTCAGCCATTGCACTGGTTAATTCTAGTTATTTCATAATCCTTTAAAACACACAGGCCCTTCTGGTGTCATGTCACCCTGATGAGGCTTCAATTACATTAAAAAAATTTATTAACAACTAAATGCATACAATGAAATTTCATCTCATTTCTACTTTTCCAGCCTACAAGGTATTCCTGATTTTTCCACATATCACTCTCATTTTCTACATTGGTAACGTCTCCCAAAACCTTATTAGTATATAACTTTTTAAAACCAAAGTCATGAAGAGAAATATTCAGACAAGATTGGTTCCAAGGGTAATCAGGACTGAAAAAAGTAATAGTAATTCTACTCCAGCCCAAGAGTTTTTCAGTAGCATTTCAACATAATCCCGCAGTATCTTTCTTTAACTAGTTCCTTCACCTGCCTTAGCTATCTTCTACTAATCCCTATCTTCTCAAGGTTCACCAGTACTTTCCCATTAGCATGGTAACCACCATTCTGCCAAAGTTTTGATAGATTAGATCTGCCACATTTTATTTGTTGAGAAAGGGGTTATAAAAGAAAGATATCGAGTTAGCCTAGACTCTGTGGCTCTCTTATAATCTGGCTCAATGTCCAGATGGAGACTGGTGACAAGTGGTGTCCCTCAGGGGTCCATGCTGGGACCAGTACTGTTCAATATTTTCATCAATGACATAGACAGTGGAATTGAGTACACCCTCAGCAAGTTTGCAGACAGCACCAACCAAGCTGAGTGGTGTGGTTGACAGGCCTGAGGGACGGAATCCCATCCAGAGGGACCTGGACAAGCTTGAGAAGCAGGCCCGTGTCAGCTTCATGAGGTTCAACAAGGCCAAGTGCACCTGTGTCAGGGCAGCCCACGGTATCAGTACAGGCTGGGGGATGAAGGGATTGAGATCAGCCCTGCCAAGAAGGACTCGGAGGTAGTGGTGGATGAAAATCTGGACACGAGCAAACAGTGTGCGTTTACAGCCCAGAAAGCCAACCGCATCCTGGGCTGCATCAAAAGAAGCATGGCCGGCAGTTTGAGGGAGGTGATTCTGCCCCTCTACTCTGCTCTCGTGAGACCCCATCTGGAGTACTGCATCCAGCTCTGGAGCCCCCAACATGAAAAGGACATGGACCTGTTGGAGCAAGTCCAGAGGAGGGCCACGAAGATGATGAGAGGGCTGGAGCACCTATCCTATGAAGTCAGGCTGAGAGAGTTGGGGTTTTTCAGCCTGGAGAAGAGAAGGTTCCAGGGAGGCCTTATAGCAGCTTTCCAGTACCTAAAGGGGGCCTGCAGGAAAGATGGGGAGGAACTCTTTATCTGGGAGTGTAGTGATAGGACAAGGGGTAATGGTTTTAAACTGAAAGAGGGTAGATTTAGATTAGATCTCAGGAAGAAATTCTTTACTGTGAGGGTGGTGAGGCACTGGAACAGGTTGCCCAGGGAAGCTGTGGAGGCCCCATCCCTGGAAGTGTTCAAGGCCAGGTTGGATGAGGCTTTGAACAACTGGGTCTAGTGGAAGGTGTCCCTGTTCATGGCAGGGGGCTTGGAACTAGATGATCTTTAAGGTCCCTTCCAACCCCAACTATTCTATGATTCTAAGAGGGGGGTCTGTCCCGCATATTGGACCCTCTGTTCCATTCAGAAGGGACGTGCCTGCAACTATTACCTGTCTTTTCTTCCTCGTGGAGGTGGTCATGATATGGGGGGTAGGCCTTGCCTCAAAAGTGAGTATCTGGGCTGCCTTCAGTAGCATTTGTTCTCCAGCCTATATCTGAGAAATCGGAGTCTGTCATAATGAGACAATTCTCTGTGGAATTTCTCTGTGTAATAACAGTTTGAACATCTCTGTCCATATCTGAATTTAACACTGGAATTCTACAGCAGACTTTTAACAACTACTGACTTTCCCCAAAGTAATTCTGTATGCAAACAAAACCTGTTTTATCGGGGATCCGTTTCTGAAACTTCAGTCTGTCATTCCAGTCACGCTCACCATTATTTCCATCTTCTCTGAATACCAGCTCCCCTTCAGTACCTATGTCCAGGGAGTGATTACAAGTCCATGATGTTTCTGTAACCCTATCGTACTCTCTGTAACCCTATAATGCTTTATGTCCTGCACTCATGGCTTTGTTTCCTGTGGTTCCAGATGTACTGCCCCTGTCCATTCATCTATGTATAGGTATGATACGTCGATACAACTTCATGTAAAAGAACCAATGTACACAGTGTGGCAGGTATTGTCAGGAAGATAAAGACTTGGCAGAGTGATGGTGTTGTTTCTTAGCACATCCATAACAAACCCAGTGTACAGGACCTCAACCTCTGAAAGTCAACCAGGGAAAATATTAGTCAGCATTTTTCTTCTGTTTAAGTTCACTAAAAAACCTAATTCCTCTAACAACATCAGGAGCAAGACTGGAACTGCCTTCAACATTTTTTCCCAAATATTATGTTCTGGTGACCTTCTTTTTTACTGAGTTTATGCTGTTATCTTTATCCCAGGGATTCTATTTAGTTCTTATTAAACAGTCATAAAAAGATCACAGGAACACGTAGCAATATATAGACATATCAATATGAGTTTGTGATACGATGCCAAAAATAATGTTTGTGGAGCTTTGCCACTCATTACTCGTTTTTTGCTACTCATTAAATCACAGGAAAAATGAAGAATATACTATGCAGGTATTCTGAATGAATGGCAGTAAGGCTTTATAACATGAAATCTGCCTATGTCATTTTAATAGAAAAAAGTCATTAAAAACAGTATTAGGAAAATTTAGTATACATTTTACTGCTACTCTTTTTGTCTTTCTTCTGACCATATTAGATATCCTAGCCACATTTGCAGATACAGATGTCTCCAGTTAAACTTCAAAATCCTGTTGAAAGGCTTCAGTAAATCAGCTGATTACCAAAGATATTTTGCAGGTGCTTCTGCTAAATTTTGAAAAATCTTGTCATATATTTAAATATGTGAGCCCAACTTTAAGCACATATTTTGTAATACCATAAAAGTATTATGCCAGTCTGAAAGGAAAGAAAGAATTGTGTTTTTATAAACTTCTGTTGGCATACGAATACAATTTCAGGATTGGTTTCTCAAGGCTTTTTGATGCAGCTTGTCCCAGCACCTGTGAATGGCATTTCCAACTCATACAGATTGAGAGATTTATTTTTTCTTAATTTGCCACAGAATCAAAGAATAAGTTAGGTTGGAGGTTCTTCAGGAGATCATCTAGTCCAAACCTTGCTTGAAGCAGGGCCAGCTTCAAAGATAGATCAGATTCCTCAGGGCCATGCCCATTGAGTTTTTTGTACTTCAGTGGATGGAGATCCCACAGCCTCTCTGGGTGAACTGTACCAGTGCTCACTACCCTGGTGAAAATTTCTTTCCTTACAGCAAATCTCTTGCTGTGATTTGTGACTGTTGCCTCTTGTCCTTCTGCTGTGCACTTCTAAGAAAAGTTTATCAGAGTTTTCTTTATAATTCCCCTCTAGGTAGGAGAAAATGGCAAATAGATCTCTCCCCTTGCCTCATACACCTCTCTACCAGCCCTGTCTCCAGGCTACACAAACCCAGCTCGTACACCAT
Organism: Burhinus oedicnemus; assembly: GCA_008921705.1. NCBI lineage: Eukaryota > Metazoa > Chordata > Aves > Charadriiformes > Burhinidae > Burhinus > Burhinus oedicnemus. The sequence continues at coordinate 4,738,416 of VFFE01007705.1, forward strand.
GTACTCCAGCCCCTAACCATCTCAGCGGCCCTCCACTGGCTTTGATCCAGTTTGTCAAAGTCTTTCTTGTACTGGGGGCCAGAAATGATATGGTCATGCAGGAGTTTGCCTTTGCCTTTTAGGTTTTTGTGAGGCTGCTCTCAGCCTGCTGAGATCCCTCTGCAGGGTAGCTCTGACCTCCAGCCACATCAGTTGCTCCCCCTGATGGGTCCAGGCTTTAAGATCATTATGAGCCTGGAGGTATTGTGAAGAGAAATTCCTTACTGTTGGGGGGAATGGCAAAAAACCCCCCCCCGAATTACTTTCAGGTTATCTACAAGTTTTTAAATGTAATAGTGGCTCCACAAAGCTGCTAAGGTATACATAGTGGTAAAGACAACCCAAGACAGAAAGTAGCACATTTGGTTTCTGTAAGCGTGATATATTGCCTACACACTGAATTTTCTCTGTTGGGGAATGTCAGAAAGTTAGTGGCATATCCTTCTGCTCCATTTTTGTTGTGCTAAAAGCACATTTGCCAAAGAACGAATTCCTAGTTTCATTTTGGGTTACTACATTTTCTATGACTAGTACTTTCGTTCAGGGGTGGGAAAAAAGTGATGCATGCTTGGCACAGAAAAATCTTTCTTGTGTCTAATATAGCAGTGACAAATTTCAGTCGTGATTGTGTCTTACCCAAAAACTGCACAATAGTGCAAAGATAGAATTAATGTGAATTCTTCATCATGCAATGGCCTTTAAAGCTTCAGGCAGGGAAACAACGTATTGGTCCAGCTTTACTCCAAATACATAGAACTGAAATTTTCTCAGCCATTTTCTTTGTTGGTCCTTGATAATCCTTCCCCCTTATTCATCCTTGTACCTTTTGGCCTATGTGCAAAATTCCTCTTTTTGCCAAAATTTACCAGAGGAGTAATCCTTTCTGTTGAGAATGATTTTAGCTGAAAATTGCAGGTCAAAGTGGGACTGCATATTTTAAAATGTGTCTTGCATGAAGTTGAAGTTTAGTTGTATACAGGATATCATACAGGCAATGAAATTACCTCCGGAAATTAGTATCTATAAATTATTTTATAGGTATTAGTATTTTTCTGTTGTGCATAAACTAGGTGAATATTGAAGTGCAAATATCAACAAAGACCATTGCATGCATTTTGTGCTCAGGGTTTTTCAAGTATCAATGAATAACCAGTGCTACAGTGACAATCAAACAAAAGGTCCAGTCTGGCATAGGAGGGTCGCTGCTCACTGGATTCAGTGGAACTGCTTTTGTGAATAATGGGTATTCACTGGACTGGAGGTTACAGGACCATTGTTTTACAAAAAGGTATTAAATATCTGTCTTTTGTGTTAGGCTTGACATTCTAGCTAACCTAACGGGGATACAAAGCTGTTAAATATATTTTATTAGTTTTTGGTGTTCCTAACTAAATTATAATGGCAATAAATTTCAAATCCTTTCTTATTTCCTGTGGGTGATATTTTTTGTAATGTGTCAGTTAATAAAGTAGTAAACTATATTCTGCTCTCTCTATATAATGAATACAATTTAAAAACTAATCATTAATGGGTTTTGGGCTACAATGGAAGAGAGAAGTTCTAGGTTTAGTTTTGATTGAGGCATTTAGCGTATCGTTTGTGCATAGATGGCCAGTGTGGTCTCATGAGTTAAACAGCCTGGGCAGGAAGAATCTCATGATATGAGGCTATTGAATCACTATTGATCCCAGTCCATTACATTTAATAGACACTGCGTCTGCACGCTCTTTCCCGCCCTGCAGACATTTCGAGGTGCAGAGGAATTCCTCCATTCTCACATAATTGAGTCAAAAGCATGAACTGAATCTTTTCTCAGTGTGGCTTTCCTGACACAGCCACAAATAGTCCTCCTCCTTGTCACCCTCCAGCAGCCATCCAGGACTGTCACAGGGTTTTGCAGGAGCTCTGGCAGTGGCACCCTCCTGGAGCACCCACCCAGTGTCACTAGGAGGACCCAGAACCCTGTGGCGGGCTCAGAGAGTGGCCAAGGGGCTGATCAGGAGCATCCTGCAGGTGCTGGGCGCTGGGGCCGCAGGGCTTTCGGAACTCACGTGTGGCAGACAGCAGCAGCAGCAAGCCCCCTCTGCCAGCTGCCGTATCGCTCTGAGAAAGGCTGCTGCCGTGTCCCCGGCACTGGGAACAACCGAATGACTCATGAAAAACCTCCTGATTCACTGCAGTTTTCGGTCTGTGAAATTAAATAAACCAACCCCCATCTCAGCTTACTGTTTTATGCTGTGCTAAAATCTGCAGTAGCTCAGGGGCCGCTTCGTGAGCTGTGTTGTCGTCCCCATCACAGGGGCAAGCGAACGATGGGGTGTACCCCTCCTTCAGCCATCTGCTGCCACCCCTGCGTCAAAGCCCTCAGAAAAGCTTACGCAACTTCAGGCTGTTTTCAGGTTTTAACGAGTGCCTTCAATACTCTCGTATGCTCTTTCCTGCTCTGTGGAAAAATGTATTGAGTGGTTCATTATCACTGGAAAGGTGGATAGATTGGAAAGAGCTGCTCGTGCACCATCTAGTTAAACTGGATCTTTCCCAGGTCTCTCATGCCACAGAAAGGTGTTCACAGCTCATTTTGAACTCCTAGGTTAGTTGCTGTTGGTAATGAAGCTTAATATGCCCCAAAGCCATAAAAAATTGAGCTCTGGTGATCTTCTTGATCCTGACCCTAAGTAGGATGGTAGCATTTACTCTCTGGGTACTCATAGCAGTTTGTCATGCTTATTACTTATATATAGCACAAAACATAACTGCTTTCCTAGGTAACTGGGCTCTTTGCTGGTTTTGCTCAGCAGAAGGCAGAAAACATGCGACGTGAGTCCAAGGCAACGGTAAACTGAAAATGGCTTCCCGCAGTGTTGAGGCTTTGAGCAATCTGGTCTAGTAGGAGTTGTCCTTGCCCATGGCAAGGGTGTTGGAACTAGGTGATCTTTAAGGTCAATCTAAACCAATCTATGATTCTATGATAATTTCTTCAGACCCGCTGTAGTCCCAGCAGATCTCATTGACATGCCACGAGACCAGGACTCTTATCTAGAGGTTTTTAGTCATGTATTTTCACCCACAGGCACAAAAGACACTAAAATCGTTTGCAGTAAAAAGTGATTCTTCTAGGTAATGAATATTTTATATATTTTTCTTGGCATTTCCTTTAAAAAGCATGATTTTACTTTCCACTCCTATGGAGTCAGTTTTGTTTTAAAGACCTGTCTCAGAAATGCCTGAAAGTGTCTTGCGTGGTGATTCAGCAGGAAAGAAATGGGGTTATAATCATCTCCTTGAGAAAAAATCCAAAGGTGTTTTCTATTTTTTGATGAGTTTTTTTTTTTTCAGACTGAATTTCACTTCCTTGATAATGAGGGTAGCAACAAAACTGGGAAAACAAGGTGGAAAGAGTGTGTGATGTAGCCATACACCTGGCTGACTCATTCCCTCCACCTGCTCTGGGGTGGTTCACTTTCAGCTTCTTCAATGCCATTCCTGGAGATGTAGAGCGGTGCAAGCAAGGGCTGAATCAGGTCTCTGCCTTCATAGCAGCAGCACATCGTGTGGCAGCAGCCTTTGGAGCCAGATGGGTTTTCTGAGCAGAGCATAATGGATTGCAATTGAATTGATATTTTAAGCTAACAAATGTTTAGATCAGAGAGGCGCACAACACAGACGCTTACAATACAGGGCTGATTGCAGCATGACAGAAGTAGCTAAGTGCGGTAATGGGGAAGGTGGTGTCAGCATTTCACTTCTAAATTTCGATTCTCAATGAACTTCAAGCAGCTGTAAAAATTCACTTTTAGCTGAGACTTGAACAAGGACATGGGCCAAGACCCAGAACAATCTAAAAAGGGATCCCAGTTCAGCTCTTTATGAAAGGCTTCCCAGTATGAAAAAGCTTAAATGTAAGAGGGTAGCAAAATCTGCTTCCCCACAGATAGGGTCCTGTGTTTGTTTCTGAAGTTGAGATGCAAGCGAGGCAATGAGAATGAACAGAGCTTTGAAAAAAAGCTCTTCTGAAAAGATCAGCTAGATAAAATGTACAGAGCTGCAAGTGATCTGTAGGAAAGCACATCAGCTGTACTTCACCTAACATGAAGGTTAAAGGACTAGTAAATTGAACGGTGGTAAAGTCAAAATTGTGTATTGAGAAAGTGCTCTCTTTAAACCCTTAGCCTGTATAAGGTATCCCTTTGTCGTAAAGTATCACTGAGGCCAAGTAACCAGTAAGGGTGACCAAGGATTGAAGAACTTTAATAATAATAATAATAATAATAATAATAATAATAATAATAATAATAATAATAATAATAATAATACTTCTAACAAGTACTTACAATCCAGCCATTCTGGAGGTATTTACACACTTGTATCTTTCAGAGTTCTGTTTCCTGAGGTAGAAAAAGCCCTTTTCTTCATGGCAGGATATTCCTGAACTGTTTGTTATAGAATTTCTTACACCTTTCAGTGAAGTGTCTTGCACTGGTTGTTATCAACAACACAAAGGAAATAGCTGGACTGAACTTCCAGTGCAGCTGATTTGTCTTACGTTCATCTGTTACTACACTTGGGGAGCTCTTCTGCATTATGGGCTTTTTTTCTCCTACTCGATGTTTCATCAATAGGGAACAGTCACCAAGACCAAGTCTTTCAGATTATACATTCAGAAGTATTTAAACTGGCTCTGCAGAACAAATTAGGAAGATCAGACACTTAAAAATATCTCCTGTTTTGACAGTCTTGATATCTGTACACACTGTGAACCAATTTCCAGATTCGATGCTAACAAGAGAGTTCTTTATGCAGCCTTGAAACAGAAGAGACAGATCACTGCATATAAAGAACTTAAAAGTAAACTTGAAAGGTATTGTAGAAGATGGTTAGACAAATATCTTAACATGAGTGATTTGTAGAACAAAGTCCTCAACTAAGAGAGAATTCCAATTAGAAACTTCCACACATTTTTCTACATATAAGCTGTACCTGCTGTGAAATAAAATAGCCCTGCTGGCAAGCCTATGGAAAGATGGTTCTCAGATACCAAATGCCTGGTCCCAAGAACTGTATAGAAAACTTTGCCAAATGTCGCCACTGCCAAGTCTGGAAAGAGACAAGATAAAGATCTGGAGTCTGAGGAAAGCTGGAATATAATGAAGAGAACACCAGACTTTTACATCAAGTCTTTGGGATGCACACCAATAACCTGTTACTTTGACAAACACTTTAAAAATTGGGTATCTAAAGTTAGGAAAAGGGATCCATAGTTAAGCACATAAATAGGTAATCTGCTTTCAAAAGGATAAGCATTTGTAACTTAAAAAAAGTTTGCATTTATGTGTTTGTCAATATGTTATGGCTACAGAGGAATTGCCTAAATACCTGTTGACCCAAATGACAGCTTGCCCCATTAAAAACCTGAAATCATGTAATGTTGAAATCCAGAAAATATTTGTGAGTCCTTTTATGATATCCTGTGAAATCTTGTAGTCTTGTGACTAATAATAATCCAGTCACAAGATACTTTGCAACTTATAATGCTTTCTTGAGACCATTAATAAAATCATTACTGGATTTTGAATATACATATTTCTTTAAAAAAAAATAGGGTTGTCTGGAACACAATTAGAGTTTCTTTCATTTTTCCTCTTTTATTGAAGTATCTCATGCCCATCAGACTGTGAGCTTGCTTATAAGTGGGTCTACATTTTTGCTGCCTGATAAGATGGCCAAGAGGAACAAAATATTTCTTTAAGGATAGTATTAATTAATTAACTCTATTTAGTTTTGGTTGCTTCCCCCATATGAACACAAAAACATACATACAAATTCATTAGCACCTCACCGGTGAGTGCTAAAATGTTTATTAGTTTTTCGCAGTGACTATTTGACACTGGTTCCAGTTGAGCACTACTGCCCAAACATTCAGTCTCTGGCTTATTAATCCACAGTGACAAATCCTGTTTCCTCCTCCTTCCTGTCCACCCCTCCATTCCCCCTTGCAAACACACTTTTCCCTCCCTGCCATTTGCAGAAGTTGCTGATTTTAAAGACCATGTCATAAATTTTGAAGAAAAGGGAGGTGATGCTTTCAACCAGTATTTCTGTTGTCAAAAACAGATGCTTTAGCTGCTGAGTGTCTTTGTGTACAATCATTAAAATATGTTCAGCCGCCTAAAGCCATTACAAAGGCTGTAATGGCACAACTCACAGTGTGTTTTTATCATGGCCTCTCCCAATAGTTAAAGGAATGTCAGGTGTCGGATGAGGAGGGATGTATTTGGGTCATCAAACTCACTCTCCTGCAATAAAACACAAAGAAACCAATGAAACAATACTAAGCTCCAAAACGCAAAACAATAATCAACAAAAATAAGCAACACGTCATCTAACTGTGTCCAAAGTGAGACAAGAATAGGCAAACTGCCCAGAGTGTTTCATGTATTTATGTGTGGAAGGACTCAGGACTGAGATTAGAGATTTCTAGGCAAACAGGCACTAAACCTGTATTGTTCTCCAGCTGGGGCAAGAGAAACATGCCCACCTCTCCTCACTCAGGACTGAGAATTCACCCTGCATGTAGATGTCCTAAAAGCTCTATGGGTTTGGCAGAAGTCTGTATCTCTGCTAACATTTCCTTTAAACAATTGCAAGGAAAAAGAAATTTAAAAAAGCAGTAGTTATGTGCATGATCATAAATTGCTATAGCCTATGTGTTTCCGTGTCCCAATAAGCTTTACCAAGGATTGCAAATTAAAACTGAGAGCAACAGTTGGCTCTAGATTTTGTTGTCAGGGAGCAGTATTCATTTTCTTCAGTGCCTAGTTTCTCTCCTTAAGAGAAAAAGAACAAAAGGAGGTGAGGAGGCAGCAAGAGAGCATGGCATAAAAACTAAAATATGCTAAAATTATACCTTCTTGCTGCCATGAAGTGCTATAACCCAAGAATACTGAAAAGCTAGATCTAAAATAGCAGAAATGTGCTGTTCCGAGAGGGGAAGAAAGAGGAAACAGATAAAGGTACTGGCCAGCAGAGTGCAAGCACATAACTGACCCACCAAGCTTTAACTTATGTTTTAGTTCTTATCCCTATGCAAGCTTCACCCAAAGCTATGGTGAGACATTGTGGGACCGAGTCCTTCTGCAACATTATTCTGAAGAAAAGCACATGGCCCATACCTTTTCTTCCAGACAAGATAGCTTTCTAGAACAATTGTAACACCGGCACCATGAGCGGTACCCAGCCCTCCCAACAGCCTGCAGAAGCGCAGCCTTCACCCCTGCTTAGCATTGCCCATGGGGGTCCCATCCATGCAGGTCACCTTCAGCTGGCCCCCCCCGGTGTAACTTGTGTTGTAAGACCTGTGGGTAGTGCAGGCCGTCTCTCCTGCCATGTATGTCACTGGCAATGCTCCTGTGAGCCTCGATGAGCACACCAAGTGGATCTGCATCCTGCAGGACAGCCAGCCCTGCATCGCTCAGGAGCAGGCTGCCCCCCCACCGCGCTGGGGCCATCAGAGCACACCCTGGGGTACTTGTCCCCTGGCATCGGGGAGGGGACAAGGGAATTCTACAAAGATTTCACACTAGCGGTTCGGGTTCAGCTTTGGTTCGTGATAAACGGTGTTTTGCTCTGGTTTTGGCTCAGGTGCGGGTTCAGTTCGGTTCAGTGATTTTGGATTATGCTTCTCAGACATCATCCACTGTCACAAGGTTACTGTGAGCGATTATTTTAGATGGATTCTGGTGGCGTATGCCAATGCTCTCAAACATCACTGATCATCTGGCTCAGGTTCTTCTTCTGACTTGTATATTAAATGAGCTGACATTTGTTTTGGCTTGTTTTGTTTTCTGCCAGAATTCAAGCTACCTCCAATGAGCTTGTTTTAGCAATGTTCTCCTTTCTGCTGTCTGCTTGGATGGGGGCTTGGTTTTCCATTGGTTTCAGTGTGGTTTTGATCCACACTTTCTTGTAGATACTGCTCCGAGTATTCAATTCATCTTGTCATCAGTGGGAGTTTTATGCAAGAACATGTATCATTAGGTCAAGACGACAGAAAAACTGTCTTAAACTAGATATTCCTCAACCAGTTGTAGAGGAAAAGTTTGCCTGAAATCAGCATTACACCAAACGGAGAGATGTCAACTCTCTGTATACGCTCCCTAGATTCTCATGTGAAGAAATAATTGGAAGCTGCTCAAAAAACTGACAAGTTTTTTTTTTTATTTTTTTTAATTGGGAACATCAAGTGTCAACAATATCCTGCTTACACAATACTGATACAATTTATGGCCCAATACTGTAATCTCTACCATCAACTGCCTTGGGAGCTGCCTGAACAATGAGTCTTTATTATGTGTGGAGCATTTCATACCATCTGTGTCCCAGAACACTTAACAGAGTTAGATAAAACAGTCTCAGTAAATAACAGCAGAGAATAAATAAATTTAAAAGGTTTAGGCAAAGGAAAGCAGAAATAATTCAAACTCTTAGTCAGACATGCAGCACACAGCGTGGCAGTAAATGATGCCATGTACTTCTTTTGATAATACCAAGAAATTAGAACAGTTTTTTTCCATTTGCCCTCTGAAATACCGACACTACTGCTCAAGAAAGCTAAAGAGAATTAGTGTCATAAACAAGCAGCCTGGAGTCTAACAGAGGCAGCCACGCAGAGTGTTAAGTGTTCAGTTCGAGAAACCATCGAGTCCTGGTATAACAAGATGCTTAAGCCAGTCCATGTGATTGGAGTTACTCAGCTGTGGAAAGCTTGGCATGTATTTAAATACCTTGCTGAACTGTGGAAATGATACTAAGGAAACCGCATCTTAAGGGTGGAATTAATCTCGCTGAACTACAGTTCTGTTTAAAAGTTAGATGTCTTGTTTAATCTACTTTTATAGCCAATTAAGAGAGAAAGGCACCTAAAGGACATTCTTTCTTTCTTGAGGGGCATCTAATACAGGTGAGATGACTTACCCTATAGATATGCTCACTTCTCTCCATGAACTGAAAATGGAGCCCAGGTAATTAATTTCGTTTCAGTGTCTGACTTTAAGACGGCTAAAATCGAGGGAGATGGACACACATTCACTTTTTCTACATCTTTTGCTGCAAGACAGCTGCTTGAAAAATTTGCGGAGAGAGCTTTCACATGACTCTGTGCACATGCCAGGAGTTTGCATTGCTTTGAATTCCTCCATCACGAAAAGTTTTCCTGCATTATCACCCAGGACTAAGCTAAAAGTTAGTTTAGAATGAAAAGAAGATGCTGCACTTAAAAAACTCATGGTTGAACTCATGGCAGTTGTGTGTCAAACCTACAGCAATGAGAGACACGGGAAATGCTTGTGACTTAATACTGCTACAGGTCATACAGTGAGTTATAATGTCTAGGCTGCCCTCAAAAATGACAGAGTGCTGCTCTCCAAGGAAGGAACAGCTTGTTCCACCTGCCACAAGATTGGCCTTGCAGCCTTGTACAGAAAATGCTCCAATATGATACCTTGGGAGTATCCTCATACAACTGGTTTGTCTAATTCATACTGGCAGACACAATCTGAATTCAGTGAATCAGAAGATACATGAGATTTCATCAGCGAGACGACTGTTTGAGTAGACCAACACAGGCACCACCAGGGTCTGTCAGCTGCTTCAGAAGCTGGGTCAAAGGAAAAGAGTACAGAAGCCGGCTAAGAGCGCTTGATTGCAAGCGCCTGTTCTGCAAACACTTTATCGAAGGGGCATGCATAAGGAAACTGGTTTTCTAGGGATGAAATACGAAACATCTGGCCCCTGGTTTAACTGGTTCTCACAGGCAGACATGACGCGTGCAGATCTTGCACTACATTTTACAGTTCTTGTTCTAATAATTATAAATGCCTCTTGTATACTGAAGACATACCTCCACTGTCTCAAAGATCTTAAAAACAATTGAATAACAAAATGCAAACATTATACTTTGTCAGCATAAACAAAACAACAATTATATCAAAGGTCCTACAGGCATTGCTCATTTGTACCAATAATTCCTGCTTTGCAATCAAGCTGTACGAGATGCCAAATTAATTATTTTAAACGCTTTTCACCACTTGGCACTTATTTTGGACTGCAAGTGGGGAAGTGAGGAGAGGAACAAAGAGCAGGGAAATAAAAATTCTTTCACCATCAAGTAATTGAGGCATACGACAGAAGAGGATTTAAAAGGAAAAAGCCCTAAGGAGATTTTTGGAGGTTTCACTAGTTTGTTTAATGGTGAACCATCCAAAAATGAAATGCCTGAAAAGCTGGAGGCTGAACAGTGCAAGATAGGCTGTGCACACGGAAACACTGCAATGTTAGCTGCTGGAAGAAGCATAAATTATGCATTTCTGATGTGTCTCTATAGGCCTTGTAACCTTTTTTGCCCCTTAGGGTGCTCGTTATCTGCAGGAGCAATTAACAGATAGTATCTAGCAGCTAGCATGATTTCTTACCTTTAGAGTGATTTCAAATCAAATAAAAAGGAGGCTAATAGAGCCAAGGAGGCCTGAACTGTGAAGTTGTTTCTGAAGTATATTGGACAGAAATAATCAGTAAATTGAAGGTATATGGTGCCAGGGAGTGTGGATTACGTCTAGCTAGTTTTGCTTGCTGAATCTTTTATGTTTCAGATGGATATTGTTGTTACTGTGAGAGATTATGCAAGTGACACAAATAATGGAAAAACCCTTCATTAAGTAATTACAAAAGGAGAGGCCTAACTTCCCTTACTTCAGCAACTTCAAGCTGATTAATCAAAAAAATCTGATTTTTCAACAACCAAGAATAAATTAAAGACAAAGGAGGAAAATAGCACACTTGACACTGGTCTTGGAAGAAGTTCTGATGACTAGCAATCTACTTAATTCCCCAAACTGACTGGAAAATTTTCAACATTTAAGACTTATGAATAGCTTAGAAAAAATAATTGATCAAGCGCAAACTACAAATTCTAAGATAAAATCTGTACAAAATTAATTAAGTCTTAAAAAAATCTAAATTAAATGTTTCCTATCTGAAAGAGTAGGTTGTTGAATACGAATCAGTCCTATGTTACGATACCTCTACAGCTGTCCTATTGCAAAATGGAAATCCATGAAAATGTTTACTATACAGAGCTTGTCATAGTCCTGCATGCTCCTCTAGTACCTGATGTGATGCACCGTCATTTTTTTTAGTGGTAACGGCTTTATTTGCCGTTCTTTCCTAATGCATGAAAATCATTCCCAAGGCTACCACCTTATATGCACTGAAATACATTATAAAAGCCACACAAGTTTTTAAAAAAAACCCAATTACTAAATTTCTGGTTAAAAAAAGGAAACAAACAGAACTTTAAAATGTATGCCAAAATGTTTATTACTGCTATATCCCTTTAGCTCATCCAAGCAGTGTGTAATACCACTCTTTTACTGTTTCATCATGACTGTATACTGAGTCTGGAAATGGGATTTGTGTGGATTCCTACACCATACAGACCTGCTGATTTCATTGAGGATACAGGTGGAGTCAGGGATCTGGCTCCCATTACAAAACTGAAGTTTTAAGTCTCAAGTTCTTGGGACTTAGGATATTTTTCTCCTGTAAACGACAAAGTCCGGAACATTTGAAAAAAATATGCTTGCAGAAAACCTTGATTTTATAATAGTTTCCTGATGATTTGCTAATGAACTACATAATTCAAAACTTTCTATTGTATTATATTAAAAATAAAAAATTACTGTAACTATTAGTATCAGGCTTTTAAAATAATCTAATTGCATCTAAAATACACTGGCAATAGTATAAAAAAATCTTACAAGGAAAAATCTTGGAGCCACTCAGTTCACCTCACATTGTACCCAAGATTTCACTCCCAGGAGAAGCAAAACCAGATAAGAAATGAGAGTGGATGGGTAGCAACATGATTTTATTTTTCTCAAAATTACAAAAATAGCTATTGAGCCTAATAAGTATGTTTAAATTATGCTAAAAAATGCAGTTTCATCTTGCATGTAGGAATACCAGTAGATTTATTATTTTTTAATGTGTAAAATCATACCCAGATTTCAGAAGCAGAAAATGAAAGGCTGATATTGAGCTTGTAAGGAGGGGATATATTTTGGCTGATACAGTGGAGGCAGACTGGTTAGCGTATAGGACAACAAAGCCAATCATCTGACTCTGGATGTTGCTATCCTCCTCAACAGGAGTTAGAGAAAGTAGATCAGGAAGGAGGGCAGTCAGAAGGTCACAACTTTGATCCTGGAGGATTTCAATTACTCAGGTATTGATTAGGATGACAATTATACAAAAGCTGTAGAGAGGAACACATTTGTAAAGGTTGCCCAGGATTGCTTTCTTTAGCCATTTGTTGAGGTGACTACATAATGAGAGCTTATTTAAAAACTCATCTTAATGGATGTGACAGCTCTGATAAATAAGCAGAGTTCAGGAAACAGCAAGACCTTTCTAGGATCTGCTAAAATCTGTCTTGTGGTGAGGAAACACAAGGCTGTTTCCCTATCACAACTGCGACCACTCCTTCCAGAAACTCCATGTCAACTCACTTGTGAGAAATGACCGTATGCCTTCCAAAGATCTTTTCTCCCTCCTATGTTAGTTCAGAATATGTCTCTATCCTGATTAAACCCCCTAAAAAGTCAGATTAAAATCAAGGACATACTACCAATGCAGGCTCACAAAGACACATGTATCTGCACATGTGCGTGTGTAAATACTATGTCGTCATCCTAATATTAGAAATTTTATTGGGAGAAATGCTTTGTATTCCTTCCAAAAAAGACTCATAATTAAGTGCAAGATCTTCAAAAATTACCATAATGGCAGTTTAAATTTCCTGTACAGTATGGATTTTAAAACATCGTTTCATAGTCTTTGCCAAATAGGTCAACAGATGTGAAATCTTATTCAGTCAGAATACGATCCACCTCTACTATGGAACTGTTTACTCATCGTTTACAGAGAGTGCTTGTTTCTTAGTTATCACAACAGAGGCTTTTCCAGGAGTTTCATTAAGCTGAGGACTGCTTCTAGGCCGAGGATCCCAGGTCACATTTGCAATTAATCCCATATATTTTTCTAAGGCTTGAACAGTGATTAATTTATAATTCATTGAGGGTTTAATGCTGCCTTCAGCTATCCAGGCTCAAAGCCTCACTAATACAGAGTGTTTATTTCTTCACTTTTGAGAAGTGGAATGTGAAAAGGCTGGTATTGCCTCTAGCACCGTTGTTTACTTAGCGTCCCCGTGCCCTATTTTAGCCAAAGGTGATTCCTCTGCAATTAAAATGGCATCTCATCAATTTCCAGCCTGTCTTTCACGCAGCTTCTCTGACACGATCTGTAATGAGTAGTTTGTGTCCATCTGGCTTAGTCGTGTGTGGAATCAAGAAATTCCAGCCTGTCCCCATTACATCAGGGATGCTGTTGTTTGTCAGCTGCTGCACGTGCACGTTCAGTCTGGGAGGGGAACTTCAGCAGAGGCTAGAACAAGGTTTCTGTGACAGGCCAGCTCTATTTTGAGGAATTTTGAAAGGTGCAAAGTATTTGTGAGCACAAGGACCTCCTAAAAGACTTTGGTATAAGTCTGCTGTACAGCTCAAAATTAAGGCAAGTGCGCTGTGAAGCATGATTTGCCACTCTGACAGGCCACAGATTTTTATGTGAGAGAAACCGCCAGTCTCCACGCGCCTGCTAGAAGAAACGGCCCAGAAAAATCCTTCTCGGTGCTTTATTCACGGTAGAGAGAGCGAAGAGGACTATTCAGCTGGCAGATCCCATTTTTTCTTGCGCTGTCAAAACGTACGGAAAATCCTCCATAGCTTGCTTAGGCTTCATTCAGACAAACTTTAAGAGAGAGCAGGCAGGGACACGTCCCGGTGCTGGGCTGCTCCGCCGCCATTCCCCCGCAGCGGCATCGCAGTGCCATCTAGTGAGAGCCCGGCTCGGAGCCACCGGCAGTGACGCCGTTACAGCTCGGTAGTCAATGACCGCGATTTATCATCCTCTGACCGCACCTGGCCCTGCTTCGTTGGCTTGCACAGCCCCAGCTCCAGGCTACGCAGCTGTAAGCATCCTGCAAATGCGGTTTTGGGGAAGTTCCCCTCAGAGGGAAGGGTGCTTTGATTGAGCCCTGGTGAGGCTGCCCCTGGAGCACTGTGTCCAGTTCTGGGCTTCCCGCTTCAAGAAGGACAGGGAACTGCGGGAGAGGGTACAGCAGAGGGCTACAAAGATGATTAGGGGGCTGGAACATCTTTCTTATGAGGAAAGGCTGAGGGACTTGGGTCTTTTTAGTCTGGGGAAGAGAAGACTGAGGGGGGATCTCATCAATGCCTATAAATACTTAAAGGGAGGGTGCTGGGAGGATGGGACCTTTTCTCAGTGGTGCCCAGTGATAGGACAAGAGGTAATGGGCACAAACTTGAATGTAGGAAGTTCCATCTAAACATGAGGAGGAACTTCTTTCCTTTGAGGGTGGCAGAGCAGTGGAACAGGCTGCCCAGCGAGGTGGTGGAATCTCTGACTCTGGAGACATTCCAAACCCACTTGGACGCCATCCTGTGCAACCTGCTGTAGGTGACCCTGCTCTGGCAGGGGGGTTGGACTAGATGATCTCCAGAGGTCCCTTCCAACCCCTGTGATTCTGTGATTCTGTGAACCTCCTGCAGGATGGTGGCCCAGGTCCTCGCTGACATCTGCGGCGCTGAGAAGTTGTACACTGGAGTTGCATGGCCGCTAAGTGCAGCTGTAGCTGTTTGCTCTGAAGAGCATGAAGAAGGGAGGGAAGGAGAGGATGACTCTAGCAGTTCAAAGCATAGACTTTGGTGTTTTAAGGACCTATTTGAGAGAGGTGTTGGGGAACATTAGGCTTGTTCTTGCAGGAGAGACTTGGAAGTGCTCTGGTGGCTTTCATCAGAATGGCTGGAAGTTGAATAGATGCCACAGGGCATATAATCTAGAGGTGAAGGTGAAAAAAAACAAATGGGAATTCAGGTCAAACTTTGTCCTTCACATCTGTGATAGTAAATATACTACCAGAAACCCATAGTACAGAAGGGTGAAGGGGAAGCTGAAAGCAACTGGATACAGATAAGAATCAGCAGGGGGCTATAGCAAAGGAGTAGTCATGTAGGCTTGCACTGGTTGGGCTGCTTTGCTCATCCCCATTGGCTTCTTTAGCTTTCTTGCTGGGGCTGCTAATATATGGTGTGCATATAATACAGTTCCAAACTGCTAAAAGAAAGCATAGTAAGGCAGATTTGTTATATTGCTTGGAAAAAAACAACTCCACACATAATAAATAGTGCATCAAAATTCATACCTGTTTTTTAGGAAAAGATATGCACACATTTATTAACAGTTTTAAATTCTTTATAATATCAAATGTAGCTACATCCAATCCCAGAGGGACTCCCCTGCAGAAAAAGGAAAATATATTGCATCAGTATTTCATTACACAGTCCACTGATCACAAAACACATCCACTCTAGGTTTACCCCAGAGTCCCTACCCAACACACCGCTCACTCAGAACAAACGCAAGCTCCAGAGTCCCAGAAAAAGGAGTTTAACCGACAGTCTTTCATTGTAGTATCTTGTCCCTGTAGATAATTAACACACCTCACAAAGCTCTGATTAAAGTAGTCTTTTTTTTTTTTTTCTTGCAGTGTCATCTAATGGTCTGGCTACTGCAAAAATGAAAATGAATTCATTAAGTTAATGGTTTTGTGGACTGAGATTCAGTATCTCCTGTATTTTCTGTCTTCCCTAATAACTACCTCAGGAACCAGCTGGGGTCTGCCATGTTTACACATTTTGGAATATAGGAACCTCCAGCTTCCATGTAACAAACTAAGAGTAAGGAGCACGCTGGCAGGGTATCCCCTCAGCCCCAGAGGTGCCATCTGGCCTATTTAAACTTCTTTATATTCCCTTTATGATGTTAATATGGGAAAAAGGAGATGGTGGTGCAAGAGTCAAGCAAGTTAGCTACTGTAAAAATGCCCTTTTGATGCATCAAGGCACTGGTTCCTGAAATGAGTATGGGGAAAAAAAGATGGTTTTGTGGTTCCAAATATGACAGAGTTAGTAGGTTAAAAGATCATGATGTCTACAGTAACAGGCAGCTGGAGTGACATACAAAGTCTATTCTCTGCATCCTGCACAAAGTAGGTATGAAATATGTTTAAACTAAAATGGTGTTTTTTAAATACCCTCTTTACACAGCCAGAAACCACTTTAAGAGGTGCACAGCAATGAGAAATCGAGCTTCCAATGATGAAGAGAGCAGTGGTATGCAGGGACACTACACTATTCAGCAACAAAGTGGTTACAGTACAATGCAAATTGTTCACTTTAAAATTCAAGTTGCCTGAAACGCTCTTGCTCCTGGTTGCATAACAAACTCAAACTCAAATACTGATTGCTTTCCAGACTCAAGCACTGTTCAGCTAAAAGATCACTATTGTTCAGACTTTTCCAGGAAATTTGGGGTATTTTATGCTGTTAAATCAAAATTCTAGTTTCTTGGTTTGATTCAAACTGTATGAATTCAGAACAGAACAGAGCATTTGTGTCAAATAAGTTAATACATGAAAGCATCCTGTTTTCTTCCCACAAATGGTCTACTACAGCTACAATTTCAACAGTGTCTCTTTCATGATTTCTTGCCTTTTGAAGCTGAAATTCAAAGTGTGTCTTTGGGAACATAAAGATGAGAAATTGGAATCAGAGGATGTACCATAACAGTCTTTACAGGAAAGTACCAGAAAGCTGAAAAGCATTTAAGCAAGCTGGGTTCTGTCAAGGTACATATAGGAATATATAGAAATTATTGTAAGAAATTCCTTTCTTCTCTTTAATTAGTATTGTGCATTGAGGTAGTATTTGTAAGTACTTGTCAAGCTTGCCAAATTGTGCTATGTGCCATCCCTATGTACGCTGAAAGCAGTAACACATAGTGAGTTAAAACATATGGAGGACAAAGTAGAAACATAAAAAAAAATGGAAAGGACAGATAAACAGTCTGGTTGCTACCACTGAATACAATAAACAGCTTCACAGGTTGTCAGCTGCCTTACCTATGGCATGGAGATAGGATTTGAGGAAGATTGAAAAAGAGGATAGTTCTGTTCTGAATCCAGGTATTTTATTATTAAATTCTTGCTGTGAGTGAAAGAGACCAGAGAGACTACAAAAGAGCATCAAGAAGATGTGGGCTGATGGACAATGGGGAGCTATATTTTTGGGAAAGCAGAGGCAGAGAAGGGAATGGAAGACAGTAGATGAGATAATCGTGATGAGAGTTATGAGGAGGAATGTGACAAGTCTTGCTCTCAACAAGTTGGTAAGTTCATTGGGGTAGGGAGCTGGGTATTGCGGGTTTGCAGTTAGTATAAGTAACAATTACATTGGCTTTCCTGAAAGAAGCTCCAAGCCATATTATCATCTGCTCTCTTGTCTGGTGTCTAGAGCTGGCTAGCAGTGCATACCCCTTGACCACAGCTTAATAGGATCCAGATAAAGCAACAAAAGTGAAGAGACACTTAGAGACTCAATGCTGCGAGAGCTGAAGAGCTCAGTGCAAGATCAAGTGCCCTGGAGTGCCTTCCCCTGTGGCGCAAGTACTGGCATGAGGGAAGCTCTCCCAGATTTACATTTATTTATTCAGCCTTAATGGCCTTAGACTTCCCTTTGTCATACCTTGGTAACAAAAACACTTTTGCTTTTGTAAGCAAAAGCTTAAGACATCATTCCCATCCAAACACTTGTGAACCAGAAGCTGTTGCTACATTACAGGTGGGTCACAAATGTGAAGCTAGTTCTACAATATGCACCTAACTGGCAGCACGGCTTTGCAGCAAGCATCCATCCTTCTCTTTGTGTTCATTTTCCCTTTGTGCTACTTGTGTGGGTACCACAGTTTAAGGCAGCTGTGAGCCTAACAGGAGGCACTCCTCCACACCTCCTTTGTGTGAAGCCCTGCTGCCCTGCATACAGGAGGGGAGGACTGGTAAATGCCCCATGACATGTCATCTACCTAAAACAGTGGGTGGGGGTGCACCACCCTGGTCACTTCACAACCGATACACAGCCTGGTGCACTCTGTCCCCTTTCACTGGGCTGCCTATTAAAATTGTAGAGGATGGTGCTCGTGGAATGAAGACAAGCTGGGACCTATTTCTGGGCAGAACAGGGGTGCATCACTGGTGGTATGTGGGGTGAAATGCCAGATGACTGGGAAAAGCTTAGAAAAGACAAAAGCAGCAGGGTGACCACATTTGAATGTGATATGCAAAGCACTGAGAAGCTGCAGGCCATGCTCAGGGATGAGAAAACCAGCGTCTGAAACAGGAACATGTATGGACTGGAATCATCCATGTGGAGGGTCAGAAATTCATCCATGGGGAGAAAGTAAGAAAGAAATAAATAAAGAAAATAAATAAAGAAATGGCTAAAGCATAACCAAATGATTTGTTTTTGAGAGCCAGGGTCTGGCAGGTATGTATCAACAGAAAGCAACAGCAAGACTTATTCATGGCAGGAAAGTAGGAGATCAATAGGACAGAAACATTAAAGATTAACTTTAAGCTGCCATGGTGACAGTGAAGCAAATGACAGAAGAGGGTTTAGGAGGAAGAAAGCCCTGAGGAGATTTTTGAAGACATTGCACAATATAGTGGTGAGCCTTCCAAGCTGAAGGGTCTGAAAAGCTGGAGGCTGATCAGAGGAAGACAGACTGTGCAAACAAAAAGATCTGTTTAGTACAACATCAAGTGGTACAGCTGTTCAGCTGCAGTTGACCCAGCTCTGTTGGGACCAGACACCATCTTACAAAGACAACAGAACATATATCTGGACACTGACAGGAGGTTGCAGCACTGCTGGCCAAAGAGCTTCATTTATAGAATCAGAGACTCATAGAATAATTTGGGTTGGAAGAGACCTTTAAAGGTCATCTAGTCCAACCTCCCCCTGCAATGAGCAGGGACATCTTCAACTAGATCAGGTTGCTCAGAGCCCCCTCCAACCTGACCTTGAATGTTTCCAGGGATGGGGCATCTACCATCTCTCTGGGCAACCTGTTCCAGCATCTCACCACCCTCATTGTAAATCATTTCTTCTTTATATCTAGTCTAAATCTACCCTCTTTTAGTTTAAAACTATTACCCCTTGTCCTATCACAACAGGCCTTGCTAAAATATTTGTCCTCATCTTTCTTATAAGGCCCCTTTAAGTTCTGAAAGGCTGCAATAAGGTATCCCTGGAACCTTCTCTTCTCCAGGCTGAATAACTCCAACTGTCTCAGCCTGTCCTCAGGAGAGGTGTTCCATCCCTCTGATCATTTTTGTGGCCCTCCTCTGGACTTGCTCCAACAGGTCCATGTCCCTCTTAGGTTGGGGGCTCCAGAGCTGGACACTGCTCTCATGAGAGCAGAGTAGAGGGGCAGAATCACCTCCCTCAGCCTGCTGGCAACGATTCCTTTGATGCAGCCCAGGATACAGTTGGCCTTCTGGGCTGCGAGCGCACACTGTTGGTTCATGTCCAGCTTTTCATCCACAAGTACCTCCAAGTCTTCTTTCGCAGGGCTGCTCTTGATCCCTTCGTCCCTCAGCCTGTATTGATACCAGGGGTTGCCCTGACCCAAGTGAAGGACCTTGCACTTGGCCTTGCTCAACCTCATGAGGTTCACATGAGCCCACTTCTTGTGCTTGTCCAGGTCCCTCTGGATGGTATCCCATCCCTCAGGCGTGTCAGCTGCACCACTCAGCTTGGTGTTGTCCGCAAACTTACTGAGGGTGCACTCCTTCCCACTGCCTATGTCATTGATGAAGATATTGAACAGTACTTGTCGCGTTACGGACCCCTGAGGGACACCACTTGTCACTGATCTCCATCTGGACATTGAGCCGTTGACCACTACCCTCTGGATGTGACCATCCAACCAATTCCTCATCCACCGAACAGTCCACCCATCAAATTCCTATCTCTCCAATTTAGAGAGAAAGATTTTGCGGGGGACCATGTCAAAGGCCTTAGAGAAGTCCAGAGAGATGACATCTGTAGCTCTTGCCTTGTCCACTGATGTAGTCACTCCATCATAGAAGGCCACTAGGTTGGTCAGGCAGGACTTGCCCTTGGTGAAGCCATGCTGGCTGTCTCCTGTCACCTCCCTGTCCTCCATATGCCTTAGCATAGCTTCTAGGAGGGTCTGTTCCATGATCTTCCCAGGCCCAGAGGTGAGGCTGACAGGGCCATAGTTCCCAGGATCCTCTTTTCTACCCTTTTTAAAAATGGGGGCAATGTTTCCCTTTTTCCAGTCCCCAGGGACTTCACCTGACTGCCATGACTTTTCAAATATCATGGGGAGTGGCATGGCAGCTACATCAGCCAATTCCCTCAGGATTCTGGGATGCATCTTGTCAGGTCCCATAGACCTCTCTATGTTCAGGTTCTTCAGGTGGTCACAACTCTGGTCTTCTCTTACAGTGGGAGGCACTTTGCTCCTCCAGTCCCCATCTTGCAGTCCATTCACTCAAGAGGCGCGGGGAGACAGGCTGCCAGTGAAGAATGAGGCAAAAAGATTTCTTGAGTACCTCAGCCTTCACCTCATCCATTGTTACCAGTTTGCCAGTCTTGCTCATCAGGGGTGGCACACTTTCTTTGACCTTCCTTTTCTGGCTGACATACCTGTAGAAGTCTGTCCTATTATTCTTTGCATCCCTTGCCAATTTCAGCTCCAGCTGCACCTTGGCCTTCCTGACCCCATCCCTACACAACCAGGCAGCATCCCTCTACTCTTCCCAGGATACCTGTCCCTGATTCCACTGCCTGTGCGTTTCGTTCTTGCCCTTTAGTTTGACCAGCAGGTCTCGACTCAGCCATGCTGGTCTCTTGCCTTCCTTTCCTGATTTCTTATAGGTAGAGATCGAGAGCTCTTGTGCTGTGTGGAAAGCATCCTTAAAGATCTGCCAGCTTTCTTCTGCTCCCTTGTCTCTGAGGGCGGTTTCCCAGGGGGTCCTTGTGTCCAGGCATTTAATTCCTTGTATCCAAGCATAAACCAGTTACACTGAACCACTGGATTTACCATCTACAAGGTGGTAGAATATTCATACTGATACCAGTCATGCAGATAGAGTTAAGATGCCTCCTGAGGAGCGGAAAGAAATGACTGAACATAAGTCAGGTCAGGAGGGGGATTTTGCCATTTCTGGTGGTTGTTGCTATGATGTATTGGGGTATTATGTTACAGTGCACCAACTAGGAGAGGAGAAAAGTGTCCAGAACTGAGCAGGGGAATGTCAAATCCAGCTACACAGAAGCATGCATGAATCTCTTACTGTTTTTGTAAATCTATGTTTGTGGGCTTGTGTGCCTTGGATAGCTGGCTGCAAAACTAAATAAAATCCGAGCGTCCAAAATTCCTTTCTGAAATGGTTAGGAGAAGAAACAAACAGCAAATCACAAAATCACAGCCTGGTTCAGGGTGGAAGAGACCTCTGAGGATCATCTAGTCAAACCCCCTTACTCAAACCAGGGCCATGACTTAAAGCCTGTTGCCCTGGACCACGTCCAGTCATGTTTTGAATATCTCCCAAGTATGGAGACTCCACAGCCTTTCTGGGCAACCTGTTTCAATGTTCAATGGCCCTCACAGTAAAAAAAAGTGGGAGTTTGTGTTCAGAGGGAACCTCCTATGTTTCAGCTTGTGTCGATTGGCTCTTGTCGTGTCACTGGGCATCACTGAGAGGAGTCTGGCTCCATTTTCTTTACATCCTCCCTTCAGGTATTTATATACATTAATAAGATTTCCCCCCCTTCCCGAACCTTCTATTGGCAGCAGTGACCGTGCCTGTGGGATGTGTGCCCAGGTAGCAGAACTCCTTCGGCTAGCGATGGAGCTCTGGGAAGAGGTAAGTAGATTGAGAACTATCAGGGAATGCGAGAGGGAGACAGACTGCTGGAGTCACAGCATACCTTTGCTAAACTAGGCCCAACGGACACACAGGGTGCATGGTACAGAGGATTCCCTGTCCTCTCTCTGCCTGGCCAAACGAGGTCACTTAGAGGATAGGGGGCAATGGGAACAAGCTCCTGCCCAGCAAAGCAGGCGTGTCTCCCCAGGAACTCTCCCACCTTCTCAGGTACCTTTGAAAAACAGGTGTGAGGCTCTGCAAGTGGAACCAAGCCATGACAAGGAAGATGATTCAATGTGCTTGGAGGTGTTGCCGAGGTTAAGCCAAACTACACCCCGCATGAAAACCTCTTCAGTAAAGAAAAAAAGAGGGGTCATTGTTATAGGTGACTCCCTCCTGAAAGGAGCGGAAGGCCCAATATGCAGACTGGACCCACTTCTAAGAGAAGTCTGCTGCCTTCCTGGGGCCCAGGTTAAAGATATAAAGATATATATAAAGAAAGCTTCCTTCTCTGGTACGTCCTTCAGATTACTACCCATTACTGATTTTTCAGTCAGGCAGCAATGAACTGGCAACAAGAAACCCAAGGGCTATCAAGAGAGACTTCCGGGCCTTGGGACAGCTGGTTAAAGGATCAGGAGCACAGGTACTGTTCTCCTCTATCATTCCAGCTGCAGGGAAGGATGAGGGAAGAAACAGGAAGAGCCAGCAGATCAATACCTGGCTCTGAGCCTGGTGTCAGCAGCAGGACTTTGGGTTTTTTGATCATGGGTCAGTTTGCACAACACCAGGCCTGCTGGCAAAACATGGGGTACACCTGTCTCAAAGGGGGAAAAGGTTCTTGGTGCAGGAGTTGGCAGGACTCATCGAAAGGGCTTTAAACTAGATTTGAAGGGGGAAGGGGATGAAACTAGGCTCTTGAGAGGTAAGCCTGGAGGTGGGGTGCCAGTGTCCATGGGATGGGATGCTAGTGAGGTCCCTAGGTCTGCTGACTCAGTGAAGGTAGGGGATGGAGATTCATGTAGCAGCAGAGGTGTGAGAGTCATTGATGGTTTAGAAATTTCGCTGCACCTGGGAATGGTCAGGCAGGAATTAGGGCTTCTCCCAATAAAAAGGTGGCAGGATCAATACCCGAACTGAAACACGTCTACACTAATGCACACAGCATAGGCAACAAACAGGAAGAGCTGGAAGCCATTGTGCAGCAGGAAAACTATGATATAGTTGCCATCACGGAAACGTGGTGGGATGACTCGCATGACTGGAGTGCTGCAATGGGTGGCTGTAAACTCCTCAGAAGGGATAGGCAAGGAAGGAGAGGTGGTAGGGTAGCCCTGTATGTTAGGGAGTGTTATGAATGTCTAGTACTAAAAAATGATGGTAACAATAGGGTTAAGTGTTTATGGGTAAGAATCAGGGGGAGGGCCAACAAGGCAGATATCATGGTGGGAGTCTGTTACAGACTGTCCAACCAGGATGAAGAGGCAGACAGAATATTCTATAAACAGTTGGGAGAAGTCTCAAGATCGCTAGCCCTTGTCCTCATGGAGGATTTCAATTTAGCAGATAATCTGCTGGGAATACAATACAGCAGAGAGGAAACAGTCTAGGAGGTTCCTGGAGTGTGTCGAGGATAACTTCCTGACGCAGCTGGTGAGGGAGCCGACTAGGGAAGGTGCCCTGCTGGACCTGGTGTTTGTAAACAGAGAAGGACTTGTAGGGTACGTAGTGGTTGGAGGCCATCTTGTGTAGTGATCATGAAATGATAGTTTTCGATTCTT
The DNA here is from genome assembly GCA_008921705.1 of Burhinus oedicnemus. Classification (NCBI taxonomy): domain Eukaryota; kingdom Metazoa; phylum Chordata; class Aves; order Charadriiformes; family Burhinidae; genus Burhinus; species Burhinus oedicnemus. The sequence goes on from VFFE01007705.1 coordinate 4,762,164, forward strand.
GGAGAAGCAAGGAGGGGGTCAGCAGAACTGCCACCTTGCACTTCTGGAGGGCAGTCTTTGGTCTTTTCAGGAGCCTAGTTGACAGAGTTCCTAGGGAGGCAGTCCTGAAGGGCAAAGGAGTCCAGGAAGGCTGGACATTTTTCAAGAAGGAGGTCTTGAAGGCACAGGAGTAGGCAGTCCCCATGTGCCGAAAAACGACCTGTCAGGGCCTGGCTGAATAGGGAGCTATGGTTGCAACCCAGGGAAAAAAGGAGAATTTATGGCCTTTGGAAGAAGGGGCAGGCCACTCCTGAGGACTACAGAGATGTTGTGAGGCTATGTAGGGAGAAAATTAGAAGGGCCAAAGCCCAACTAGAACTTAACTTTGCTTCTGATATTAAGGACAATAAAAAGGGTTTCTGTAAATACATTAGCAATAAAAAGGAGGACTAAGGATAATCTCCATCCTTTAGTAGATGGGGATGGAAACATAGTGACAAAGGGTGAGGAAAAGGCTGAGGTACTTAATGCCTTTTTGCCTCAGTCTTTAATAGTAAGACCAGTTGTACCCTGAGTACTCAGCCCCCTGAGCTAGTAGATAGAGGTGGGGAGCAGAATGAAGCCCCTATAATCCAAGGGAAAATGGTGAGGGACCTGCTACAGCACTTAGACATACACAAGTCTATGGGGCCAGATGGGATCCACCTGAGGGTACTGAGGGAGCTGGCAGAAGTGCTCACCAAGCCACTTTCCACATCCACATTTATCAGCACTCCTGGCTGACCAGGGAGGTGCCAGTTGACTGGAGGTTAGCAAATGTGATGCCCATCCACAAGAAGGACCGGAAGGAGGATCTGGGGAATTACAGGCCTGTCAGTCTGACCTAGGTGCTGGGGAAGATTATGGAGTAGATCATCCTATGTGCAATTACATGGCACATGCAGGACAGCCAGGTGATCAGGCCCAGACAGCATGGGTTCATGAAAGGCAGGTCCTGCTTGACAAACCTGATCTCCTTCTGTGATGAGGTGACCCGCTTAGTGGATGAAGGAAAGGCTGTGGTTGTTGTTTACTTGGACTTCAGTAAAGCCTTTGACACCGTTTCCCACAGCATTCTCCTGGAGACACTGTCTGCTTGTGGCTTGGATGGGTGTACTTTTCACTGGGTAAAAAACTGTCTGGAAGGCTGGGCCCAAAAAGTGGTGGTGAATGGAGTCAAATCCAGTTGGTGGCCAGTCACAAGTGGTGTTCCCCAGGGCTCAGTATTGGGGCCGGTTCTCTTTAACATCTTTACCAACAACCTGGACAAGGTGAGAAAGTGCACCCTGGGTAAGTTTGCAGATGACACCAAGTTGGGCAGGAATGTTGACCTTCTTGAGGATGGCTCTACAGAGGGATCTGGACAGGCTGTATCGATGGGCCAAGGCCAACGGTACGAGGTTCAACCAGGCCAAGTGCCCGGTCCTGCGCTTGGGTCACAACAACCCCATGCAGCACTACAGGCTTGGGGAGGAGTGGCTGGAAAGCTGCCTGGCAGAAAAGGACCTGGGGGTTTTGGTTGACACCCAGCTGAATATGAGCCAGCAGTGAGCCCAGGTGGCCAAGGAGGCCAATAGCATCCTGGCTTGTATCAGGAATAGTGCAGTGAGCAGGACCAGGGAGGTGATAGTCCCCCTGTACTCAGCGCTGGTAAGACCCCACCTCTCTACAACTACCTGAGAGGAGGTTGTAGCGAGGTGGGGGTCAGTCTCTTCTCCCAAGTAACAAGCAATAGGACAAGAGAAAATGGTCTCAAGCTACACCAGGGGAGGTTTAGATTGGATATTAGGAAAAATTTCTTCACTGAAAGGGTTATCAAGCATTGGAACAGGCTGCCCAGGGAAGTGGTGGAATCGCCATCCCTGGAGGTATTTAAAAGATGGGTAGATGTGGTGCTGAGGGACATGGTTTAGTGGTGGTTTTGGCAGTGTTAGGTTGATGGTTGGGCTCGATCTTAAAGGTCCCTTTCAGCCTAGACAATTCTATGATTCTATGATTTTATTTATGAAAATCCTTTATGCAGAAAGGTTTTATGATTCTATGAGGTTGCCATAAGTCTGCATAAACTCTTCATAAAAGAGCCAGAGAGTTGGGATAGGGATAGGGAAGAGTGTTGGGTTGGAAGAGGGGAGAAGACGACATCTTTGCTAAGACAGCCCTTGCTCCTGCACCTCTGAGCAGCAAATGGATAAAGCAGGACAGGGGGAGGTAGGAGACTCCCTCTGCAAGAGAGGAAACTTTGCTTACTTCTCTGGCTCTGGGATGTGCCTTTGCAAACCATGCTTCAGTACTACTTCCTGCTCTGTTCAACAACAGCACATTCATGCTCCAGCCCAACAGCCCCTAAGAGACAGAGGGTCTCTGACAGAGGTCCACTGACACTGTGGATAGAGAGCAGCAGGACTGCTGGGCCAGTACTGGATGAGCAGGTGCCCAGGCAGCTTATCTCCCCTGAGCCTGTACCCAGTTCCACCACCAGGACTTTGCACATTAGGGAAGGGAAGTTCTCTGTGGAAGGGCACATCCAAAAGAAAATGTTGCATTAAAAAAAACCTTCTGTGCAGGTACCATCATGAATTAGTCTCATAGTTAATTTTGGCATTAAAAAAGGAAGCTTCAGAAGACTGTTTACTGTTATAATGGCTATCATACAATGTATGAGAATCTGTGCAATGTGGCGTTTCTTTGCATTTCTTCCATGCAATTTTTCCTGAATTGAAATGTGGATGATGGGTTCCTATGCCACTACAGCTTGTTTAAGAAAAAAATCACAGGTCATAATTATCTTACAATGCAGTAATAGAGAAAATTAATTTCCTTTCCTAAAGGTTTTTTAGCTTTCCTAATCCACTGTCTGGGACATGGTTTGCAGATGATGCCTGTTTGTTCTACCACAGCGTCCTGGATTGGGGCAGCCCCCCAGTCTGGCTCCAGAAATCATTACCAGAACAGGACTTTAGAAAGAGAAAATAGTATTAATAGAATTGCTGTAGATTAAAGACATAATTGAGCAAAAGGTATAGTATGTACAAACTTAATTTCACAAAGATTATTAAGAGATAATGACACTATGCCCAATCCAATAAATACGCTCATTCTGAGAAGTAAAATTTTTCAGATAAGGAAGGACATTCATTTTCTCTGTTTTATGCCTGAGTCTTTATAGCAAGCAGCAACTGGAGCGAAAATTTATCTCTGCCTTTAGATATCCAAGGTTTTTAATCTCTGTTGAAAAAAAATATTCCAGATGGGTCACTGCAAGATTTTCCTATGCGGTCGTTGAAATAAGTTGGCTGTGTTGATTTGTGTTACTATCATAAAGGTAAAAGGTTGGTTAGAAAATGTAGCTTCTCTGCAGTATATGCTTAATTTAAATTTGGGGATATAATTGAAGACAACTTTGGTTAAAGGTACATTACAATATTAAAATTTACAATCAAGCTGGCCATTAAATCATCTCTATTTATTTTTCCTTTCTATTAACAAAATAATATTTTAAATAGATATTTTATGTGTTTCTATGCATGACAGAAAAGTCTGCAGAACAAATTCCTTCCACTTTGGTAAAAGTTTTGCAAGGCTGGGATAAAATCTTTGTGTAGTGGGTTGACCCTGGCCAGCAGCCAAGCACCCACACAACTGCTTGCTCGCGCCTCCTGCCTCCTCCAGGAGGATAGGGGAGAGACTAGGAAGAGAAAAAGCAAGAAAACTCCTGAAAGTTGAGATAAAGGCAGCTTAATAAGTGAAGGAAAGAGAAAAAAAAATATATTAGTGATGCAAAGGCTATCAGTGACCAGCTTCCACAAGTAGATCGATGCCCAGCCAGTCTCTGAGCAATGGCCACGCTGGAAGCCGAAAACCCCAACTTCCTTCTTCCTCTACTGCAGTTTTTCTTGCTGAGCATCACAATATATGCTATGGACTATTGCTTTGGCCAGTTCAGGTCAGCTCTCCTGGCTGTGTCCCCTTCCAACTTCTTGCTCATCCACAGTCTGCTCGCTATGGAAGGGCAGATAGGGAGCAGAAAAGGAAAAAGAGAAAGCCTTGATGCTGTGCAAGCACTGCTCAGCAATAGCCAAAACCTTGGTGTGTTAACTACACTCTTTTAGCCACAAATCCAAAACACAGCACCATACGGGCTGATATGAAGAAAGTTAACTCCATCCCAACCAGACCTAGTATAAGTACTTTTACTGATCTGAGAATGGAAAGGATTGTTACTGCCTCTTCCATAGTCACCTGTGCCTCTAATGGACACTGAGATTCTGGACTTACAATCCAGGATGGAAAAGTTAGTTAGCCTTCACATCTGATCTCATCCATAACCTCAGTGAAAAGAGGGAGACCAGCAGAGGTAGGCAGGAGGACCAGCATGTGGACAGAAGGCACAAAGAAATTTTTCATGAATTTTAAATGCTTTGTAGCATGTAAATCCTGTTTTAGTGATCTGATAACTATGTCACTATCCATGAATGATGTTTTTGGACCATGCCACAGTCACACACACTGCTCACTGATAGTAGCAGGCTACTGAGATGAGCAATTTGATCCTTCTTGCTGCTTTCACCAGTGCCAAAGTAAGGTGTTAAGGAAGATTCCAAAAGAATCATGAGATTGGCTTACAAATCATAAGGGCTTTTTAATGGCATTGATTTTGTTTATCTTGCTATGATTTCACTTTCAGAGTGAAGTTGACAACTTCAAATTTGTCTATGATCATCTCAGGTTCAAACTTCAACAATAAGTCAACCCCTATGCATGTAAGTGGCTTCCCTGTCCATTGCTTTAAGGCTGCTTTGTTTTCCTTTGCTTAGGTGAGGATCTGCCTTGCTACCTTCCTGCATCCCACAGGAATTAGCCTGTACAGAAAGCTGTCCAATGAATGCTTTTTCCTGCTTCTCCGCCGGTCCTGACTTCTGTGGTCCTCCACATCTGTTTCTGGCCTGTATTTCCCTCTTCTTTTGTCAGTTGTCACATTCTCTATATGTGTATCTATATCTATGTCTATATGTAGCCAAGTACATGAAACAGGACCAGGGTGTGGTGAACGCTGGTATGCAGTGCCCCCCCCAGGCTGCCAGTATTCTCCCAGGCAATGGCTAGACTACTCAGGGAATTAGCACAGACCCAAGGTCTGCTTACAGAGGGAAGTTTGGATAAGACTACCTTGCTTGTCTGGATTTGGGGTTTTAGGGAGATGGCGGTGGAGCAGAAAGAAGATTATAACTATAGGGATGCAAGTGAAGTTGCCCTCAGGGCCAGATAACAGCTTCTGGTCCACTTTATTCACCAGTCTAGACGTTTTCCTTCACTGTGTTAAGGTTTTTTCATCTATTTCTTATTGCCTTCTATCCACCACCATTCTCTATGTCCATTTTCTTCCTCCTTTACATCATCCAGTCCTATCTCCTGTGCAGTTATTTGTGTAACCCCCAAATAAATCTTTTCTAAGGGCCTTCTGTCTCCCTGGACATGGTGGGAACGTTTTACTAGGGCTACAGCGCGTGCAGGCATCCGTGCCCATATCTTACCTCCTCTAAGCAGGGACTATTCTGAAAATGGGAACTTTTGCAAGACTGAAATAGAAAAGTTGTTTTGACACTAAGAATAGGCAGATCAAAATACATATTATGATAAAACCAGAGGAGCTGGCCACACTGCTAACGGGGGGCATTTGCCAGCAAGTGCCTATAGGTGAGGTGTCAGCTTGTCTCGTCACCCTGATACCCAGAGAAGGGACTCAAAAGAGGGAAGTCCAGGATGTGACATCCCTTCAGACTCCCATGCTGTGAACTGTCACCTTGCTCTGGTGACACCTGTGTTGGATAGCTGTGTGCTAGAGGGAAAATATGGGAAAACGGCAACAAGCAGGTCCATATTGACACAAGCAGGTGCTGTGATGGAGCCTCGGGAAGCGGACCCCAAGTTTCTGTGGGGAATAGTGACAACGAAGCGACATTTACTCCCTGGGACAGGATTAAACAGGGGAAAGGGGACAAGGGTGCATTGGTGCCAGAGGCCAGGAGAGGGAGTCTGAGCCCAGGAGAAGGAAAGGGAGCCGGGAAAAATCCTCCTCGCCTGCTTCCTTGGTGGTGGGATTGATGGGAGACATGATGAGGGGACAGCAGAAATGGAGTCAGGTCATTCCCACAAGGAAAGAGCCTGCCTGTGTGTGCCCTTGCACCCTTGCCTACCAGCCAGGCCAGCAGGCTTCTGCTTCTCACCTACAATAAGAAACATTTGATAAGAGGGTTTGCAGTGTTGTCATCAACCAGGGAGCAGTAAGTAGGTTTTACACTCAGGCTATTAATTACTGTGACCATTTTGTTCTGTGAACATCAGGTATGTTGTGTTTGAGTGCATGCATGCAAAACTGTGTGTATGTATCTACTGAAAATTTTCATTCTATAAATAGTTTATATACTTATACACACACACACACACACACGATTAATTGTACTAGTGACTAAATAAATCCATTTTTATCCAATCTTGTGATTCACCAGACATGCACCTTCAGTTTCCTGCTGACATACACAGCTGTAATCAAAATGCCATCCACAGTTTTCCTGCCTTTATAATATGAAAATGGTGCAGGTTGTGGATGTATGCGATTTTTAAGCTGTGTTTCATTACTTCTGTGTACTCTAGCTATGAAATAATGCTTAAACACTTCCCAGCTTCAAAATAATATACATAGTGTGGTAACTTTTGAAAAATCAGACCAAGACCAACCAAATCATGCCCCAAAGAACAGTGATTTGTTCGTTTGTTTTCTATTTGTCTGGTCTCGATGGGTATATTTTTAAGTATTTAAGTAAGTTGAGGCCAGAGTCTGCTTTTGAAAATTCAAATTTGGTTTTCAAAATAGGTAGCGTACTTATGTCAAACTTATTTCAAGCCTTGAAATGTTCATGCACTGATCTCTGAAACAATTTTCTCTTCTTCCTCATCCTACCATTCTCCTTCTTGAACCCTCAGAGATAATATCTAGAAAGTATCCTCCCTCTTTTTCCTGATATCAACATGTGGTCCCTTTGAAACTATAAGCACATTAAAAATCAATTTTACTGGTGCCTGGGTGAGGGTAGAAGAGGGTTAACCAAAGAGAAAAGAGTCCTAGGATCAATCTGAGAAATAACTGCAACTGGTTTTTATTCATCTTTGTTTTGTCCTGTGGTAGGTCCCTGGCAAGACAGCCATCACCTGAGTGTCACAAGCATTTCCTAACAACTGTCCTAACACCACCATCAACAATAACAAGTTTGACCTTGCTTCAGTCACTCGTATGTCAATTCTGTGGGTTTGTTGTCAGCAGCTCTGACCTGGCTTCAAGCAGATGCTGGGAGGCAGCTCAGCATGGGGTATCAGCTGGAGCCCCCGCTGCCTCTTGGACAGGTCCCAACTGCTGAGCAGGCTGGAAGGAGCTGGTCTAAACCTGTCTGGGATGTTTTAATAGTATGGTTAAAACATAAAATTATACTGATTCATTTTGGGGGACTAGGAATCATGATACTTAATACTACGTTTCACTTTTATTCTTACTGAATGGCCCCAACCAAAATCAGATCTACTCCCTGCAGACTGGGAAATCAGGTGCCAAAATGTGGAGTAAAGGAATAAGTCACCTTTCAGACATGCACATCCCTTCTAAACACAGAGAATAACTCTCAGTTGAAGATTGGGTGCACAGAAACAGGTTGGGATGCTCCTGGCCTTTGTAGTGGCCAGGTGAGGTCAGCGTGGGGCACAGAAGCATTTGTGCCTGGTCACATACAGTAGTCTCTCTCATTTCTTCTCTATGTACCTTAATCTGAGGAGGAATGTATTGCATCAAGCTGGATGTCAGCCTCAGAGCAATGCCTCACTACTGCATTTCCCAGGGTTTTTATGACTTTGGTTATTGTTTTTTGCTCTCCAGTAATATTCCCTGTCCCGCACCTTCCCCTCACTCGGCAGGCACAAGGATCGGCTGGATGAAATTCCTGTCTTTTGGTAGCATCTGACCCACATGGCAGGCTTCCATTGGGTCACCTTGGAAAAGTAGTGACAGCAGTTTCTAGGAGGCTGATGTACTTAGGATTTTTCCTTAACTCCGTTTTTGTTTAATTTCAGTTTCCTTGTCTACCATGTCCTATAGGGCAAACTTCAAAAAATCCCACCTTGTCTTTTCCCCAGAAGGAGCATTCTCAGTTGAAAACATGTATTAAATGTTCTGTGATTATGATGAATCGTGGAGCTGAGAGCAGACAAGTGTGCACATAATGTTTCCATTATATTGTCCTCTTTAAATTAAAGCTTGATGAGAATCAATGTCAGTGTCCTTGCCCTTGCAAGAAGAAAGGCAATACTTCACCCAGAAGTATCAAAGTAGTCGATACTTCTAAATGGGAAAAGTTAAGAGATGGAGTATGTACGTATGAAATACCAAACCTAAGGCAAAGGCACATAGTGCCCACCCACTGTCTGAACATGGATAAAGACGTGATACTTCACCTCTGTTACTTTATTGAAAGGATGTAAGAGACTTCCATGGGAAAGCAAGCTGAACTGGCTCCAAAAATGACAGAGTGAATGAGCAAAGTATACCTGTACCAGAAAGGAAAACCAAGAAAGAGATAATTACATGAAGTTCTCTCTCTCCATTAAACTTTCACATTTTTTTCTTGATTGACTAATCTCTACAATTGGCCAGATTTTGAGCTGCTGTTTTTTAATACCACAATGTAATGGTGTCTGTTCCTCCCAACATGTATGTATAAAAAATTTCTGCCAAGTAGATTTGAGTCTTCTTTTAATGTAAATACTTTACTTCCAGCTGGATACAGAAGTATCTAGACATGATGCTATGTTCCACTTGAATGTTCCCTAAATTCATTTGCTTAGGCTTAGAGAGAATGCAGAAAAGTAAAACTCAGATTTCTTTCTTTATTGTTATTAATGTTCCAATTACTCTGTTAAGTTGAAAAAAACCACGTTATAAATGTTGTAAACTCCCAATGAATTATGGCATCGTAAAAAGAAGTTATGACAGTTTGAATTAATTAAATAAAAATAGCAATTGCTGTTCCTATGGTGGTGCACAAGGTAAGAGTTGCTGTATCTATTCTGGAAGGAAGTTCAAAGGCATTTTGCAAGAGTATAGCAAAAAAGTACCATAAAGCTGCTCCATGGTGCACTTTCCATCCTATTGTGCAATACAGTATTTTGAGTGCATTTTGTTATGGATTTGCTTTAGGAGATGCAGTGAACCATGCAATAAACTCTCCACATTTTGTTATACCAAACACAGTTTTGTCTCTGGAAAGTATACTATATAGATCAGGCTGGACTGTGTTGGGCCTGGTGTGACTGTTAATACTAATCTTTGCTTTTTGTATTTTAATTTTTCTAATATAACTTGGAAATCATGGCCATAACTTTAAAGCCATTTTGCCTTTCTATTCTATGATAATCCATGGAACTAGACATCAAAATAAAGGTAGTTTATTTAGTTCTGTTACATTTTTTTAGTTAATATACATAATCAGATACCAGGTTCTCGTACTCCTGTGTGATCTCTCCCTCTCCCCTTGTCTCTCCTCTTGCTATGCTTTCTTTTTTGTTTGATTTTTCTTCTTTCCTTCTTGTCTTCCTTCTTTGCCATCTTTTACTTCCACTTTCTATGTCTCTCCTCTTCCTTCCTATACTCCTTCTTCTTTCTGCCTTCATATTTTTTCTCTTTCCATATTCCTTTTCATCTCCATTGTTCTTTATTGTCCTTCTGCATTCTCCATGCTGTTCCTTTTCTTTCCCTGCTTTCTCTCTTTCTCTCCCTTTCCCAAGTTCCCTTTTTCTTCTCATACAAGGCTAAATTACAAGAGGATAGCAGAGTCAGGTGGATAACAGTGGCTCCTTCCAATGCAAATACTGCCTGGGAGGGTGAATGCTGATATCCACAGATAGCATGTAAAGGGATACCACTGATACTAGGGTAGATTGTATTTGGTGATTCACAGGCGGATAAGAAAACAGGTTCTCTGACCCAGTAACCTTCTAATTTAGCAGTAAAAGATGATGAAAGATACGCTTAGAAAGGCACAGGACATGCTGCCCTTAATATGTGGGTTTTCTTTGTGATTCCATCACAGATTTAACATGTGATCCTGGGCAAGCCATTCAATGTCAGTGCATCTGTTTCTTCATCTGAAAAGGTGAGGATCACGCATGTCTGCCTTACAAAATACTGTGAAAGGAACATCGGTAATCCATGTCTCAAGCATTATGGGAGGGTCCCTTAGAATTGTGAAGTATTGGAAGTATTGACATTTATTTTTCTCTTAAATCCAGCATTTCATCCATCTCTTGAAGTACAATGCACACAAGCGCAACAGGCCAATTATTTCCTAATATATCCAAGATAGTCTTATGCATGTGTTGTACTGCAATCATTCAGCATCAGTGTGTCTGTAGAGATCAGCTTTATTGACTATCTGATTTCTGATAATCAGTGCTGCATAATCTGAAGCTCTCCACACCCTTATAACCAGTTCTAGCCCTCTAAGAGCTTCTTAAAGATGTGACTCTGCACAGTTGAGACAGCTAAGAAATGTATGCAATACAGTAATGAACACTCTGTACAGAGTAATTTTTGTGTGGGGTAAACGTCTCAAGCAGTGATATCTTTGCATGCTTACAGAAGTAAATACTCAAAAATATACACTATATAGAGACAGAGGGATAAACACCAGCTCTGGTAATGAAGTTCTTTGTGTTGCTTATCCAGTAGTAGTTAATGTATTCCTTTTTCACGTGTTTTTAAGGGCTGAAAGCATTGTGTTTCATTTGCTGACATAATATATCCTAACTGCTTCATCCTGAGGATAAATAGCACACTTTCATATATGTTTGGTCTGTAGCAGAGCCACTTCAAGCATTCCCTGACTCTAGTGTGTATCACAGAGACACTGGGGTTGGAAGGAACCTCTGCTTGAGGCAGGAGCAGCGGTGTGGTCACACTAGGCTGCTCAGGGCTTTATCCAGTCAGGTCTTGAAAATTTCTAAAGATGGGGACTGTACAACTGCTCTGGGCAGCCTGTGCCACTGCCTCACTGTCCTCATGGGAAAAAAGGTTTTTTGTTATGTTCAGTTTGAATCTCCTTTGTTTCAACTTAAGCTCATTGCCTTCACCCTCCCACCTTGCACCTCTGTAAATAGCCTGGCTCCATCATATTGATGACCTCCTTGTAGGTTTTCCAGGCTGAACAATCCCTGGTCCTGCAGTATCTCCTTAAAAGACAAGTGCTCCAGCCCCTGACCATCTCAGTGACATTCTGCTGGACTCACACCAGTTGATCACTGCATTTTTTCTGTTGGGGGCCCAAAACTGGATGCAGTACATACATGTGGCCTAACAAGTGCTGCATAAAATGGGATCATCAGTTTTCTCAGTCTACAGGCTGTGCTACTACTGGTACCATTCAGGATGCCATTCCACCAGGACACATGGCGCTCATGTACCACTTGCTGTCTGCCATGGCCCCCAGGGCCTCTTCATTAGAGCTGCTCTCCTGCCACTCTGTACCCAGCCTGCATTTCTGTCGGCCATTCTTCCTTTCCAGGAGCAGGACAATGCTGTTCTTACTGAATTTCATAAGTTTACTGTTGGCCTGTTCCTCCAGCCTGTCCAGGTCCCACTGGATGGCAGCCTTGCCTTTGAGCATATGGACTGATACTCCCAGGCTGGTGTCACCTGCACTTCTGATGAGTGTGCAGTGTCACATCCTCTAGGTTATTGATAAAGATGTAAAGGTCCCAGGACAGACTGCTGTGGTGCTTTGCTTCTCACTAGCCTCCAGGTAGGGTACAATCCGTTAACCGCCACCTTTTGAGCCCAACCATTCAACTGATTTCTTTACCCACTCTGTTTTCCACCCCTCCAGACTATAACATCCCAACCTGAATTCAAGAATACTGTTGCAGACAGAGCTGAAGGCTTTGCTAGAGTCAAAGTAAATCACATGCAGTGGCCTCCTTTGCCCAGTGTCCTCACCATTTTAGTGTAGGAGGCAATCAAGTTGGTCAGGTATAATTTACCCTTGGTCAACCTATGCTGGCTGTTCCAAATCACTTTCTTCCCCTTGCGCCCAGGAATGTGCCCCAAGAGCAGCCACTGCACAATTTTGTGTAAAAAGCCTCACTCTGTGTTTGTGCAGAACTAATTCTGCTGAACAATAACTTGGACAGAAATAGTTTTGGTTTTGGCTGGATGACATCTGTGATCCATTTTGCCGCAGAGCCATGCTTTCACATGTGCCATGACAACAGTGTGGAGGTGGGAACCAGTTCAGGGCAGGAAGGGTGGTGACTGTTTAAACCAGTTTAAGTGGCATCGCTGCTGAATACACTAAATGTTAAAGCTTAGAATCTCTTAAGCTACACAAAAATGCATATGAAGCTTGCTTGTCTGTGACCTTGTAAAAGTTTTCTGCAGCTTCCTAGACAAAATAATTGTGTGTTCAGGTGGAAAATGACATATTTGCAGCAAATAATTTGTCCCTTGCCTGTTCAGTGCATGCAGTTACAGTAAACAAAGAAGGATTTGCATTTTCTTATTCTCTTGGTCCATGTTGTACTCTACCTTCATTTGGTAGGTTATAGCCTCTTCTCAAGTGCAAATAGTATGTAAACAGGCAAAGTTTGGAGGAAAAGGGTATTAGAGCTTTTAAATATTTATCCAGAGTAAAAAAGGAAGCCTACAGCACAACTGTGAAATCTGTGCAAATTTCCCATATACTAGTTCCAGTGCCTTAACGACTACACTTTTTTATAACTGCAAAAACATATGTTCTTCCATGCACTACCTCAATAGAAGTCAAAAAAACCCAAACAAACCCACCACTATTTGTTTTGTAAACCAAATTAAAATTGAAAAGTTAAGGAATTAAAAAAGATCAAAACATCTGCCATGCTTCCTTTATACTTCTGAAGTGTATTTACAACTTACTTTGTGTTTATAAGAAACAATGACTTCGGAGTGCATTTGGGCATTCTTTTAATTTAAGTAAATGCTCCAGCAACTTTTTTTGCATAACATTTACTTCAAATCTCTTTCTTTTGAAAGTGCCGAGTGAAGACTGCTAGTGTATGGGTTGACAGAGCTGATGACAGTTCCAGTTCCAAGAATGGCATGCAATCCACTTCTTTCTTTTCTAAGTAAATTGCAAATAATAACATAATCATGGTGCTCTAAGGATGTAAGTGAAGTTGGTATAATAAAAAGTATTGTTTCTCCCTACAAACTTATCCTAAAGTAATTTTTTTTTGTTTAAAGAAGTAGCAGGTTTTACAGCACAGGCTAAAAATCCTAAGTATAAAGGAGATGAAGGCAGAGGTTACAAAAGAATAGTGGACAAAAGGCAGTGCAGCACTTTCTCTTTAAGCCTTAATAGAGAAATCCCAGTGTCCCATGTGCCTCTATATGCAACGTAAACTCCAAAATGAATTTGGCATATTTAAATGGTACATTTGAGTTCACTCTGCTAGTCTATGTGAACTCTCTGTGAAGAAATCAAAAGAGTGTGCTCAGAACATAAACTCAGTACCAGCCCACTTTAATCCCTGATAACAATTCTGTTTGAGTAAGTCCCATTGAACCAGTCTTCTTGTTATGTGATAGCGCTCTATTGCATTACCCAAACCCTTTATTGTACACGTGCTTCCAGCTCATCTATTAACAAACCAGTCAAGTCACTAATTTCAACAGCTTTGACATCAGCTCCAAGCTGCGCTCCTCCAGGTCTGAACCTGTTGTTTCTTTCAGCAATGCCAGGGTGCCTCCCAGAGTGGGGGTGGTTGTAATCATGCAACCCCACCTGCATCGTACCGCTTGCAGTTTCTTCTTCTTGCACGTTTATATAAGAGCAGAGGTGAGAGAGTGCTAGAGCAGTGGGAGATGATACTTTCCAGTTCAGTCATAGTGACACATTTGCTAACAAATGCACGTTTGGCACCTGCACTTTTACTGCATGCTCCTTCTCAGTGCTGTTTTCTATTCCTGATCCCTGCTCCATAATTCACCAGGTCCTGTTGTTAAATGATGTTTCCCATGTGCTGTTTTATCAAGAAAATTAAATTCAGCTTTCTAAATTACAACATGTAAGGCATTTAATGCCTTAAACAACTTCTGTAATCTCTCTCTTTGTAGATCAGACCCTTTTTTGCCACATGTTTCTATACTTTAGTCATTGCTGATCGGAAGTGTGGTCTATATAGAAAAGTAGTGGAGGTTCTGTCATAGTGAGGCACTGCACTTGATGAAACTAAAGATTCTTCTAGACCAATAATTTATTTCTGACAGTGGCCATAGGAGAGAAACTTAGGGAAAAATTTGTAGGAAATATTGTGCACCTTGGCAGGTTCTTCTCAGTGTTGCACAACAGGAGTATGAGAACTAGTGATCATAAATTAAAACAGGAGATGTTCTGACTGTGTACAAGAGGGAAAAAAAATTCATCAAGGAGAGAATTAATCATGGAACAGGTTGTCCAGAGAGGTTGTGAACCCTCCTCCTTGGGGATTTTCAAAAGCCCTGAACAGCCAGGCTTGTACTCAGTGTCGATCCTGCTTTGAGCACAAGTTTGACTAGTGACCCAGGTCCCTCCAACCTCAGTGATTCATTGATTCTAGAAACTCTATAGGAATAATTATCCCTTCTCGAGTCAGAGAGCTATCACATCTCTGAACAGTTCTCACTCTGAATCTGTTCTTCATGAAATGAACAGCTGCAGTTTAGTCTGTTCTAAAGGCAACAGTATTTAGGTTATAATTTCATAGACTTTTGTTCTGTCTGAGGCCATGATTATTTTTATTCAAACATTGGCTCAAATGCCCCCCTAAGATGCATGGACTGGCAGCTGTAGCTATCAAAAGGAAATCAGTGAGATATGGAGTGTGCCTTGTCCTGTGGAAATAAGCATTCTTGATAAAAAAGTTTTAATTATGGCCCCATGGGGCAACTCTGAGATGTGTTTTATGAGATGCATCTGCTATAGGTATCTGCCCTGCTTTCTATTGCAGCATCCTAATATGAACATCCAGTAATTGCATCCTGTTTATCGCTTTATCCACATGTTCATTGACTTTAGTAACAATAAGAAGTACTTAAGTATTACTGAAGTTCAACAAGGGCAAGTGCAAGGTCCTGCACCTGGGTCAGGGCAATCCCATGCACAAATACAGGCTGGGTGGAGAATGGATTGAGAGCAGCCCTGAGGAGAAGGACTTTGTGGTGTTGGTGGATGAGAAGCTCAACATTACCCAGCAAGGTGCACTTGCAGCCCAGAAAGCCAACCGCATCCTGGGCTGCATCGAAAGAAGCGTGGCCAGCAGGTTGAGGGAGGTGATTCCACCCCTCTGCTCTGCTCTCCTGAGACCCCACCTGGAGTACTGCATCCAGCTCTGGGGCCCCCAACAAGAAAAGGACATGGACTTGTCAGAGTGAGTCCAGAGGAGGGCCATGAAGATGATGAGAGGGCTGGAGCACCTATCCTATGAAGTCAGGCTCAGAGAGTTGGGGTTGTTCAGCCTGGAGAAGAGAAGGTTCTGGGGAGACCTTATAGCAGCCTTCCAGTACTTAAAGGGGGCCTACAAGAAAGCTGGAGAGGGACATTTTACAAGGGCATGTAGTGACAGGACGAGGGGTAATGGCTTCAAACTGAAAGAAGGTAGATTTAGAATAGACATTAGGAAGAAATTCTTTACCGTGAGGGTGGTGAGGCACTGGAACAGGCTGCCCAGAGAAGTTGTGGATGCCCCATCCCTGGAGGTGTTCAAGGCCAGGTTGGATGGGGCTTTGAGTAACCTGGTCTAGTGGGATGTATCCCTGTTCATGTCAGGGGGGTTGGAACTAGATGATAGTTAAGGTTCCTTCCAACCTAAACAATTCTATGATTCTATCATTATGAAGGTCATTGCACATTCAAAATAATCTACAAACAGTTTGAGCTTTTTTTGTTGGTGTGATGCTTCAGATATCTAGAGCAAACTAGATATTAACCCTGCAGATCGGTGTGTTGGCAGTTACAGCTAGGACCAAAAGTCCTACTCAGTCTGAAAAAACACATGCCCCATCCAGTGGTTCTGAAAAGGCTAAAGCAATTGATTAGCATGTAAGCACGGGATCTTGTGCATCTCCATTCCAGTGAAGATCACTTGAAAACATTTTCGTATTGTGAAGGGACTAATTTAACAAAAGGATTCTGTTAATATATTGATTTCAGACTCTGTGAGTGAAGATTTGCATTTTTGCCTATTTTTTCTGAAAATAATCCATGAAGCTGAGGGCATACAATGCCTGTCAGATCTGAAGGGATATGAGCCCATTGCCAATCCAGACATACATACAGCTTTTTGTAGAACTTGACTTGAGATAACTAAACTAAAAGATTTCCTGTCATGTTTGATGAACGGGATCCAAAAATCATTTGTCCTTTATGATGTCCTAGGAGGCAAAGAAGAAATTTCAAAGACTGTCCAACATGACTTTGATGAAAAAGTAATTAAAGTGACTGACTGAGCTGTCCACATGTTTGAGTCAGATAACAATGTAATTGACTGTAATGGTCCCTGTGCTGAAGAGCAGTAATCAGAAGATAGGTGTGACTGAAACCAAATTTGCTAAGGGAAATTTTATTGACATTTCTAGCTAGTAGTAATAAGTCAAAAAATTAATTTTACTATACACAAGAGTTAAGTAGGCTATGCTATGCTGATTTTTGAAGAGAAAAGGATAACATAATTCAGTGTCTACATGATTTTCTTTTTTTCATGATAATAACGTGCTATTCATAGTTTACAGTTACTATTATCGTCTCCTTTGTCATGCAGTGGTTATCACATATGCAGCACATATGCACTTCAGCAGCTCTACCAACAGCAAGTGACTTTGCAAGTACTGCTGATGGGCCCAACCAACATCACAGCATACAGTAGTTTTAGGAGCTCATCTCCTCCCTCCCCAAGATGGTTAGAAACTAATTTTAACTACAGATAATTTTGTAATTTGCAGGCAAAGAAGTCAGTTTGACATACTCCTCTTAGCCTGATTGAATTAATTTTAAATGCTTTGGCAGCTTTTCTCTATGCTGCTGTTAAAAGAATTGTAGATAATGACACGACTCACAGCTGATCTCAATCCTTCCTCTAAAGGAAGAAAATAGCAACCGCTACAAAACCCACAGGCAACTTTTTGGTCATCATGCAGCTTGAATTGCTTCTTTTCTCGCCCCAGTTTTTTGTCAAGTCAAGCTCACATGGTTATTTTGGAATGCAAGTTAACCACGCATACATATTCTGATTTTTTAACTGTATTAGGTTTTCTGGGTATGCTTAGAAACAACTAACATTTCCCACTTCTTATGTCAATTTTTATAAGATTTGATGCTCTAAGTTAGGTTGTGAAGTTCCTTCATTGTAGTCCATAGACAGTCCACAGACACAAAAAATTCTTCCAGAGGAGCCAGGGTGACACAGTCTGAGTCTAACTATAAACCATTAGTCTTGTTTTCCTTTGTTGCAGTTTCACGCAGCTGTCATTTGTGACCAACCAGTTTAAGCTGTGCAAAGTTGCACACAACACCTAAGCACCATACCAGTCTTTTCCCAAATGGTCCTTGAGCCTCTAACAAACCTGCAAAGGGTGCTGCTGTTTCAGCTTGTGCACCATCTATTACTAATTGATGAGTCTCTTCTCAGCCTTCAAGCACCTCTAAACAACAGCTAGCACTGCTGGGGGAAGGAAAGGTTAGTTCTTTCTAGTCTTCCCTCAAATCAGCTGGGAGAAACATCTAGTTTTGCCCCTGAAGCTCAAAGCCTGTTGGAATACGATGGTCATAGTTCTCTGTCAGTCAGCGATGTGTCAGTCCTAGGGAAGTTTTTGCTCCTTACTTAGTCAAAAGAGCACCAAGAGACCTTTCTATGAACCAGGATTTAGCCCTAAATTTCAGCTGCACAATTCTCACAGTTGCTAAAGTAAGACATTAGTGTCACTTTAAAAAGTATCCTGAATTTGCATCACTGGCAGCAAAAGCAGCACACCTTTAAGTTGTACATTAAGTAAACTGGATTTCAAAGAAACAAACCCTGTGCCATACTTTTCTTGCAATATTGTTCTTCCAGTAACTTTTCAGCAAAGAACCACGCTTAAGGCATCATTCTTAAAGGAATTCACAGCCAGCCTTTAATTTGCATGTAAACTAATCATTGGCACACCTAAGCAGTAGAAAGGCACTCACAACTTTTTAAGTCTATTAAATGATGCTGACAACTTCTGGGCTCACAAACTGGTCAATCAAATTCAGCCTGTAACCACAAGGTAGTTTTCAAAGCAATCTATTTATTCCTGTCCCTTCCTGAAGCTGACCACTCACACTTGTGCTGGTGCAGCTGCTTATGGCATTACCTTCTACACTTAAAGTTAAAACTTAAGTTTTTAAACTCCATTTTTTCTCAAAGGCTTCCTTAATAATATAGATGTTTCTGAAGATGAGGTGAAATTTAAGGTATATAGGTGAGAGGGGACAGATAAGAACTTTTTAAGCCAGTGTTGCTGCTGAGGAAAAGGTATGTGGGACCAGACCTTCAGCCACTAAAAACACAGGTTTGGAAAATATAAACCAATTAAACCAATTAAAGAAAAAAAAAAATTAATCCCTGGCACTCCATGTGTTATTGCTCAGTTCTTCACAGATGACCCTATTGATCCTTCAAATCTGTATTTCTCCTTTAGACTCTAGTTCAGCAAAATCGCTAAACAGGTACTTGGTTTTAAGCATTAGAATGCTTTTATCAAAGCTCATTATAAATAAAATTCATCTCAACCTCAAGTACTTTGCTAAATTTGGGTGTATGTGATTGTTTGAAGTTAAGCATTCATCTAGGCATTCAGCTGAATCTGGGCCCTCTTAGTTGTTATAAAGTCCCTGCTAAGGAATACATAGCTGATAAATGTCTTTAAACACATACATCTTATGGAAGGAAAGATCTTATTTTTTCGTGTAAAAATGGCATTTTTCAAGATAGCTGTTCAGAAAATTTAGCCCTGCCAAAGCAGACTGTCTATGCCTTTCAGGTAACAGTGGCCTCTGATCACTAAAATGAAATAGCTGAAGCCCCAGAAGATGCTTCACACTGAGATCCAGAGACAGCAACACATTAATTCTTTTCAAAGCATTTTTCTATTTAGTATTTGCTCAAAGTAGGAAAGCAAAAGCAATTGTTACCTAAAATTCATTTTTAGAGCCGGTATCACAAGGCACTTATGCCAATGTAAAGTCACATTGCTGATGAAATGGTCAGTCCTTCTGCCCTCTTCGTGGCAGACTTTTAACTACCTTTCGGTTGTCTAGTGGTAGGACTTTGGAGGCCATGCAGATCCTGCTGAAACTAACCCTATGCACAAACAAAATGTATTAGTTTTCAACCAGATCATCGTGCCAAACCACCAAATGCAAAGTGCTGCTGCTGCTGGTACAAGGGATGTGCAGGAGTAGGAACCTGGGAGCCCTGTAGAGAAGAGGGGAGGTGGGCTAGAAGACGTCACCCCTGTTTTCCTGGAGGAGAAGCTCCCACTGTCCACCTGAAAAGTCTTGTTTAAACAGAAAGCTGTTAGTTAATTGGAAGTTCACTTAGAGAAGGTCAAATGTGAAAGTACAGTGAGAATATTTGAATGTGCCTCAACGAATTAAACCAAATGCTTATGTCTTAGAAATGGTTTGGCCAACTTTAGTGTCATTATGAAAAACAAAAAGAAGGTATTCAATCTTCAGCAACAGCTTTTTACAAGGTCAGGACAGGAACTCATTTTATGCTTCTGATATCTAGAGAGGGTAAAGGAGATGCTGAGGTAAAATCAAATCTTTTCTTGTATTACATTTTTTCCTCTAGTCTTTTCATACAAGAAAAAATGGTTTTCAATGAAAAACTCATATACGTAATTTACAGTGTGAGTTATTCGTTAACAAAAAGCAAGCTTTGACTGGTAAAGCCAATCAGCAATTGACCTAAAAGTATATATTTTTATGTTGTTTGAAGACTAACTCTAGGTCTGGTCTGAACAGGAGTCTGCCTTTATTTTAGTCTTAATGGGTAATGATTTGGTTTCACTGAGCTTAGATGTTTAAAATCTGAATCCAAACATTTTACTGTGTTCCCTTTTTACTTTACTCCCATTTTGAGTGACCTGAATCAGCTCTGAATAATGCAGAGTTAAGCATAATAGCTCCAAAATGTAAATGTCTAATTTTCAGTGTGGTTTCAGCCTCTGAGTCACTGCAAGACCTCATGCTCATTTCCTAACTTCTTCCGTACCTTGTTTGCACCTCGGGTAAAACTAAGACAGCAAATTTCCTTACCAAAACCTGCATGATGCACTCATCTCAGTAGTAATTGAACAACTGAACGTACTTCACAGAGACTCAGCAAGGATTACTGATTTTGTACAGCACTTTGAAGATTAAAATGATCTGTTAAGTTGTAAGGCACAGTGTAAGCATCTTGCTCCAAATGGTCAGTTCACCAAAACAAAAAGAAAAAACCTCCAAACCAGCCATGTTGCCCACGGTGCTCTGCAGACTCCCAATGCTTGCTGTCCTGACTGCGTGGACCCATCTCGGTCTCATCTGTGTGCCAATACCAGTTTCTTCAAAGTTCCTAAGCCCAGGAGGTTTTGTAACGCAGCACTTTCCTCAGCATTTCCAAGTGGTTCAGCCAGCATGCAGGCTGTTAGGGATCACTCCTTAAGCATCTACCTCACCTCATTTCGTACCTCATGTAAGGTGAGAGCAAGGCACCCATGTCAGCACTGGGGATTGCACTGCAACACGCAGCGTTCACAGGGGCTGAGTCTTTGGTGACTGCGGGTGAAGTTATCAATATAGTGTGAGGTATGTTTTCTGACCAGTTTCTAACAGACCTAATTTCCTTGTTTGAAAGGACGGTGCCCTCCCTAGCCTAACCACTTTTCATCTTAGAGCTACACAGCAGTCCCCAATGTTTTAGGCAATAGCATGAGCTTTGCAGTCCTTTTTTGTCTGCCAGCTGAGGTGGTGGCCAATTGAAATGATTATCCAGCCGCTTCTTCAGATTAAAAAATTAATTAGAGTTTTGGGTACAGAGCAAATGGGGAGAATAGACCCTACTTAAATTATGATCCTTACAAGTTTCTACATCCAGGCAAGTCACCTGCTTCACTGCGCTTGGAGAAGTAAATGCTGTCACATACTGTCCTTCTGCCTCAGAGAAGACAATGTCACTGCTCTTGCAGCACTGCCGTCCCCAGCTTTTTAGGAGTTTCTCTAGCTATTCAAGACTTTAAAGCTCTGGCATAAGTGATGGGTCCCCCAGACACCTGTACTCATAATCCATGACAGCATCTTCATCTGCTTCATTTTAGGAATGAACTCTTCCTATATTTGCTTTTTATCCACAGTAACTACGCATAGCTGCTGCTTCTTACCTCCATTTTACATTCAGGGAAGACAATTTCAGCTAAATAAAGTGAATATCTTATTTTCATCCAGCACAAAGTCTAAAACCCAGGGTCCCCAATTCCTGGGTCAGCAATGTCTACAGTACCTAGAATATCTCTAAGGTCTTAAATTTTATATTTTATGTCACTCAAATACCATTAGCTGGAATCCTAGTGAGATGCAAGAAGAACTGAAAGTGGTCCAGAGCCAGACTAGTCTGTTACTTATGTAGTTGTGATACTAAAGAAAGGTGAGAGGAACCTTGGAAGAATTAGAGAGATGTGTATTGAGAGATGCCTAAGCACTTTGGGCCATACAGTCCGCTACAAAGCACGTCGGACCCAGATTTACTAAGTCACTGAAGCATGATTTTCTATAGCCCTGCTGAAATCCCTAGAGCTACAGATTTGGAACTGCATTATTTAAAAGGTGTCTTTAGAGAAAGCCTGTAGTAATGATGACAGTCTGTGTAATCAAATTTTAGTTATAAGACTAAAATGATCACCAGTCTTTCCCTCTGTTTCTTCATGGCTGCTTAATGTATTTCTAAATTGGGAGAATAATAAAACTGATGATTATATAGGCTATGCTGTGATTTTTTTCCTTAGATAGCTCTCTCACTCTGCTTTAGTTTTACCAACAATGAAAAACCTTTTTCACCAGGTTTAAAATTCAGATCTGAAGTGTCTCTCATTCTGTCCACTCTTCTTTTTCATCCTATGTTAAATGTGAGCATGCTACTGTCTTTTTGGAGATCCTTATTTTTTCTTTGAAAGGCTTTTGTACCCTTGAATACTTGGGAGTATTAATAAGATCCTTGTTCATTCTCAAAGATGACGTTTTTAAGAGGACTGCAAGACAGGAAAGGAAAGCAAAGACAAGATCTTTTTGACATCAGGAGGCCACCAGTAACTTTTCTAGTGTTGTAGCCTGATAAAAGTAATCATAAAATAAGCATTTCTCAGGCTGTGGAGAGTATCAAGAAATCAATATTTGAATTTTATTTAGATGTGCAGATGACTGTTACCCTAAACAAATGGAAATGACATAGCCTTAGATGAATAACTTGTTGGCATAAATGAGTTCCTTACTTAAGCTTTTATCAGAAACTCTTAATATCTGTGGTGACCCTTATGTGACTGCTGTTAAGTCTGTCTATAAAGAACCTGGTTAATCACAGTATTATCAGCGCTGTCAAAGAAGCTCTTAGAAATGAGTCTGACATTCCTTTTAAAAATGCATTAGAGAGATTGAATGCTACCTTTGAATGATGTAACTTTTGTTTAGCAATTCCAGGCATTCCACCTGGTTGTGAGTCCTTTTAACAGCTGCAATAGAGGGTTTATCCGACCCAGTCTCAACAGATGCATTTGAACTGTTTCATGTCTATACAGCACATAGGTAGTGTGCTACCTAACTGTGTTTACATTGCCAGGGTCTGAGAAAATCAAGGCAGCTTCTCTTGTTACCTTTTCAGAGCCAAGAAAAGCTTTCCTGTGCAATGGCGTCACTAACCCACAGCAGGCAAAGTACAGAGGAATGGGAGGAAGGAGAACTACTCAGTACGCACACATGTGTGTGATAAACCGGCTGATCTTTATGGCCCTATTGGCCAAGCTCAAATGTAATACCCGTTTGTACCAATTCAGTACCTGACATGACCTGAATGTAAAGCCTTGCTATTAAAGGTGCTTTCTGGTGCTGGATGAAGGCCCAAAGTCTTACACCAGCCACTCAGCGTGTTGCCCCAATATTGCAGTAGCCTGCAGAAAACTGGAAAAGGGTGTGGGCAAGACGAGGGGAGACAACGTTGTGCTGTCTTCTGTTTCTGGCAAGCAGAAAATAGTTAACTACCACAGTTGTTAATCAAGTATTCGTCAAGTTTATGAGCCAAAATCATGCTGTGTGTCCACTGTATCCCTAGTTACTTCTATAAATCAATTGTAGTTGTAGCTGGGCTTTCTAGAGGAGCCTGAAGTCATTTGTTTGAAGTTATGCTGGATAATATTGTAACTGCATAATGTTAGCAGAACCTTTTAATATATATGGAGAAATATCATGCTTACATTTCAAATATTTTTTCTACTAAACTTTCATAAGTTAGGAAAAACCCTTTTGAAGTCTCTTTATAGACTCATATTTCAGCCTAATTGAAATACTTGGATAAAAGTGAGACCAAAACTTCAGCATCAAGGCATTCAAGTAGAATATCTTACTTTTCATAGCACCTTTAAACTGATTCTAGATCTGACCTAGTTTGGCCCTTCATAGCTTATAAAATCCTCAGAGGTAAGTGAGAGAAAGATTTAATCTCTAAGTAGGCTGTGAATGAATAATTTCCAATAAATTTTCTTTATAATTATGATGTCAACTTACACTGGCAAACATAAGTAATATTATTACTACCTATATTTCTTATTTAATTGGAAAATGTAAGTATTCTTACATAAGGACCAAAGGTCCTGAAAGCCTTTGCAAGAGAAATATATCAGTTTAAGGTATTAACTGGTTTTGGTTACAACTTGGATCAATAGTAAGTTGTGCATCCCGTTAGGGAGTATGTAGCAGGTCTCCTTGCACCTGTGCCTAGTTTCTTACAGTGCTACCTGGCAAATCTGCATTTTTTAGTTCAGGCTGTAGTATGTTCATATTTTTTAGCTATAGAGGTCCCTGGTTTAATTTTTCAAGTCTTGGCCAGCATGGATATCCTTATGGCAATATCGAAAGAGACAGATATTACATAAAACTTTACCATTATAAAATGCACATCTTACACTT
The DNA here is from genome assembly GCA_008921705.1 of Burhinus oedicnemus. Classification (NCBI taxonomy): domain Eukaryota; kingdom Metazoa; phylum Chordata; class Aves; order Charadriiformes; family Burhinidae; genus Burhinus; species Burhinus oedicnemus. The sequence continues at coordinate 4,786,466 of VFFE01007705.1, forward strand.
AATCCGGAAACTGTACCCAAAATAAAAACGTAAACAGCATCCATGCACAAATCCAGCAGAAAACCCTTAGGTGAATTCTTTCTAGTTCTGCTCACGAAAAAGCAAAAATGAGTTTTCAGACTCTAGGGTCTCTCACTGAATATACCTTACCACTGATATGCCTGCCAACTAATAAAAAGGAGCTGTTAGTTTAAGCATACTTTTTCCAGACCCTGATGGCTGTCTGATAGCCAGGATCTAAATCAAACAGAGCTTTGTGCCTTGGGCTGTGCCTGTGTAAACCTTGCTGTTTAATTAAGCAACTGTACCAGAGATCACCCACATCACATAAACGCTGTGGTGCTTCTTTCAAATGCTTACCTGGTAGCCAAAGAACACTTGGGGGTTTGTGAATAAAAGAAACATTGGAATTAGAAATTCAGCAACCGTTCATGAGGAATTTTAAAGTTATTGCATGCTTAATTACTGTTTGCATTTAACTCTTCTTATCTAAGGAGCCATTTGGCTGTTAAAATTTGCCAGGACTAAAAGACTATGTTAATCCAGAACAGAGAACAGTAATATAAGCTGGTACTATAGTACTTTTTTTCACTAATATGTCTTTGACACTTTTAGATGGGATAACCCTGGGATGAATATCACCTCCAATTTGCATTTAGTATTCCCAATGAATAACATTTACAATCAAGATACACTTATAATGCTTCTGCTACCAAGCCGTATGTTGTATTTTGGGCAACCAGAGGCAGAGTTTTCTCTGAGATGGTGCTTTTTTTCTGTAATCTAGTTAAATCAGAAAGTCCAAAATTCACTAGCCATGAAGCAGCACTGCAAGTTTTATCTGTTTATCAAAGTCATAGTCTTGGTGAATGATTACAATGGTGAATGGGAACAGTCTTTCTATTGTGATTGCTTCAGTAGTAGGCAGTACAATGTTAGCTTGAACATTTCTACAATTCATTACTATCTTTTATTCTTCCTCTTAGACTTGCAGAGGAATGGTCAGAGAAAATATCATGTGCATCAGCAGTTCACAACATCAGGAATGGTTTCTTTTGCTGCCCACAGACAAATTGACTTAGAAGACTGCTCCGAGTGGTCATTAGCTGGCTTTTCCTCATTTAGTTATTTTGTGGATTAGATATCTCAGATCTATACTGTCCTAAAAGCAGTACTGGAAAGACACCAGTCACTGAGTCGACTTTCGAGTATATCAATGCATGTTCTAGAATGTCTTTCACCTACCAGACTGTGAAGGCCATGTACCCATGGTTGTTGGAGAGTGTCAGTGCTTCTCCTGAAAGCGAACGGATTAAGCTGTTCAGCTTTGCACAAAAACTCTTGACACTTCATGGTGAAAGTCTTGACTATTCTCTGAATTGCTCTTCCTCCACTTTTTTATGGAGGCTTTTTGAGAGAAGTTGCCAGGGTAATTTTGGCTTTTGGTTTTCATCAGATTGTCTGATTGGAATCTGAATGTGAAAATGAAGTTGCATGACCTGTTCTCCTGTTCCTGGCAGCAGAAGGAACAAGTTACAAACTCTGATTCTTCTAGATCTGTGAGAAGCTGTGAACTATTATTATGAAAGAGGCATTGCAGGTCCTAACAGAGCAGGTGATACGGTCCTTACATTGTTCTGGTTTTGTCCCCTGGCAGGACCTAATGAGTAGCTGTGCATAATTGCTCTCCTGTCATGAGGTCTATTTAATATGGATTACAAGTAGATGTGATGTACTCCCAGCTGTGTGGTGTTCTGTAGGAGGGATGTATGAATCAATCTGGACTGAAAGGTGCTAAGTGGAGAAAAGCTGGCAGAGATCGCAAGGGATCATACTGATATTAGCAAACAAGGATGACATGATTTGTATCACAGGTGAATATACTGATCTCCTTCTGCTTTGGCTACCTATAAACAAATACAATTTCTTTTGCTTTTAGGTGGCCACTTAAGTGCAATCTCTTGCTGTCATTGCAGACTTCAGTCTCTCAGTGTCTTGCACACCACACAGTAGGCACGGATACCAAAATAACTCAGGAAACAAGACTTTTCCATGTCCTGTCTTTCAAGTAATGTGCCAGAACAACAGCTGTTATCATTTCTAAGCTGAGTAATTTGGTGCAACCCATTTCTTGCTGTTGCAGCTGGTATTGCTGAAGCACTGCAACTCCATTGACATGAGCAGGTGGATTTGGCCAAATACTCTTCATGATGAACTTCTGAGCTCTAGACTGGGTCTCCTACATGATCCATTAAGGCTTGTATTAGTTATCTCACAAACTCTCTGGAAAGCTTATCTTTAGAATAAGGTATTTATAGAGGAAGCTAGGTGCAGTGCCTAGGATTTTATTTAATTTCTTATTTGTCAGAACATTTATAGTTGGGTGTAGAGGACCAGATTGATTGTGAAATTAAATGACACAATAATACCCAGACTGTGGGGAAGAAATTTATTTGTGCTATGAATCTAAATAATGCAGTAATTAATAATTCTTTATAATAAAGCAATGAATCCTACATATGTTTTTGATATAAACATGTCCTATAAACTGAATGAAAGATGTATTTATGACCCATGAATCAGAGCTGGACTGGCCATCAACTACTGGAAAACAAGGAAGCAGAACAAAACTAACCTTTCTACAGGATGCCTCCAGTGAAATTATATTGAAATGTGTCAGAACTTGTCTGATAAAAAATCTAGGCCTGTCTCAGTACAAAGGCTCTGATTGCCACACTTGGTCGCCATAAAGAAAGAGAAAGCTTCCACTACGTCATCCAGTACATCATTCAGGAAGTGCAAGTAGATCAGAAACACGCCATTTCCCCTGCTGAAGAATTGTATTTCTTTATAAGAATAAAATTGATGTGTTGAACAAGTAGCTGCCATAACTAAGGCGAGCATTGCATTCTATTCAAATAGCAAACCATTCAGACTCCATACAATGGAAATTAATTACACAGATTCTTCCAGATTGAGGGTTCTTTTTTTCCTGAGTTACAGACAAGGCTCTCTGAGATAAAAGTTTTTTTAGTGTTCATTACTATGTGCTGTAACAGTACAATGTACTGAATATATATATTCTCTGTACATATTTTCAGCTGGTAGTGTATACAACAGTATACATTGCTCTTATTGCAGAGTGTCACTTGCGATGAAGTTCTTCGAAACAATGCAAGAAAGGCACAAGCTGGCAATAGCTGCCAAGAAAACAGTGACAGTTTCAGTCCCTGTGACGTATACATACATAGCCCCTCTGCGAACCAGTGGGGAAATTTCCAGTACAACCCATAGAAATACGAGCATGGAACTGCTACAGGAAAATAAAAATTTGTTGCATGGACCCTAATGCTAAAGTACATATCACCAATACTTTCCAAAGTCAATTGGAACTGCTGGTTCAGAATATAATACTGTAACAGCTCTAGGGCCAACAGTTTAAAAAAATTGCCTAATTGCCAAAATTGATTCTAGAACAATTGTCCAAGTAAGCAGCATTTAGGGACTTTGACGGCGGCAGGTCCTGTACACATTCTGTTGACTTCACCCTGTTCTTCAGCCAATTCAACATAATCGCTCCTCTTACAAGCAGACTTAAGTTCTCCGTTCTTATTTTCTGGAGGGAGCAGGAAAAGATAATCTAGTAATAAAAGAAGTTCAGGTAAGCAGGCTTAATAGCTTCTTTTTGCCTTCCATGCAAGCCTGTTGCAAAGGTACATGTCCAAATTATGTGTTTCTTTCTAACTGTTTCCTTAACTTCTTTGATTCTTCCTATAAATGACATCAGCAGGCCTGATGACTCAAACTTCATTGGCTCATAAACAGACATATTGAGCAATACTGAGCAACTTGTATGTTGCAGACTTCCATTTTATCATTTTATTTCTTGTGTCTATGAGAAATACATGACAGTCTACTGACTTAAATAGACCTGATTCTCTTCCAGTATCTTCCCTCATCAACAGGATGTGTCTGATGTATTAGTGTATGCTGTGAGAATTGTACAGACGCAGAAACTGAGAATAAAGTAAGAAAATTCTCACATTAAAGTTTCTGCTGCTCCTGCCAGAAGCTCAGTTCAGATGAGTTGGAAGGTAACTTGCTCTTCTTTCAAGCTGACATTTTGTTCACCAGAATCTCAGTTTAGTTATTTCTAAAGTTCTTAATCCCTATAGTTCTGAAGTAAATTAAAACAACTCCAGATCAAGAAAGTGATGCATGCCTGTGTTTTCCTAAAGTCTGAACAAATGATGTTGAGCACTGTGAAATATCTCCTTTGTGTCAATGTGTTGTTAGGTGTTTAGTGGCAGTTATTGAACTGAGATGACTGTTAACTATTTCACTGCTGATTACAGTGTATAAAAATGAAGATTAGTAAATATATAGAAAAAAATTATTATACATGCAGACATTTTGTTTTAGTCTTACCCTTAGGGAGTTCACTGAAAAGCTGTGTCATTTTCTCCCTCATCTTTCTGATTGGAACAGCCTGCTATGCAGCAGGGAAAACCTAGCATTGGCTTTTGTCCACCCTCCACCAGGGATGAGTCAATCCTACAGTGCCTGATTCAGCTCTGCAGTCTCTTCTTTGTCCTAGCAGCAGCTCCGCTTCTCCTCTCCTCTCTTCTTTTCTTTTCTTTTCTCTTCTCTTCTCTTCTCTTCTCTTCTCTTCTCTTCTCTTCTCTTCTCTTCTCTTCTCTTCTCTTCTCTTCTCTTCTCTTCTCTTCTCTTCTCTTCTCTTCTCTTCTCTTCT
>VFFE01007705.1:4791238-4879260 GCA_008921705.1 Burhinus oedicnemus
CTCCTCTCCTCTCCTCTCCTCTCCTCTCCTCTCCTCTCCTCTCCTCAACAAAAATAGATGTATTATTACATTGAGGAGATCAAACACATATGGGCCATTTTTTCATCCTTTTCTGAAAACTGAAAACTCAAATTATGCATATGAAATAAGTACTTGTGAGTGCAATGAGGAGTGACCAGTGGTTTGCAGTTTCTTTTGGTACAAGGTCTGATGACTAAGACGGGGAGTTAGCAGATGGTAGGTTCAGAATGAATAAACAGATGTGGCTTTTCACAGAGGGTGTATGCAAGTTGTGGAGCTCCTTGCTAGAGGATATTCTGGGTGACAGATGTTACACAAGGCCAAAAAGTGGCTGGGAGCAGTCATGGAAGTGAAAGAGAATTGAAAGTAGCTAAAACATAAATCCACATTTGGGGAAAGAGAAGAGTATGGCTGTACTGTTTGTGTACTTTTCTCTAGGTAACTGATTTGGGCCACTGTCAGAAGTATGAGGCTCCAAGCACCTTTGCCTGAGCCAGCATGGCAACTCCTATCTAAATCTCTCTTCATTGATATTTATGTATGAGAAATTTTTCTTTTGCTTTGCTATTAATAAAAAATAAGGAGTCATCACCACTGTTCTTTGCCGGTAACCAGGTACTTTGAAAAGACTCTAACAAAGCAGGAAATTATCACAAGATGGTGTCTGTGTCTGTTGAATCAGCCATCTAAATATTATACCGTTTCTAATACTTCTATCAACTAAATAAGTGAAAATCCACTCCTGCAGGACTCATCAATGCTTATCGCCTCTCAACAGCAAGGCCTAGGTTTCCATCACCCTAATTCCCCTGCCTAAAGGATGGTATGGACTCCTGCAGAAATTACATCAGCTGTCTGAAACTTACCTTAACCTTAACAACAGTGCTGTCAGGACCATTATTTTTGAGGATGTTCCCTCAACAGCATCATGGAGTCAGTCATGCTCATGTAAAGCTGGGTGCACCAGCATAGCCTGCCACAAGGATTTGGGGAAGAGTGGGGCCACGGATACAGAGGGAAATGGTGCTGCAGACCTGCGCAGCCTCAGTCATATCCCGCAACATAGGACCATGCACCATACCACTTGGTCTGAATAGAAGACACTAGAGATGACTTAACGTCACTGGTAAGCCTGCATCTGCCTATATGCAATTATCTGGTTCTTTTTTTTTCACCTGCTCAAGGCAGAACATTTTTTTTTTTAATTTACTTTCTCTTTTAGTAACCCTTAAGGGCAACATTTTCTTTCAAAGCTTCTTTTTGACAAGACTTTTTTATTTTTAGATTGTTTACAAAAACACCCTGCAAGGAAAAAAGGTGTCAATTTGAACATGACTTTTTTTTTTTATCAATGTTTTTAATGATCAGATACTATTGCTATTACATTTCTGTATAAAAAACAAGCTGAACAATCTGGTTCTGCAGAAACTTAACGTGACATGGACAGGTTGTTTGCCTCTCTCAATCGTACTTTTGTGACCATCACAATACATTTCTGTGAGAAAGTATATTGCACATTCTCAAGCATATTAAGTGTCATTAAGGACAGCTTCTTGTGTCCTTACAATGATCCCAAGTAGTGCTGCTACTGTGGGAACAGGACAATGCTATCTAGCATGAATAAGGATACATAAACACTGCCCTACAGCTTTTTTTCTTTCATTCACTGGAGAGTAACAAAGCCATGTATTTCTACATTGGGCTACATGTGACTCATCAGATATACCATATCTGCTGGGTGGGGTTTTTACATTCATTTTATTCTTAGCTTTTTGTCCCCATGGAACACACTTTCTGAAATATCAGGGCACTGCATGCATTTGAAGGTTTGATGAGCTTAAGGGAAAAAGTGTGAGGCTTTCTGTAAAATATTCTTGACCCTGGAATTATCTGTTCTTCTTAGCAAGAGAAAGTAGACTCTCATAGAAAAGGAAGGACCTGAGACATGGGAAAATGGATTCATCTTGCAGCTTTTCCCAGGGGTCACTCTGTTGGTTTGGAGAGTTGCAGTTTCATAGAAAGTAAGGTCTAACTGTCTGTATAGCCCTGTCCATTAAGTTTCATCTAGATACACCAAGAACAAAGACTTGAGTCAGATTGCATTTCATTTCTAAAAATAGCTAACCTAGCTACATGGAGAGAATGAGATGAACTGATAGTTCATCAGTGCCCAAAGTATTGAAGAAACTGCTTAAATAAGCTACTTTTCTTAAAGGAGTCTAAGTATGTCTCCATTTTTAATTTATAAAATGAGAATAGAGACATAATGATACTTTGCAAGGGTGTTTGAGGTTCAACCATAAATATTGAGGAGACTAACTGACAGAGCTGTTTGATAGTGTAGGCTGTATTAGCTGAAAGAGGAGTGCATCACAAACTGGATTTACTGCCACTCAGTTCATATTTGCTTAGGAGATTGTCTCAGGACAAATGAGTGTGAGACATATTTATTTTAAATCTGCGCTAAATTAAACCTTGAAAATCTTTTGGAGCATTTTTGCATGCTTGTTTAGGGTGACTGTGCAAGATGCCTTCTATTTTTTAACTAATACTGTATTTAAAATATATTTATAATAAATATACTTAAATACTATCTAATATAAATAATTGATTACTTAAAATAAATATTCATGAGCTCAGGCATAAAATTCACTCAGGTTTAAGTCAGTTGTGAGCCTATTCCTGGTCTTAACATCCATATCATTGACCTTCCTACAATACCTTGCAGATTTTCCATCCTATCATTTTAAGCTGTAAATTTTCATCCAAATAAGCAGCTGTCTCCTTTCCTGACATACCCACAGCTCTTCCTCTCTGGTGCTGTCTGCAGCCAGTTGGCATCCACAGGATGTCAGAGCACATCACGACTGAGGAGGGTTAACCTTTCAAAACTGTTTACCTCCATATGTGACCAGTTTTTGCAGCACTGCAGTATTGTGGCACAACCTATAAGTATAGCCTTTAGATGTGTTTCTAGGAACACTGACATAAATAACACAGTTGACGATCTGCTGATCAAAAGCCTATATTTACCACAGAGAAGCTGACATGGTGTCACGTAGGATTTGACAATTAACCTTGAAAATTCCTGAAGTATGTTCGACATCTTTTGAAATTCTTCTGAGCAAACCCAAAATTTTTTAAAAAAGAAACTTATGGCACAGTGTTCCTTTGAATTGCAAAAGACAATCGCAAACAGTAAGTGTGCAATAATAATTTCATCTCTGTCAAAATCATGGGTAGGATTTTTAAAATTTTTCAGGGTTTGCCATTTGATTTTTCAGCTGGCTGTACATTAGTGAAGCAGTTTGATATATTGCTGCTTCTTCTGTTGCTCTCTATCCGGCTAATTCAGAAGAAAAGTTGGCCGTGTCTACTTGTTTTTTTCTCTAACCTATGTCTTTGCCAGTAATGGTCAGATGGGGGATTGTGCTATGTTTTGGGCAAAATGACCCTGAAAGGATATGCCAGAGTGTTGCCTACACTGTACTTATGAATGAGTTCCTCTTTGCATTGGCCTGGATTTCATGGTAGGTAGTTCTACCTGTCTATGCCTATGGTTAGTTAGCGTGCAGCACTTGTGCACTTGGTGGCAAATAGAGAAAACTCTTGTCTGACTGTGCTCAGGTCTTCAGTAGTTGGAAAGGGTCCGCACATCCATTCACACTCACTTTACAAGGTTTAGTGAAAGCCATGGACTGCTGCAAGGAATTAGCAATTCGTCAAAGGACTCTTGCTCTAGAAATACATGGGCCTCTGAACAACAATGTGTTCTCCCTCCTGGAAGATTGTTCTAATGGTGCTTTTACCTTATCTTGGATTTTTCATTTATTTTTATTGTTGTTTAAGGAGGAGCTTCAGCAAAGAGGAAAAGCAAGTCCATGACTGACGAAAGGCAGAAAAGGATATACAAGTATCTTAGCTAGACAGAGCCTTTTTGTCTGCCCCTGGAAACAGCAGAGCAAGGCTGAACATTTTAAAGTTAGCAGAAGAAAACTACTGTTGAAAACATAGTTCAAGTCTTCGGGAAAGTGTAATTTTCCCAGACAGGCAGTGAATATGTCCTCAGCAAGGGACCAGGTCAATGTGCTCTCAGGTTACATTTCCAAAACTTTTTAGTCTTCACAGTTCAAAAACTGTAGTCAGTCTTCTTTGGCAGGAAATGCTTGAGACGTTGAATCTGTTTTTGTCTCTGCACAAGCCACAGCAGCCCCTGCTTCTAAAGAAGTGCCAATTGCTAAGTGTGGAGTGGTATAAAGAAGGCATAGAAGTTTGTGTTACATTAGGACATTGTTGCTACATGCTAGCCTTGGAACAATAATTATATTTTAAGGCCCAGTTATGAGATATATGATAAAAACAATGAAAAAATTAGAAGCACCTAAATCCTAGGTAAAAAAGGCATTTAGGATATGCCAGTTAGACTTTTCTAGACAATATCAACCCTGACATTAGCAGCAACCATCAGCCCACCCTTAATCAGGCTAAGCAATGTAAGATAGCCTTTTCCACTTGCTTCATGTATTGGGCTGCACAAGTGCTTCATATTTGCAATGCAGAGTGCTTCCACAAAGAAAGTATAAAGACTTGGATATCAAGAAGAAAGAGCTGTGAGGTTGGTGGTTCTGGACATCCTAAGCCTGAGATCTGCATAAATGCGTAACCCCTGCCCACACTGCAAGAGGAGAAAGAGCAGTTGGTGGTGGTCAATGTTACACTTTCAAGTTCAAGACAGCTTTCCGACTTGAATTGGAACCGGCACTGAGGATTGAACATAAGGGTTTATTCTGAGCTGTAGTAGGGGTTTTATAGCAAACTTAAAGTCAATGTTATTTTTAAATGTGGAGACCTTGGCCCATATGATTTCATCTGAAGTCCTTTAATGTATTATTCCCACTCCCATCAGGGAGGTTAAGTACCTAAATACTGCCAAGGATCCAAGTTTAACTTACTTCTGAAACTGGAATCAGGATTTTTCACAAATTTCAACTAAAATCTTTCTTACGATGGATTTAACATGACTCAAATCCTACTGTGTTTTGTGTTACCTTTGCACCGTGTTGTACCATAGGTCACCATTCAGTGAAGAAAAGTAAAAAGTTTTACCCTTAAGGTGAAACGTTGGCAAGTACAGTCAGCACAAGAAAGAGACCTGTATTAAGAACAGCTCTTTATGTTCCTTTGCAGTACCCTTGTCCTCCCATGTGGCTATGTGCCTGTACTGAAAGCAGTTCTGGAGAGCCCTATTTTTCCTCATAGAAAAAATCACAGGTGTTTTCTAGTTATTTACACCTTTGCTCCTCTTTCTTTCTTCCCTCCCTCACCCTCTTCTCTCTCAAACAGTTAGCTTAGGTGGTTTTCTGGGGCTCTGATGCTTTGTAACTGAGGGAAGAGCCTTGCATTGCTTGGCAGGCTGACCTATTTCACAAACACAGACAATTACTTCCACCACAGAGCAGCCCTTAATTCACAGCCAGGGACTGCAGGAGAGCTTTACAGTGTGCAGCAATCCCCTGATGCTCTGGAGTAGCTGTTCCCTCCCGTGCAAAGAGCATGGCCCTGGGAAAGGCGACGTGGCTACACTCCTCCAAAGCTCATCAGCTGAATCAATAGTCCTTTAAAACTGTCATCAGCAAAGGCAAATGACAGGTATTTTCAAGCTGCTTTAATTTATACCAGGTTAACGTATTGGTAAACTCCCTCGTTCCACCCTCCAGCTGCTTTGAGGGCCGAGGACCTGCATTTCCTATGACAAATATGTGTGATTATTTAAGCATTTGTCTTCAAAGGTGCAAAGGGTGCTTTGATTAATTTCATCCCAGGAAAACAAAAATGAGCAAACTAATTCTATTAAAAATTTATTTAATTAATTGGCATTTTAGCCAAGGTATGTGGTATTTGCCTTTTGGGATATAAAGACATCCTATGCTGTGCTGTGGATGCCTGCTGCATGCAGACCACCTGGATTGGCATCCCATTTTTCCTCAGTTTTGTTATCATGCATGCCTTATAAAGTCATTTATTATACAAATTGGCTACTTGAATTCTTTTTTCTGGATGGTGTTTGCATTTTTAACATGCAGTGTGGGGCGTTCGCTTATTAGTCAGTTTTCTTTAGCTGTCACTCAAAGTGACTGCACGATTTGATTCCCTGCTGGTTAAAAAAAAATTAACAGAGAACCTGCCAGTCAAGTTTACCAAACAGTCCAACAATAGAGAAACTGCAAGCCCAGAATATTCTCCAGTTTCTGTAATTATACACTGTGCAGAATAATAATTGTATGATAGCCTGGCATTCATTATGTGAGCTTAAGTGCTCACATTGTAGACTTCTATTTTGAGGACATTATTACCATGCAGTAGTAATTCTGTTCAGGCTGGTGATACCTAGCATACATTAAGTTTTATAGAGTTAGGGAAATTTGTTAATATTCTACTTACAAATATGCCAATAAAATTGCCGCTTGATTTCTGTTCTAAAAATGCAAAAGACTTTTTTAAAGACAAGTAGCAAATCTTTGCCTCCATTCATTTTGAGTATTTCAGAAAATATGGATTTAAGCCAATGTCCTTATTTAGCCAGTGCTGCTATTAAATTGCTATTTAAACAGCAGAGTATATACCCTATGGCAACAAGTACAGGAGTACCAGATGTGACTGTGCTGGAATGTGCCATTGGCCAGAAATAATAAATTCAAGTCACAGTGTTTGATTGAATAATGGTACTAAGTATATCAGAGAAGACATTTTCAAAAGGCCTATCAGGAATTAGTGAACCAAATTCTGCTAATTATCCATAGAATTTATGCTCATAAATACCCGTTCCTCAAGTCTCTTTCAGATGAGGAAAACTATTGAAATTTTACACTTCTGTAAAACTAATCTAAGAAGAATTAGTTCCTCTAACAGTTATTGCCAGTGAATTAGCATGAAACCCATTAGAAGTTTGGTTGCACAGACGTGAAGTCTTGAACAAATCTGTCACAGCTGTGATAATCTTGTGAATGGCATCTAAGTTTGAAAAAGCTCCAAGAAAATTTCTCTCATGCTCACCTAAAGGCATGCCAGTGTTCGTGGCAGGCATTCTCAGCATGCTGAGAGTAGTGGTTAAACACTGCCTTGGGTGAGCAGAGGCACAGAACTTCACCTGCCGTTGTAAGAAGATAAACGGATCACTTCTTGATCTAGGATGTAGAAAGCTGATATGTTGATAAGTTAGTTTTATTTATATAGCTCTTCAGAAAAGCTAATTGTGATCATTCTGAATTGTAACTGTTCTAGCCATGTACTTGTAAGAATGAAATACCTGTCACTGCCCAGTACTGTTGAAGGTTAGTTTGAAAACATTTTCTCCTTGTTCCTTTGACCTATTTTGAAAGCCCAGTTGCTTTTGGTAGATTGAGTGGGACTCAACTGGCTTCCCAAATACTCAAGTTGTTTATCTTGCTGGTAACCTGATAGCTCAGGAAACAAGTTTCCAAAGATCCAACTCTATGCTGATAAGCTAACTTTTGCAATGCATGCACAGATTGTAATGCTGGCTCGTGGACAATGGTGCTCGAGTCCACTGATAATCACAGTACCAATGCAGACAGCTAATTTGTTGTTTGAAAGTTTGGCCAAGAAGTCTGCTGCAAAGTGGTACTGAGGTGTCACTGAAGGCATGTTCTTTGTGGCTAGGGTACCAGACTCTGCTGTAAAACTCCTGGGTTCCTCCTCTTGAAAAGGCTTTGTACATTGATATTTCAGGCAAACCATTCAGTTCCTCTTTCCCTGGTTCATCCATCAGGAAAATGGATGTCATACTGACATTCTTCCTGAGCTATTTTAAGAATAATATAATGACTATAGAGAATACTAAAATATTTTGAGAAGAGGTGCGAGATCTGCAAAGCATTCTTAAAATATCCCATTCACAGAAATACGCACATTCTGGAAGCTAATATGTTGCTCAGCTTGAAGAGCTTAGAGGAGTACAATGGAGCTATAAGGGGAAATTTTGTCACCTTTTCAGCATAGATAAAGGAGAGAGAATCTTATACTGGGGACAGAAATAATGTGTTTCACTAACTGAATATTGGCACACAGGACGTTTGCACAAATATTACTCACATCTTCTATAAGCCTTTGAGATACACAGTTTATGAAATCTTGCAATTCCACTGAGAACAGGCTGTATTGAGATCATGCCTATAACTTTATCTATTTTAATGTTAAATTATGAATTTATGGATCTAGATACTATGTGAATAGCAAAAATTATTTTAATGCAGACAGAAATACAATGTGACGGCAAATAATTACAAATATATTCCTCCATTCTACAGAACTTTACCTTGATTACCTGACTATTGTATTCAGGTTTTTCTCACCTCATTATGAGAAAGAGAGGTAATAAAAATGAATAGAGGCACAGGGTAGAGGTTATTCTGATGACATAATTCAGTAAGTAGGAGTGCTAGTCAGAACAGAAGAAAGTGAACTGAAATGCCCTAGATAATGAGGGCTGCTTTGGCAAAAGTAAGAAGCAGCGAATACCCTTGCTTACTTGATAGTTACTCATGCAAGCAGACCTTTGTCCTCAGTATGACATTTCATGTTATAATATGAAGCAGTTAATGAAACTAACACTTTCTTTAATAACAATATTAGTTTCCTATGGAATTCATTGCTGTAGGAGGATCTTTTTTTTTTAAAAAAAACAACAACAAAAAACAAAACACTGCAGTTGTTTAACAGGATTTTGAAAGAACTGGCTGTTTAAGGAAAGCAGAAGAGCTGACCTGGGGCAAAGGCCTGAAGACCAACAAATAGGTACAACCTGCCTGTGACTTCATATGGGCCGGAAACCAGAGCAGTGAGTTGCTGGGACAGCCTATTGCCAAGAGAAGTGAGCAGGAGACAGTAGCTGTCTAGGTTTTATGGTGCACCACAACACATTCCTGAACCAGACAGGTCTCAATGTCCCAGTCATCAGTGGGTTGTATCTAAAGCAGAGGCCTGGGCACCTTGTCCCAGTGCTGGGATGGTCATGGGTACTGTAGAGACATCAGGTGAGATGGGCATGGGAAAGGAGGAGGCAGGGCTGGGGATTCAGAGCACCTCTACAGAAAACAAATATAGGAGCAGGAAACCTGTGGAAAAGCAAGAAAGATGAGGAGCATTGGGAACAGAGTAGTTTGAAAACCTGGCAGATGAGGTGACAAAGAGGAATCACAGAATCACAGAATCACCATGGCTGGAAGGGACCTTTGGAAATCATCTAGTCCAACCCCCCTGCCAGAGCAAGGTCACCTAGAGCAGGTTGCACAGGATGGTGTCCAAGTGGGTTTGGAATGTCTCCAGAGTCAGAGACTCCACCACCTCTCTGGACAGCCTCTTCCAATGCTCTGCCACCCTCAAAGGAAAGAAGTTCCTCCTCATGTTTAGATGGAACTTCCTACGTTCAAGTTTGTGCCCATTACCTCTTGTCCTATCACTGGGCACCACTGAAAAAAGACTGGTCCCATCCTCCCAGCACCCTCCCTTTAAGTATTTGTAAGCATTGATGAGATCCCCCCTCAGTCTTCTCCAGACTAAAAAGACCCAAGTCCCTCAGCCTTTCCTCATAAGAAAGATGTTCCAGCCCCCTAATCATCTTTGTAGCCCTCTGCTGTACCCTCTCCAGCAGTTCCCTGTCCTTGAACTGGACAGCCCAGAACTGGACACAGTACTCCAGGTGTGGCCTCACCAGGGCAGAGTAGAGGGGGAGGATAACCTCCCTTGACCTGCTTGCTGCACACCTCTTGATGCACCCCAGGATGCCACTGGCCTTCTTGGCCACAGGGGCACATTGCTGGCTCATGGTCATCCTGTTGTCCACCAGGACTCCCAGGTCCCTTTCCACAGAGCTGCTTTCCAGCAGGTCAGCCCCTAACCTGTACTGGTGCATGAGGTTATTCCTCCCCAAGTGCAGTACCCTACACTTGCCCTTGTTGAACTTCATGAGTTTCTCTCTGCCCAACTCTCCAGCCTGTCCAGGTCACTCTGAATGGCAGCACAGCCTTGCAGTGTGTCAGCCACCCCTCCCAGTTTTGTGGCATCAGCAAACTTGCTGATGGGACACTCTGTCCTTTCATCCAGGTCATTGATGAATATGTTGAACAGGACTGGACCCAGTACTGACCCCTAGGTAATACCACTTGTCACAGACTTACAACTAGATTCTGTGCCACTGATCACAACCCTCGGAGCTCTATCTGCCAGCCAGTTTTCAACCCACCCTGCCGTCCATTCATCCAGCCCACACTTCCTAAGCTTGCCTATGAGGATGCTGTGGGAGACAGTGTCGAAAGCCTTGCTGAAGTCAAGGTAGACAACATCCACTGCCCTCCCCTCATCTATTTGTCCAGTCATGCCATCATAGAAGGCTATCAGATTAGTCAGACATGACTTCCCCTTGGTGAATCCATGTTGGCTACTTCTGATAACCTTCTTTTCCTCCAGATGCTTGGAGATGATGCCCAGAATGAGCTGTTCCATCATCTTTCCAGGGATGGAGGTGAGGCTGACTGGCCTGTAGCTTCCCGGGTCTTCCTTCTTGCCCTTTTTGAAGACTGGAGTGACATTGGCTGAACATTGACTGGAGTGACTGGAGTGGCTTTCCTCCAGTCCTCAGGCACCTCACCTCACCTGTTCTCCAAAGATGATGGAGAGTGTCCCAGCAATGACTTCTGCCAGCTCCCTCAGCAGTTGCAGGTACATCCCATCAGGACCCATGGACTTGTGGATATCCAGTTTACTTGACTAATCTCTAACTTGATCCTCCTCAAGCAAGGGAAAGTCTTCCTTCCTCCAAACTTTCTCTGTTACCTGTAAAGTCTGGGACTCCTGAGGACTGGCCTGAGCAGTAAAGACTGAAGCACAGGAGGTGTTTCAGGGAACACGTGGGAGGGAGGTGATGCTGAAGACTTTTAGGGGAAGAAACACTGGAAGGAAAAGATGCAGAATTGAAATGGATGAGATGTTTAAGCTATTGCTTATTGTTATTTTGCAAGAGGAGAAGGAAGCGTTGAGTATCTGAGAAAACATAAATTGACTCACACTCTTGCACCTGAATACACCTTACTTTTTAAAAACAGACTAAGGAAAATCTTTACATAAGTTTGTACTCATATATTGTTGTAATCCTAAACAAAATTAAGTCTCTCTGTCTGCTGCCTCCCAAACCAGGTCAAGATTGAACGAAAATAATAATATTAATAATTTAGGTATACTAGTTTATTGCAAGATTGTTGCATTTATTCCTAAGGTAGTATCAATGTCCATAATGCAATGTTCCAAAACAGTCAGTAACAGAAAAAAGTTAAATTCATTAGGGTATAACCAGGCTACAAAGTGCTTAGAGTTCAAATTAAATACTAATATCTCAAAATATAGTTTATTTTTGTATCCTAACATTAAAATTTGTAGAGACAATCTACATGCATACTGAATGGATTTCTGATTAATGTGAAATACTCTTTTCCCATCAGTGCCTGAGTGTTTGGTGAAAGTTATTTTGCAATTGCTGTAATAAGAACTGCAAATATAAAAAAAGTTTTTGCCCATTTACTTCATCTGTCTGTGGAAGATCATTTACTCAAACAGATCATGACACTTTTTTTTGCTATAACTGGGAATGTGAACTCTTTGAAGCGTATTTCCATATTACCTTTCAAATCTTGAAATGTAATATTTGTTTGTCATGGTATTGGCTTTGATTCTTTGTTTGGCAGTGTATTTGTGGCATGGCTCAGAGGGCTTTCTATGAACCCTTTTTTCTAAGGAATAGCTATGTTTTTGATTGACTGAGAGGGATGAGTTATCTAAATGTAGTAGTAGCAGAGATAAGCTTTTTTTCTGCAGGCTGAATGAAGAGTCATTCACTGTTGCAGATCCAAACAACTACCAAAGTTGAAGGGAAATATCATATCCTCACCCCCCATCCTAATCATGGGCACATGCTCTATCCTGTTTCCTTTCCAAATCAGGATGGTTTAGGTGGACCAGTGCAGAAGCATTGTGTTAGTCCAGTGTATTCACCAATATGTTTGGAGCTGTTGTTTCTGGGCTTTTATCAGTTGTTGCTACTGCTGCTGTTGTTGAGAAAAGACTGGATTTTTGTATCAAATTGTTTAGTTAGGTTACTGTTATAGACTGTACTCTATATTATTGCTATTTTTTTTGTAAAAATGTGCCAGTGATGGGAATTGATGACATCTCGATCATCTTTAGTGTCAGAAAAAATGCCTCCAGCTTGGAAGACCCTGTTGCAGATGTCTATAGACACTGAAACATTCATTTTTAACAAAATATTGGAGAAGCAGGTGAATTCCAGAAAAGCAGAGTGCCTATTAATATAATTTCATAGGTTCTTCAAGCAGCAAAAATAATGAAGCCTCATTTCCTGCTGGCTTCTTTCTATCCCTAGTGTAGGAACAAACACATAATGTCCTCCTAGCCTTCGCACACAGTGTCACCTACTCCTACCCTGCCCTTAACCGTTGCCCTCAAAATATCTCAATTTTTTCCACAGATCCCCTGGATTGCCACACTCTACTCTTCACTCCTTGTCTTGTTCCCAGTTCTCTCTCATGACTTTGGGTTTGGATGGGTAAGAGGCAATATCTGCTGGGGTTAGCTCAAAGTTGCATCTATGTGGATTTGCCAGCTGCCAGGAACATATTTATTCACTTACTAATTGGTCCCTGGCTCTTAGAATAAAAATGCCTTAAGGCATAAAAATGCCTGAGATTCAGGCATAAAAATGCCTGAAGTCTGCTTTCCTTTCAGTGGGAACACTTCTTTGGACCCTTCTCTAGCAGCCGTTTTCCCTGAACTTTATAGAACTTGCTATCTTTGAGACATCTATTTCTGTGTCAAATTCTGTTGAAATCACTTGATCATTCTTAAAAACTACCATGGAGCAGACTGATGTGCAGATGTGTAAAGAAAGAAGTCTTAAAATCATAAAAGAAAATGTGCATAGAGCTAAAAAATAAGTATAGATTAGCCTGACATTAATTCAGTATAATAGAAAGGTTAACTGCATACTCAGCTAACAAAGAATTAGAGGCTAGATAGTAGAATTCTGCAAACAATTGTTTCATGAGTGTTAGGTCTTGTTATCCAGACCTGTTAACTTTAATTGACAAGCTTACAAGTTAGAATGATGACAGCAACTATAATGAATAAGGTGGGGGGTTTTTAAGTTCATGGGACTTAAAATCGTATGAGATCTTGAAGTAGCAGTAAGTAGGGCTTACATTAAGTGAACAAAAATCTGTCTTCTAGACGGATATGAAAATTAGGAAAGAAAGAGTGAGTAAATGCTTAGCACCACCTACCAAACACTTGTCCTTGCTCTCATCTTGTTTGATAGCATTATGAATGATTATACGTAATATTTGCTGGCTGGGTTTCCAGTGACTGGTTAAGGTTTCCCAGGCTTTGCATAGAGATGTGTGTAGGACAGCTTGCCATCACAGGTTGATCTGAATCATTTGGTCAAAATTATCACATTCAACTAATTATGTTTTCATAGAATCATAGAATCATAGAATAGTTTGGGTTGGAAGAGACCTTTAAAGGTCCCTGCAATAAGCAGGGACATCTTCAACTAGATCAGGTTGCTCAGAGCCCCCTCCAACCTGACCTTGAATGTTTCCAGGGATGGGGCATCTACGACCCCTCTGGGCAACCTGTTCCAGGGCTTCAGCACCCTCATTGTAAAAAATTTCTGTCTTCTATCTAGTCTGAATCTACCCTCTTTTAGTTTAAAACCATTACCCCTTGTCCTATCACAACAGGCCCTGCTAAAATATTTGTCCCCGTCTTTCCTGTAGGCCCCCTTTAAGTTCTGAAAGGCTGCAATAAGGTCTCCCCAGAGCCTTCTCTTCTCCAGGCTGAACAACCCCAACTCTCTCAGCCTGACTTCATAGGATAGGTGCTCCAGCCCTCTCATCATCTTCGTGGCCCTCCTCTGGACTCACTCTGACAGGTCCATGTCCTTCTTGTGTTGGGGGGCCCAGAGCTGGTTGCAGTACTCCAGGTGGGGTCTCACGAGAGCAGAGTAGAGGGACAGCCAGGTCCCTCTGGATGGTATCCCATCCCTCAGGCGTGTCAGCTGCACCACTCAGCTTTGTCGTCCGCAAACTTACTGAGGGTGCACTCATTCCCACTGTCTATGTCATTGATGAACATATTGAACAGTACTTGTCGCGTTACGGACCCCTGAGGGACACCACTTGTCACTGATCTCCATCTGGACATTGAGCCGTTGACCACTACCCTCTGGATGCAACCATCCAACCAATTCGTCATCCACCGAACAGTCCACCCATCAAATTCCTATCTCTCCAATTTAGAGAGAAGGATTTTGCGGGGGACCATGTCAAAGGCCTTAGAGAAGTCCAGATAGATGACATCTGTAGCTCTTGCCTTGTCCACTGATGTAGTCACTCCATCATAGAAGGCCACTAGGTTCGTCAGGCAGGACTTGCCCTTGGTGAAGCCATGCTGGCTGTCTCCTGTCACCTCCCTGTCCTCCATATGCCTTAGCATAGCTTCTAGGAGGGTCTGTTCCATGATCTTCCCAGGCACAGAGGTGAGGCTGACAGGGCCATAGTTCCCAGGATCCTCCTTTCTGCCCTTTTTAAAAATGGGGGCAATGTTTCCCTTTTTCCAGTCCCCAGGGACTTCACCTGACTGCCATGACTTTTCAAATATCATGGGGAGTGGCTTGGCAACTACATCAGCCAATTCCCTCAGGATTCTGGGATGCATCTCGTCAGGTCCCATAGACCTCTGTATGTTCAGGTTCCTCAGGTGGTCGTGATTCTGGTCTTCTCTTACAGTGGGAGGCACTTTGCTCCTCCAGTCCCCATCTTGCAGTCCATCCACTAAAGAGGGGTGGGGAGACAGGCTGCCAGTGACGACTGAGGCCAAAAAGTTGTTTAGTACCTCAGCCTTCACCTCATCCATTGTTACCAGTTTGCCAGTCTTGCTCATCAGGGGTGGCACACTTTCTTTGACCTTCCCTTTCTGGCTGACATACCTGTAGAAGTCTGTCCTATTATTCTTTGCATCCCTTGCCAATTTCAGCTCCAGCTGCACCTTGGCCTTCCTGACCCCATCCCTACACAACCAGGCAGCATCCCTCTACTCTTCCCAGGATACCTGTCCCTGATTCCACTGCTTGTGCATTTCATTCTTGCCCTTTAGTTTGACCAGCAGGTCTTGACTCAGCCATGCTGGTCTCTTGTTCTCCTTTCCTGATTTCTTACAGGTGGGGATCGAGAGCTCTTGTGCTGTGTGGAAAGCATCCTTAAAGATCTGCCATCTTTCTTCTGCTCCCTTGTCTCTGAGGGCAGTTTCCCAGGGGGCCTCATTGACTAACTCCTTGAACAGCTGGAAGTTTGCTTTCCTAAAATTCAGGGCCCTGACTTTACTCCTCGCCTGACCTATATTCCTCAGGACTGTGAACTCTACCAGTGCATGATCACTTCAGCCCAGGTTGCCTCCAATCTTGACATCACCGATGAGCTTGCTTGCATTGGTGACCAACAGGTCCCCTCTGATAGGGCTGCCTATTACCTGGCTTAAGAAGTTATCCTCAATGCGTTCCAGGAGTCTCCTGGGTTGTCTACAGCTCGCTGTGCTACTTTTCCAGCAGGTGTCGGGGTGGCTGAAGTCCCCGAGCAGGATGAAAGCCTGCGAGTGCGATGCCTCCTGTAGCTGAAGTACGAAGGCTTCGTCAATAGGCTCCCCCTGGGAATGGACAGCCTGTAGTAGACACCAACCACAAGGTTCCCTTTGCTGCCTTGGTCTCTAATTCTTACCCATAAGCTTTCAACATACTCATGGCTATTCTTCAGAGACAGCTCTTCACACTCTATGCATTTCTTGATGCACGATGTTTTAATACAGAAAAGTGTATTCGGGAATCAGAAACATAGATGGGAAAATGTCTGTCTTAAAAACGCAGTAATTCGGAAGATGGCATAGCAGTCAGCAGAGAGCAGAGCTTTTTTGTGAGATCTCTGTGTCAAGTTGTGGCTTTGAGCCTTATTTTGATCCATGGCAGTAGAAGAAAGATACGCAATAGACACATACCACTGTGAACACCACCAATAAGACCGCTGTTAAAAGTCTATGCGCTGTTCTGTGACTCACACTGCCTGGAAGATGGAGCTACTGAAGGAAATTCAGAGGGGAACAAAATGGTCCCAGAAGCCATTGATCAATCATTTGGATATAAGACTTTAAGGGACTGATCAGCCCAGAATATTGGGAAAATGTTGAAGGAGTAATTTCATCATCCTCTATGGGTACTTGTACATGAAAAAAATGTTTGATAGCAGGAGGCAGGAAAGCTTTTTCAGTCTTCTAGACAAGAAATTTAAATTAGATTAATTTAATCTTGCAATGAGGTGCAATTTTTTGGCACAAGCCACATATAAATATTGAAAAAGCTTTTCAGAGGAAATGTTGAGTCATTATTTTTCTTGGAGTCTTCAAATTGTGCCAGTTTATCTGTCTGTATGTAGTATATAAATCTAAATATACTGTACATATAAAGTGTAGACAGATACATAATATTTACCTATCTATATCATGTGGACATATTCTAGATATGTCGGAGAGAGGTAGAGATACATTTGTAGAACTTCCTTACTGATAACGAATGGCTTCATAACTAATATTGAAGACAAGGATATAAATGAGATCTAAAATAATCCAAAGCTGGGCATGGGGTAGAACCAGAATTAATCTCCAGACTTCCCAGAATATGCTGAATATTCTTCAAATTGGTTAGTTAGACTTTGCTTCAATTTACATTATCTGCAGTGTAGCTGAAAATATGCATTTTATTTTGGGAGGTGGGAGAGGACTAACAGAATGCCCTGGTTTGAGGTAAAACAGGACCAATTTTCTGGTTTAATAATTTTACTTTTTAGCTAAGCCTCTTCTAACTGTTGAAATTAACAGCATATTGTGCAGAAACTGTTCGCTCTCAGAGTGAAGACTTGTGTTTATAGTTGATGCCAAGGAACGGTATGCAGAGAGGCTCCTGCTTATACTTATTGCTGTAACAACCAAGGTCAGCCAACTTGGTTATTTGCCCTGTTGGAGGGTCAGAAGCAGAAAAGCATAGAGGGGTCACGCGTCACCACAGGAGCAGACAGGACAGGTGATGCAAAACTGGCCAACAGGGTATTCCATCCCATCTGCCTCATGCTCAGTATAAAAGCTGAGGGATCAAAGGGTCAACACTCTTTCTTCAGCGTCCTCTGTCTGTTCCTCTGCCTTTGATCCCAATAGTGAATCCAGATCCAGAACCCAGTTCCTGTCCATTGCTGAGTCCCGTGTGGGACTTCCCCAGTGCCTGCCGGTGATGTGATCGCCATCTGGAAGCTTGATATGGTTTTGTATATATTTCATTATTTTCTTTTTATTCTATTATTAATATTTCAATAAAGTAGTTTAGTTCCTTCTAAACACCTAAGTCTCTTTCTCTCTCCCTCCTCTCCTTGAAGAGAGAGGTGGGGGAAAGCATCTGTCATTCGCCTCAGTGGCCAGTCCGGCCCAAACCACCACACAGAGAAATAAGTCTATTTAATGAATTATTGTGAAAAAGTATTTGAAGCTTTCAAAGTGAAACAAACACAACAAAGAGCGAGAACTGTAATATTTCAGTTTGATGCAGAGGAAACTTAAATAGCATCATGTATCAGACAAAGCTAACAGCTCCAGTTTTCCCTCTACTAAGAGAGATCATACAAATGCTAAATCAATTTCCTTTTCAGAGTGATACTAATTGCCTTTTGTCACTGAGCACCATATCCGACATTATCCTCGTCATCTCTTCAGAGCTGAAAAGCTTAAAGAAGCTTAAAAGGCAAACACAGAAAAATGCTATATATATAAAATATTTCTTGGACAAATTGTGTCAAATAAGATACTAACTTCAGAATGACTTTAATGTACAAGTGGGAGAAATATCAGTTGCTTAATGAGGCTGAAATTTATCCCCTTTCAGAAAGCCAATACAAGCCTATGAATCACTGAAAGCCAATCCTAAACTTATGGCTCAAGGAGATTTAAGGGGAGTAATGGCCCCGTGCTATCTTTCTGCATGGAGTCAGTGTTTCGTTGCCAGTGACCTAGTCCCATGTTATTGATTTGTAATAAGACTTAGTATAAGGTATCTGGGATATTTTTCATGCCAAAATATGTCTTGGCTTCTAGTCTTCTCTCTATTGGATGCTGGCCACTGCTACTGCAATATCTAAAAAAAATAAATCTCTGGTGTATTTGAAATATTGATTTAGCCCTTCCTCTTCCAAATCCTAAACAGACATTTCTAGAGCCAGTGTGATACTGCTATGTGCATTTTATGATATTCAGTATCTCTTGAAAAAAACTCCTAGAAGAGACAGTTTGGATCCGCCAGATACAATTTCTGATATGTTCCACCATATTGCAGCCAGTGTGGTCATTTCAAGCTGTTTTGCTTGTGGGATGCTCGTGGAAAACACATCAGAAAGCTTGGGTAATAGTAAGAACATAGTTTTCACCAGCTCATTTCAGGCTTTGGAAAATTGTCTTTGGATACTTAAAATTTCTTTTGAAGTTGCTTTGTCCATGCTCTTGACATTTCTACGGATATTCATTTAGCCACGCAGATGATTAAGAGCCTTAGGGCTATCAGGAATAATGCTTTAAGCCTTCATTCTGAGGGTTATATATGATGAGACTTTTAAAGTCCATACCTGCTTCACTTCCAGCATTTAGTCTTTACATAACTGGACACACGCATGTTCTCTTAATTTAAAACCAACTACTTGGAAATACCACTAAGCATGAAGTTTTCTTTGTAGATTATACCCTGATCTCTATAGTGTCCTTGCAAATTGAGAAGGGAAGGAGATGCCCTCCCTCCCAAAAAAGGAAGGAAGGAAGAAAGGAAGGAAGGAAGGAAGGAAGGAAGGAAGGAAGGAAGGAAGGAAGGAAGGAAGGAAGGAAGGAAGGAAGGAAGGAAGGAAAACATATCTCTAAGGATGTCCTGACATTATGCTATTTCAAAGGCACTGAGAGCTTCTAAGTGAAAAACTGATGTCCTGGAAACCTTTGCTTTTAAAATTCTGAAGGTGCATGAAAAGTTATGCTGAAGTTGTTTGAGCTCTATGGAACTTCAGCCAAATCAGTGGCTGAAAACCAAAGGTAGATAGAATTAGATTGCAAAAAAAGTGTAATTTTAAAGTGAAGGAAAATATTCCTTGGAAGAATGTTTTCTTCCTTGTTTGAAACTTTTGAATTCTTATGCGCCTGTTTTAACACAAGTATGGGATTCACTCAGTGTTCATGAGGCAAAGCTCTGTGGCTTGTATTGTACCCTGACTGATTGTTACTGTGCTATCTCACTTTAAATATTATCTATATCTATGAAACTCAGAAGTATCAAATTTTGTGCATGTTTCACGATAAAAAAAAAAAAGATTGTAAATGTGTTGTGACTATATTAAACTAAAACAAACATTGATAAATACTTCCTTTTCCTAGAATTTATATTTTTCTTTGTAGGCACAGAAAAACTCTTATTGTAGTAACTTTCCAATACTCCTGGGTATTAGGTGCATTTTGCTCCCACATCCTCCAATTACATCTCGGGAAATTATGTGGCAGCTTTGATATTCTCGGACATCCATTCTCTGAGGCAGCCAGTGCCTTGTAGGGTGTCAGCAGGTGGCACGACACCCTTCAGAAGAAGGAGGGTTTATGGAAGTTTGAAGTATGTTTCCATGTATGCTTGTGCAAGGAAAAAGTCTTTCTCTTGAGTAGTCCTGGAAGGAACAGGTACAGCCTGGCCCCTGAAGCCTGAGTGTTGCTTTTTAATCACCCTGTGTATGGTTTGTGCATGCAAAAATATATTGCTGTGAGATGATTCCATGTGGTGCGTGACCTTGGACGGCAGTCAGATGCCCACCCAGGAGCTCACTTACTCCCCTTCCTCAACAGGGCAGGGGGAGAAAAGAGGATGAAAAATCTTGTCGGCTGGGGTAAAGACAAGGAGATCCCTTACCAGTTACCATCACAGGCAAAACAGACTTGACTTATTGCCAGTTAAAATAGATGTGGATAGTAAGAAACAAAGACAAATTAAAACAACACCTTCCCCCTGCATCCTTTTTTTAACCAGCCTCAACTTCAGTCGTTCATTTCTGACCCTTCTACATCTTCTCCCCGCGTGGCACAAGGTGATGGGGAATGGGGGGATTGCAGCCAGTCCATAACAGTTTGCCTCTCCTGCTCCTTCCTCCTCACACTTTTCCTCTGCTCCAGTGTGGGCTCTTTCCCATGGGATACAGTTCCTTCAAGATAAACCTGCTCCAGTGTGGGCTCTCCATGGGCTGCAGTTTCCTTTGAGAAATATCCATGGGCTGCAGGGTGGATATCTGCTCCGCTGAGGTCCTTCACAGGCTGCAAGGCAATACCTGCTCCACTGAGGTCCTCTCCCACAGGCGTCTGGAGGGCCTCCTCCCCCTCTTACCCTGGTGCTTACACTGATGTTCTCCCTTTCTTCTTTTCCCACCTCCTCTGCCTATCGCGCAGTTTTGCCCGTTCGTAAATATGTTTTCCCAGAGGTGCTGTTGTCCCAAAGTGGAGTAATTTACCTGGTGTGCACGACGCCAATGTACACACAGAGCAGAGGTATTTATTTAAATCATTTCTGTGCAGAGGCGGGTTCTAGGTGGTAATCCACAAAGCTAGCACACTTGCCTACAAACTCTGGAATATTTATACAGTTCAAAATACAGAAATGTACACCCTTAATTATAATTATTGGTTAGTACCTTATCTTAACAAATTCTATTGGCTAGTACAGTCTCTCAGTTTCATTTAAAGCTACAATGTCCTTAAATTGATGTGTGCATGCTCCAGTACAGTGGCCAGGGTCGTTCTGTTCAGTCTCTAATTGAGTTGGCGGTTGCGATCTCCCACTGCCGCCTTTACTTTTCCCACATTTACTGCAAATCTTTGCTGACTTCCCAGCAGCTGTCTGGTTTTCAGCCTGTTCCGGCACCTTTTGCATAGCGTGTTTCCTTGTTATCAATCTTCTGTTCTTCTTCAAGGGTATTTTGATTAGCAAGGCATGTGTTGTTTATACAAAGCGTCCTGTTTCACAAGGCCTTGCAACCTTTTTACAGCTCTTTGTTCCTCCTTAGTGAGAAACTCTACCTTCTAACATACATTTTACCTTTTAAAAGTACATTTTTACCTTTTTAAAGTACATCAGCACCAGCAGCTTGGCTGACAGGCTCAGCTGTGCTCTGTAGTGGTTCAGTTGGAGCTGGCCGGAACCGGCTGGAACCGGCTGGAACCAGCTGTGCCCGGCACGGGGCAGCCCCTGGCCTCTCCTCACTGAGGCCGCCCCGCATGTCCCCCTGCCCGCTGCCGGCACCGACACCCAGTACGTTGGAAAACGGTTTTATGCAGAATTGATTAGGAAACCAATACTGTTTCGACCACCACCATGTTTTCCCTTCAGCGGGTGTATTTCCCAATCGCGTACCGCTTTTGTGCTGTTGCTTTGAGAGCTGTTATTCTGAAGATTTGCTTTTCTGCCATGTTTTGATGTACGGGCTCAGCACGTGCCCGCAGTGGCCCTGAGCCAGCCGCCGGGGTCTGGCAGGCCACTGCCCCGTGATCTGGGGAGGACGGCGTACGGGCCTTGGGACAGGTGACCACAGTGGCTGTGAGAAAGAAACAAATGCTAATACTAATTTTCTCCTTATTCATACTCATACACTGTAGTAGACTAAGTACAATGATTTATTTTTTTTTAAAGTATTTGCATATTCCTGAAGAAACAAATATATTTTGTTTTCATAGAAGACTGAAATAATCTAAATGGCATTTACTGTGTACACCTATGACAAAGTAACCTGCTTGGTCGATGTGGGGCGAGCGGCAGACATTGTCTACCTGGATTTCTCCAAGGTTTTCAACACGGTTCCCCACTAGAGAAACTGATGTGTTACAGCCTGGCCCAGTGGTCTGTGCAGTGGGTGGGGAACTGGCTGACAAGACGCACCCAGAGGGTGGTGGTAAATAGCTCTTTTTCAAGCTGGCAACCTGGCACAAGTAGGGTGCCCCTGGGATCAATACTGGGCCCAACACTATTTGATATCTCCATAAGTGAACTGGATCAAGTGTACCCTGATTAAGTTTGCTGATACCAAACTGGGTGGGGAAGTGGGCACTTTGGAAGGGAGACCCACCCTGCAGGAAGACCTGGATAGGCTGGAAGAGTGGGCTAACAAGAACCTTATGAAGTTCAACAAGGGCAGATGTAAGGTCTTGCACCTGGGAAAGCATAATCCAGAAGTGCAGCACTGACGTGGATCTACCCAGCTGGGGAGCAGCTCTGTGGAAAGGGACCTAGGGGTCCTGGTGGACAGCAAGCTCAATATGAATGAAGAGTGTGCTGCGGCGGCAAAGAAAGCCAACAGGATCCCGGGTTGCATCTACAAGGGCACCACCACCAGAGATAAGGAAGTCACTGTCCCACTCTACTCAGCGCTTGTCAGGCCACACCGGGAATACTGTGTTCAGTTGTGGTCCCTGCTGTGCAAAAAAGATGTGGACAGGCTGGAGAGGGCCCAGAGAAGGGTCACAAAGATGATGAAAGGACTGGGAAGCCTGCCATATGAGGAAAGGCTGAGAGAATTGGGTTTGTTCAGCCTTGAGAAAAGAAGGCTTAGGGGACACCTTATCACCATAGTCCAGTATTTAAAGAGTGGCTACAAAGAAGACAGAGACTCCCTTTTTACCAGGAATCATATGGAAAAGACAAGGAGTGATGGGTACAAGTTACTCCTGGGGAGATTCAGATGGACACAGGAGGAGATTTTTTCACAATGAGAACAACCAGTCATTGGAATAATCTCACCAGGGAAGTGGTGGATTCCCCAACACTGGAACTTTTAAGATTCAGCTGGACAGGGTGCTGGGCCATCTTGTCTAGACTGTGCTTTTGCCAAGAAAGGTTGGACCAGGTGATCCTTGAGGTCCCTTCCAACCTGGTATTCTATGATTCTGTAGTCTTTTTTTTTGACTTGACTTGATGAATATTTTCCCAAAGTGTTTCCAATAAAAGAGTTTCAGTTGATCTTGTTAGCAGCCACGGAGTGAAAACCTTTGTGGCTGGTTCCTCCAAATCAGTGGAATATGCTAAGAGAAACTTTGCCCAGAAGTTGCATAAGCAAAAGCATATAGTATCTCAATAGAAAAATAAAGGTAAAATCACAGAAATGTGGATCAAAAGAAAGGCGTTCCCTCAAAACTTATGTTTTAACAGGATTTTTTATGTGTCTAGTAGACTACATCTCTTTCTCTTTCTCATGTTGGGTAGCAGGAAGAAGTGCTACTGCTTCTGTTGTTGACTTTATGGAAGCTGTCCGTATGTGCAGTGCATTGGACTGAGCAATGCAGTGGAGTCTTCTCCCATAGATGGTGCCCTATCTTTAGCTTAACATTATGTTATCCTGATGTTGTTTCTCCTCAAGACCTAATGTCAGGAGTTTTGTTTTGCTTGGCATTGCTGCAGTCTCCAGATAATCCCTTGATTTCTATAAGCTACTTGCAGCAACCTCAAGATGTCAAAAGCACTTTTTGCCTAAGAAGAAAGGTACAAATCATGGAAATGAGCCTAGAATCAGTGGGTATGTTTATTCTGCACATACTTCACTGGAATATAAAGATGCCAAATTACCTAACAGACAAGGAGTCTAGCTGTGAAAGTACAGAAGTCTAAGTTTAGCTTCCTAACAGGCAAAACGATCTCATGATGTCTTGCTAAGCCTGGCAGCATACAGACTGCATGACATACATGAGTACCTGATGGTTGTCACTGCCTGTGAAGGACTGGACTTGATTAGTGGCTAATAAGGACTACTGGATTCTAAGTTATACTTGTAAGGGAGGAGAAGAGATCACCCAGGATGCTCAGTCAGCTAGTAACTGGCCTTAGCTTGCATATTCTGGCAGTGTGACTTCAGTTCAAGTATCTTAAAGAGTCAATTACTTC
The DNA here is from genome assembly GCA_008921705.1 of Burhinus oedicnemus. Lineage (NCBI taxonomy): Eukaryota > Metazoa > Chordata > Aves > Charadriiformes > Burhinidae > Burhinus > Burhinus oedicnemus. The sequence goes on from VFFE01007705.1 coordinate 4,815,372, forward strand.
TACAGGTTGACGAGAAGGTAGCAGAGCTTTTCATTGTTGTGCCCCCAAACCCTTTCATCATTAGCTGTCTGCGAAGAAAGAGAGGTCTGTATTACTGACTGTGTTATCTTGAAAGACAGAAGAGGTCTAACTTTCATGGTTCTTGGGGGCACTGCATGCTAAATTGACTTCTTTAGCTGTAGTAGGTTTTATTCATAGTTTCCAAAAGAGCTCCTGAGATACTAACAATAAAATTTGCATAAAAGACTTAGTTTGGATTTGGAGGAGAGGCAAAGGAAACCTATTCTTGATTTTAGCTTGAAATAAAATTATTACCATCATTCAGTGGTATATCTGTTTAAAGCTATGACCAGGATTGCCGCTGAGCAGAAGCATCTCAACAGTAGATCTAAATGTTAGATTTGCTAAGGTGGATATGACCCTGCATGCAGCAAGAGGCAAATCATTAGGCAAATGTCTGGTATAGACCCTAAAAATCTGCTAAAGGTACGTGCAATAAGCCAGCCTTTTGTCAGTGGACTTTGGACTAAGTCCAAACCACCACTGGAAAAAATTTAGGAGTAGGTAAAATAAGTAAGGTTGAAAGTAACATTTAATATATATAATGATTCTAGACTTCCAGGGCAAAGGTAAGTTGTTGTGGAGAGCCAAATTAAAGAAACAGCTGGAAGTTGTCTCACCAGAAGTATCTATAGAAAGCAGCTGAAAGGAATTGGGGGAGAAATTATTCCTGTATATACTAGCATATTCTCTAAGCTTTAAGTAACACTTAGAAGAAGTAATGCTAGGTATAAATCTGATTTACGCTTCAACAAGGAAGAATTCCTGTCATCCCTTATGCTACATTACCCCACCCCAGTACACAACGGGAGAAAGTTAAGCTGAGTGTTGGCTGATGAGGTGATGAAACCATCTACATTGCTTTGAATATCCCCAGTTGTGAATGCAGACTGTGGCAAACACCAGAAATATGAACTACTAGACACTCATGCTCAGACTCTGTCACTCCCTTGTTTGTGAGTAACGAACAGTCTAAGGAAAACTACAGAAGTGGAGTATTTCAGTAAGGTGCCTTTTCTATCTGGGCATGATCAGATCTAGTGGCACCTAAGAAAGAAGGAAAAACTCCCTTTCGACCTCAAGCAGCTTGTTTCACTTGCACAGAAAGCCTTTGACTGGGATTAAAAGAACAGCTAATGTAAAACAAACTTGCTGATGTGGGAATATAATAGGATTATGTTGGCAACATGCTTATGGAGAATGACCCGGGACAAGAAGGCCACAAACCTTGGAGTACAGTAAAATATATGTTAAGATCAGCATACAGCATCTTTTAGGGCATTGGACCTGGTTGCAGACATTAAGTTAGTGGTGTGAAATGTGCCAGCAAAGACAGTGCCAGCAAGGATCCTTGTATACGAAATGTCCCTAATTATGAAACCTAATGACAGACACTTAAGGCTGTAAGGATGGATTCCAGTATGGATACTTCAGTACAGAGCTACAGCTTACTCCAGCAGGCTACATCTGCAGTCATCAAGGAAGGAAATAACCCAGGTGAGAGCAAGAGTTTATATTATTATCCCTTTAGATAATGGGAAAGCATAAAAAAGTAAGCTTCATCTTTAGGTTTCATCTCACAGTATTTGTCAGGGAATAAGACCCATGAGCATGAGACACATACTGAGAACCTGGACACACAGTCCCTGATATGGTCAAAAGCTGCCCCTGAAGCATGCAAAATGTCCTGTGTAGTAAACTGCTTGTGGAAGCACGGTATGTATACCATGTTGTACATTGCCATACTAGCGTACAGGAATAAAAGAATTAGTGCAGAAACTCATAGACTATTGTCAAGCTGCCTGCAAGGTCTCCACGTGCACATCAGGCTGGTGGCTATACTTGCAGAGCAGCACGGCAAAAGCTGAGTAAATACAGCAAGCCATTTTCTGAAGCTGGAAGAATGCAGTCATGATATACTGTTTCCACAGGATTAAGGTCTTAAGGGGGACTAGGAATGTTAGAGAGCCTTGGCTTTGGTTCAGAGAAGCACCTGAAAGCTTGGTTGCATAAAATGTCACTTCTCCAGCTGGGTATGAAACTCATAAAAATAGGCTTCCTTAAAAAATGTTTCATAGTCCCAGATCCCAGGCAATGTTGTCATGCCCAGATGTCCTGCTGTGTTTGGTATTCCTGCTTTTACATAAATTTACTCCTGGAAATGGTGAGATGAGTACAAGTTTAAAAAGGAGGATGAAGCAGAGACAGAAGCCGTAGCAGGAGTTTGATTTCTGAAATAAGGTTGAATGTCAAGGAGCACTTTCTCTGATCAGTTCATTCGTTTGTAGGGTTTCCAGCTGACCAGAGGTGTTCTGTACTTATTCTATATAAGATTTATGGACTGATTAGAAAAAAGTAGATTAGAAAAAAAAAAGTTATTAGAAAAAAAGTAGATTATGGACCTGAATATGCCTTTACTCTCTCAAGTACAAATCAGGAGTAAAATAAAATTAGTGTGAGAATGAGACCCATATTTTTTTCAGTTACACCCCAGTCTAAAGATTATATTGTGGGAGTGGGAGAAAAATACAAACTAGTAAATCATATATGCTGCTTAGACATTGAATTGCTTTCCTCGGAGTTAAATAAATTGGGAGAACCATAATGCAAAGACAGGAGTGTCAGCAGGATATAATTAATCTGTGAATTGCCAAGCAGAGATGTAATCTGGAAAACCCTTATCTGTTGTGAGCAATTCTATTTGGATTACTCACGAATAAAACATTTCAGTCATATTTCTCACAAATGCTGTTGGGGAGAACTTCATTTGCTCTCCTGTAGCTATCTGAGCTTGCTTCCCTGAAATAATATTACATTTGTGAATGTATTCAGTTCTGTATACGTTCTTTTTTCCCTCCTATATGTTTGCTTTCACTTGTGAAAGTCACGTTCATGATTTTTTATCTTGTCTTTAATAAGCTGTAGATCATTGCAGCGTATTATGTATTATATTTAAAGTACCAGTACAGATATGCAATGCTCTATAAAAGGCAATAACATCTCTAATATATGGAGAAATTAATCATTTCCAGGGAATGAAGTTAAAATTATAATTCAATCAAGGCAATTTTGTTCTTTGTTTTCAGACAGGAAGTGCACTATCTTAAGGACATCTGAAACTCACCTGTAGTTACAAAGTTGTCATTCCTTATACAAAGAATATAGTTAAATAATGCAAACCATTAACAGAATGAAAGAGGTTAAATTGTCTTTTTCACTCAGAACAGATTCTAGTTACTTCCTGACAGAAAGTTTTCCTGATAAAGTGCATTATTGACTGGTGTCCCTGTTGAGACTATTGTTGATGGGCTAAGCTACAAAGGCTGTAAGTGGGTAGGTACACTCCCCACTAATTGCTATTCAGAGTTTTTCAGGTGTCCATTTTAGAAGCAAACAAAAGCATTATTTGCCTGATGCAATATGTGAAGACATCATCTACCTGGACTTGTGCAAAGCATTTAACACTGTCCCGCATGACATCCTTGTCTCTAAATTGGAGAGACATGGTTTTCACTGATGGACCACTCGATGGATACGAAATTGGCTAGATGGTTGCACTCAAAGAGTTGCAGTCAATTGCTCCATGTCCAAATGGTGAGCAGTGATGTGTGGTGTTCCTCAGGGGTGGTATTGGGACCAGCGCCATTTAACGTCTTGTCGGTGGCGTGGACAGTGCAAGAGAGTGCACCCTCAGCAAGTTTGCTGATGACACCAAGCTGAGTAGTGTAGTCAATAATCTAGAGGGAAGGGATGCCATCTAGAGGGACCTGGACAGGCTTGAGAGGTGGGCCCATGCAAATCTCATGAAGTTCAACACGGCCAAGTGCAAGGTCCTGCACGTGGGTCAGGGCAATCCCATGCACAAATACAGGCTGGGTGGAGAATGGAGAGTAGCCCTGAGGAGAAGGACTTAGGGGTGTTGGTGGATGAGAATCTCAAGATGACCCGGCAATGTGCACGTGCAGCCCAGAAAACCAACTATATCCTGAGCAGCATCAAAAGAAGCATGGCCAGCAGGTTGAGGGAGGCGATTCTGCCCCTCTGCTCTGCTCTCCTGAGACCCCACCTGGAGTACTGCATCCAGCTCTGGAGCCCCCAACATGAAAAGGACATGGACTTGTCAGAGCGAGTCCAGAGGAGGGCCATGAAGATGATGAGAGGGCTGGAGCACCTATCCTATGAGGACAGGCTGAGAGAGTTGGGGTTGTTCAGCCTGGAGAAGAGAAGGTTCTGGGGAGACCTTATTGCAGCCTTCCAGTACTTAAAGGGGACCTACAGGAATGATGAAGAGGGACTCTTTATCAGGGAGTTGTACTGACAGGACAAGAGGTAACGGTTTTAAACTGGAAGAAGGTAGATTTAGATTAGGTATTAGGAAGAAATTCTTCACTGTAAGGGTCGTGAGATACTAGAACAGGCTGCCCAGAGAAGTTGTGGATGCCCCATCCCTGGAGGTGTTCAAGGCCAGGTTGGATGGGGCTTTGAGCAACCAGGTCTACTGAGAGGTGTCCCTGCCCATGTCAGGGGGGTTGGAAATAGGTGATCTTTAAGGTCTCTTTCAACCTAAACCATTCTATGATTCTATGATTCTATGAAATAGGGATGAAGAGGTTTATATGAACACATACTCAGCAAATGCATCAATATGTTCTAATTAATGAAATATCCATTCAGTGCTACGATAATTCCCTTTATCTCTAACCATTCCCAGTGAATTATTTATATAGTGACATTTATTAGCAAACTGCCATTTCCATCACTTTTACGTTATTGTTCTCATTATCAGTTATACTTTTAATAATTCTTTAGTGCTTGGTCTCATCAATAAAGTTAAGATGGATGGTGCCCATGAAGCATTTAGCCCTATCTTAACTCTGTATCCCTAACACCATTGCCAATATCACAAGAGTAGATACATAATACTTTAACTGGCAGTTCTTTCCTTTTATACATTCCCTTGTCTCCTTTTCTCTCCTGTATGCCAGTATCCCTGAGTTTGTTCTGTAAAAGCAAAGGATGTTTCCCTATTAATGTCTATTTAAATAACAGAATTACTTTGCTATTGTACTTGCTTCTTTCTGTCCCAGATAATGACTATGAATTAATTAGCATTAGAATATTGGAAATTCCTATGAATTTTAACATTTTATTTGGAACATTCTGTGTGCGTTATTGAATTATTTTACACCTCCTAATGCAAAACTGATGATATCTCTACAAACCTCTTGGGGGGTTGTGTGAGGTCATTAAAGTTACATTTGCAAAGAAAATATATGGATTTCTCTATCACATTATTCTTTCCTGTGCTGATAGTGCTATTTTTGAGCTCTTGTTCAGAGTGGCTCATTTGTATTGAAAGATTCTCTTATCCTTTATCCTATTCATCCACCTTTCCAAACTTTTCATTTCATAAGGGAAATGAAATGTGTTTTTTCCAATACTTAAAACATTCCTATAGGAAAATGAGAACTTAAAAAACCCAGTTTTCAGCTGTTAGTGTTGTCTCCAGAGATAAAGGTCACTGAAAGACAGCCCAGCGTGAAAAGCAAATATATGTCAGAAATAAAAACAGCAATTTATACCACGTCTCCTTCCTGTCTTCATTGCTGATAGTTTGTTCTGTCTGTGAAGGAGGATTCCAGAAGTAATGTTGGTGTTTTGGCATCCAGGCATCTGCATGGGAAGAAAAATGATGAAGTTTTCTTAAAAACTCCCCCTGGAATCCTAAGTTTATTCTATATTTCTGCTGATTTTTTATTATTATTTTTATTTTGAAAACAAAGGGTTTTTCAATTCATGGATTCATGGGAGCTCACAACATAATTAGCACCCTGCCAGTGACTGAGGGAGAAACACTGGCAACCACAATCCCTCCTGAAAGCAATGAATCCCTCTGTACTACTCACTGAGCACAGTCTTGGTGTGTTAAGCCGGGTGGATTGCTTAAATAGATTTCTTTCCTTCAGAATAAGGTATTATTTCCATAACCTACATTTTTCTGTTTTAAAATAAACTTTTTTTTCAAAAGTGAATAGCAACACATATTTAGGCTTAAATTTACCACTCTGTATTTGCATAAAATTTATAGTATTTAAGTAATATATTCTTGATGGCTGAGTTCTAAAGAAAGCTATTGAACAGGGAAGAAAAATACTGTCTATGCATCCAGAACCAAAGGTTGTTGAAATGATTAAACAGCTTTTAACAGCAGACAAAAGAAATGTTTTCTTCATTTCAGTTTGATTTACTTCAATAACTAGTTCAAAGTTAGGGAACTGCTTAGAAATAGAGTAAGCTGAAGCATCATTATCTTTAAATGGTCTGTGAATAAATTCTCAGTCTGGGATGCTGAGACTTATGAATTCATTCATTAACCGTATATAAAATTTGCTTTGGTAATAAACCAGTTTTAAGTATAAAATGTTTGATACATTTTTCCTCTGTATACAGCATATTTATTGCAATTTTATTTAAATAATAAATACACTTGAAACGCTGGGTTTTTGCACTTCAATTGAATTCCCATTTCCATCCAAAGCAGCTTGATGAGAGTCATAAGTAAATAAAAATTCATCTTCTAGTAAAGAAGCATTATCATTCATTTCTAACAGAATGCTGTGTAAGTGTTAAGCATTTGAATAATTATGCTGAACTATATCACTTCTTAAATGGGAATGTAAGGTATTTTTCTGGTAGTGTATGGAAGTAACAGATTAGTTTAAAAAATAGATTCAGTTGCAAAGCAACTTTTTTTAAAGTTTATCTATCGACTCACTTGAGGAAAAAAGAATAATACACATTCAAAATAAGCATAGAAAGGTTGTTTTAAAATTTTGGTTTATAGTTTTTGTATTTCAAAGTTAATAGGAATTATTTCCACAAAAATAATGTTTGAAAATCTCATGAGAAGTAATTTTATATTGAATTCTTTTTATGAAAAATATTTGACAGGTTTTTCTGAAATATTACAGTTCAGGGCCTTATAAATAAGAATTCTGTAATATATGGGAGATTGAATGGCTATATGAACATAGTCATAACTGCCTACTTCAGGAGCATCTATACTCAGAGTTTTAATGCAGTAGAGAATTCCAACATTTCTAAAATTTATTTAATTTCCAATTGGAAGAAAATAAAGTTTTGACATTTTGTACTTATTAAAATTCTGTTTAAAAGTGGTGGAAATATCAAAATGGGCAACATTTTTTTCCCTCAGCCAAAGTAAGGCAGTTAGTTTAAATTTTGATGTAACAAGAGTTACAATAATTTATTTTTAAAATGTAGATTTATGCTGACATTGTTGTTGATTTAGTTTATATGTATATGATGCTGGCATTTTAATTAGAAAGACTTGGTTGCTTTATATTAGGCTTCTTTAATGACTTATCAAAATCAGAAAATTCATATTCTTTCTTTAAAACAATAACCACAGTAGATCCTGTTAAATCACACAGCTGACAGAGACACCTATTCCCAACTTGCTCAATGTTGTGAATTAATTAATTAGTTTCAAACATGAAATTGCTAGAGAAGCATTTCAGGGTGTAGTTTGATAGCCACTCCTGTTTGTGTGTATCCAAGATTATAAGGCCAATGAGCTCTCAGCAGTAGAGTTCCATTTCTCAATGCTGGCTGAGCTAAAGGAGAAGGAAGAGGTTTTATTATGTCAGTGGTGGAGAACACATTTAAAGCTGCAAGGATCTCACTGTTTTCAACCAAGTGCTGATATACTAATTATGCCTTATCTGCATCTCATATTTCCTCCTAGGTCTTACTGCTGCAGCATCTCTCGTATCCCTGGCTTGGGCTTTAGCTTCCTACCAAAAGGCCCTCCGTGACTCCCGTGATGACAAGAAACCCATCAGTTATATGGCTGTTATAATCCAGTTTTGCTGGCATTTCTTCACAATTGCAGCAAGGGTCATTACTTTTGCTCTGTTTGCCTCGGTTTTCCAGCTGTACTTTGGGATTTTCATCGTGCTGCACTGGTGCATCATGACCTTCTGGATCGTCCACTGCGAGACAGAGTTTTGCATCACTAAATGGGAGGAGATAGTTTTCGACATGGTTGTTGGGATAATCTATATCTTCAGCTGGTTCAATGTCAAGGAAGGAAGGACACGCTGTAGGCTTTTCATTTACTATTTTGTGATCCTTTTAGAAAACACCGCCTTGAGTGCTCTCTGGTATCTGTACAAGGCCCCACCAATCTCTGATGCATTTGCCATACCAGCACTGTGTGTAGTGTTCAGCAGCTTTTTAACAGGCATTGTTTTTATGCTAATGTACTATGCCTTCTTTCACCCCAATGGACCAAGGTTTGGGCAGTCGCCAAGCTGTGCTTGTGAGGACCCTGCCGCTGCCTTCACCCTACCCCCAGAAGTGGCCACAAACACTCTACGGTCCATCTCCAACAACCGGAGTGTCACGAGTGAGCGGGATCAAAAATTCGCAGAGAGGGATGGGTGTGTGCCTGTGTTTCAGGTGAGACCCACAGCACCATCCACACCTTCATCCCGGCCACCAAGGATTGAGGAATCTGTCATTAAAATCGATCTGTTCAGGAACAGGTACCCAGCGTGGGAGAGACACGTGTTGGACAGGAGCCTGAGGAAGGCGATCTTAGCATTTGAATGTTCCCCTGCTCCTCCACGGCTACAGTATAAAGATGATGCCCTTATCCAGGAGCGCTTGGAATATGAAACCACATTATAAACAAAATGAAAACACAGCTCGAAGAAGCTCCAATGTTACAGTCCAAATTAAGGGTTGCCAGTAGGGCTGTAGGAATAACTAAACTGCGTACTACAAGTAGAGCAGCAAGCTGTAGTGTTCTTAGTCTGGTTATCATCATGATTATCATTTGATCCACTGTGTGCAGTCTGTCTGCAGGACACTGATACAGCAGCATCACCTGAAAGCCTCAAAAAAACCCCAAACCCTGACCCACACATACAGATCAGTTTCTTCAGCTGGGGAAACTCACCCACGACTCCTTGCTGCTATGAAACTCTGACTGCACAGTACTTACAATCAAACCAATAGGAAGGCTCTCACCAGAGCTTTTGACTTTAGCCAGTAGTGCATTTTATTCTAGAAATGAATGATTGATATTTGCATAATCAATGGCAAAAACAAACAAACAAACAAACCTTTTCAAAAATAACAAAACTGTAGCACACAGTGTTGCTGTTATGAATACTGTTTTCTGGGGAAAAAATAGGAGCATAGTAGTCTTCAACACTCCCATAAACCAAGCATTCAGTTTAGAATAGGTTTGCAAAATATTTCTTAATGAAGAAGATACATTGTCATGTTTGTAAGGCTGCCAATGGAAAATAAACTAAATTCTGATTAATTAGGTCATAAACATTAATACTACCAGAACTATTTGTTTTCTGTGGAATTTCAAAGTCTTTTTAAATGCAATTTAAGTTCTTTATGTTACTTTCAACAGAAATCCTATGCAGCTCACTTCTGGTTTTCAGGAGAAATAAAGGAGCTCTAGCACGTAGTGATGTAAATTAAATGATAATCATGATTCAGTGTTCAATTTGCAAAAAAAAAAAAAAATATGTAAGAGAACAGGGAAGTATAGTTTTCATATTCTAAACTTTTTTGAGGACCCCATTCAGATATTTCGGAAGAAACTACGAGGAGATGAACACACTGAAACGTCTCTGGTTCAGGACTGAGAATGCATGATTCAGTGTGTGAATGTATGCAGGGGTGACAAGAGACTGTGACATGCCATACCCTTCTAGTGCCAAACATTGTATAACTGCAAGGTTGATGTTGCCTGAGGGACAAATAACGAGTGGCACGAGCCCTACCAGAACACGAAGCAGGAAAGACCAAGCAAGTTCTCAACATGTAGAGACAGCTCTGATTTTTCCTACCCCAGGTGAAAGTGATGTCTTTTAAAGGCTTTCAGCCACCTCTTAGTAAGTATATTCACCGAAGTATAATATAAGCAAGTTATGTGGAAGACTCCCTTCTGCCTGTTCAAGACTTGTGTCCAGATACATCTAAAAATTACACTGAATCTCTTGTAATAGAGTGCTTTTGCTGCAAGCTTTTGGGTTTTAAATACCTCCCTAAATCTAGTCAATGGTATCCTCCTTTATGTTAAAAGTATCCCCTGATGGTGCTTTCAGATGCATTAAAGGTGCAAGTCAAAATTTGATAGTATTTTTTTTAAAGCTGGTGCAGAGTGAAAAACTCATGAATTATTTCAGTATTTTTGTAAAGTAAAAATATGGTATAAAAAGGTTACTTTTTATAATCCTCAAATCTTTTAATACATTTCATTCTCTTTATAGCTTAGATTTTAAGAATTGGTCCATGAATTTTATCAACTGGCTTCTGCAGGTTGAAATAAACCTGGTTTTCACACATTATGGGTTTGTTTTGCAGTGTAATGCCATATGAAAGCCTACATGGGTACTTTTAGAATACTCTATAAACCGTGGATCCTGCTTCAAATGTAAGTGGCTTGTAAAGACACCAAGCGATTTCATAAGAAACAATTTGCTATAACTATTTCCATCCATTTTAGGAGAGCGAAGCAGAACTGAAGAGTTACTGTTGTAAATGGCATTGTCAGGATGGAGAAGACCTGATGATTGGTATTGTAACCTTCACTGTCAGGTATATCCAGTGTAGTCACTGCTGTACATGCTGCTGGGTAAATTTCAGTCTTTCCTATTATTAATATTTGTACTATGAAATGACCGAGGTTACACAGCCTATGTTTATTTGTATGCGTTCAATTAGGCGTTTTTAATGTCGACTTTTTTTATTAGTGAAATGTTCGATACCTGTTGTTCTTTGCTGGGGCGAGTTCCTCAAAACAAAACATCTGTGAAAGTGCAGGAATCTGCAAGGCAGAGGGAACTTTACACAGATCAGAAAACACCTATGCTTCAAGGGTTTCTTGGGTATTTTCAAATTAAGCAGTGGCCAGCTGCCTCTATAATAATTTTTTAAATAAAATAATTCTTTGATAGTCCAAACCTGAAGCTTTGTACAAAGTGATTGCCCTTGCCTCCATGGAGATATAGCTGATTTTTCAGAGAAAAGCACTCATATTTTGTCAGAAAATACACCACTGCAAGAACTGCTAGACAAAGATTTTGGGAGCACATCCTTTTTCCCATCAAATTGAGTAGAGCCTTCACTCCAGAATCAAACTCTAGCTCGCACAGGGAAATTGCTGTTTTTCTTTACAAACAAGGCAAACGGTAAGCTTTATAATCCAAGATGTGAGGGTTTCTTTTGGAAACAGTTTGATGTGTTTGCTGCTTGTTTAACAACTCATAAATTTTAGCATGAGTGAGGCAGAGCGGGCAACGCTCTTGAGCTCTCGCCTCCCTCCAGCACCTCCTGGGGAGAGGGGCAGCATCGCAGCTGTCAGCGAGGTTTGTCCTCTTCTGATGTCCCTCTCGTCCTGTCTTGCTGTTCCTCAGAGCTGTGAGCCCTTTGGTCAGGACTTACAAAATTGAAGAAACATTGCTTTGTACAGAATTTAAAGGATTTTGTTCTGGACCAGTGCTTGTATTGCAAGGTTTCTGAAGAAGGTTTAAGGTGAGTTTGTTTGATTTGCTCTTGTTTGGTTTTGGAAGGAAGGACACAGAGATGTTATTTATTCATGTGTTTTTTAGTACCTAGCATTTACTTTCTTTACTCTCCCAGTATTTTTTTTTTTTAATAATGTTTGTAAATTTATCTTAAGCAAACTAGTGCAGGGTCTGAGTGCACAATGCCATACATGGCAGTATATAGGCATAGCTTGTCTTGAGAATTCAATCTGACTGTTTGAGGAAAGGGGAGAAGTCATTTTACACAGAGTCAAAATTTGCTCTCCAAAATCTTGCTTTGTTACATTCGTCATGTCAGTGATACTTGCACTGAGAACAAGATGGCCATTGAAATCTAAATGCTTAGATGACTACATGGACAGTTTCTTAATTTGCATTGCTGTGAACAGTCACATTAAAAGCTGTAAGAATTTTTTATAAAAGTTGTCAAGATTAAATACAGTCCACGTTGAAATCCCATGATGGCCTTATAGACAGTTAATAATCAATATGCACTATTCTATTTACCACAGACAGTTTTAAAAACAATAAAGTTCAGTTAAGACAGCAATAGCAAAAAAAGAATTGTAAAAAAAATTAACTTCTGCTTTTGAGATAATGAAAAAATCAGGTCTTTTAAATTTCATTCCAGAATACAGGAAAATAAAAAAGTTCATAATTATATTCTGGTAAAGAAAATCAACCACATCTCTTTGTCAGAAGTAAGAATTATGTAAGCGTTGCTCTAATGAACTGAACAAATTTGCCGGCTCATTTAATGGTAACTTATCTGGTTAAAGACTTGGTCCTAAAGTTTTGAGAGTTACGGATTTGTATGTTACAGAAAAGACAATTTAAGTAGTATTTACTACTCTAATTAAAGGAGAGGTAATCCATACCCATGTTCATTCAGAAAACATATAAGAAAATGTAAGATAAACCTTTTGTCTTATTTTAAAAGTTATTTGTTCTATAATAGGATAATCTTTTTAAGAAAAATGAATTCTTTGAAAATATGTGCAATACTTTTTTCCTGCAGATTTAATGATGAAAAAAACGCATTCCCACTTTCATTTACATCAGTTTAAATATGCTTCGTGTGCTAGAACAATGTTTCTTTGCTCGGGTTATATGGGCTTGATGGTATATAAACACTATTTTCATTGGCAAATCAACAAAATTTCTATTAATTAATTTCTATAACATTGGAGAAAATTTTCCTTCCAAAATTAAATGCTAGACCTCACTGCCTGATTTTGTATACTTTTAAGCAGAGGAGGTAAATTAAAATTTTACTGGAGCTGCAATTTTTAATGCGTGGTGAATAGCTATTAAACCCAAATTTGTTTAAAACATATAACAGTCTGACCGATATATCATTATCTCCCCCAAAGAGCAATTCATGAGTGGTACTAAAAGTACAAGTGCTGCTTTATTTGGAAAGAGACTCCCAATCACACAATATATTCATTTACTTCTTATTGGCCAGCAAATATTCACAGCTAGCCTGTTGGTTTTTTTAGAACCCAAATTAAACAGTATTGAAGTGTTTGTGATTTGATCATACAACTCCTTAAGAGCCTTAAGAGTGGCACTGTAGTGAGTTTTAGTTGGCTCTGCCAGTGATTCAGCTCCCAAAGGCACTGCCCTTTCTCCTCTCTGCCCCTGAGGTCATGCAATCTGGAGTGACTGAGATGCTGTGATTTACTCTGCCCCCCCCTGCACTGCCTGCACAATGCCAAGGAAAAGCCTTCAGCAGATTGCTGGGGTCCTACTGCTGCCTCTCTTACTCCTGTGCATGGTGGGAAGCAAAGTAAATTGCATTTGTGCATCCGTCTAAACAAGCTTATTTAGGTTGAGTCCTTACAAGGGGTGCGTGATGAAAATAATCACAACACGTGTCCATGAATTTACAAGCCCAACATTGTAATTACTAATTCTGTAGTATAACAATGCAGAATGTGGGAAGAATTGTCTAAATACACAATAAGCCATTTAATTTTGCTAATTGTAGCAATTAGACTAGCTCGCGTGAAGCCCATGCTCTCAGCAGAAAGCCAAATGGAGTAAGTGGCAACCAGCCATTTATATACCAGAGACATTATGTTATGAAAACCCTTCCTTGATTGTTTATAGAACTACATCTTTTCATTACAGCATTGAATCCTTTCCTCTTTATTCTGATAAAACAGATAAAGTGCAAAATGAGAACAGATTCTTTAAAATCTGGGAATTAAAAAAACCCGCAACAGATTACTGCCATTCACATATAGTGGTTTTTTGAAACAAATTCTATCATCATTTTCACTTGGCTGCAGATTGCTGAGTGATCTGCTTCCGAGATGATTTCCCACAGCTGGTATGAGCAGATTTCATTACAGGAGAGATGGGGATGACCTTGTAAAGCCTTGCTCACGCAAGGGTAGGGGAATAGTGTCACAGATCTACAGATCACTTGCAAACCTTTTTTGACATGTGAGGGGTCCCCCGGGACCATTTCTGTTACCGTAATGACCTCACCAGAGGTGTTTGGTGGGATTTCTTCACAGTTATGAATATGACAAGATCAGGCTCCCGGCCTTGAGTGAATAACCGCATGAATTCAGACCACAGTAGTGAAAGTCTTGGCTTCCTAGCTCCTAACTGAAGTCAGCTGGAGATCTGCTTCATACCAAAAAGCCTGAATGTCACTTGGCTCAATCAGAAATACGTATTCTAAACTTAGTGCTAACCCAAACATTACTTCTTCTTTCCTTTTTATTTCAAACATTTAAGAATATACCCATTTTGACCAAGTTGCCATTTTGTGATCCTTTCAAGGAGACTTTGAAAAATGTCTATGAAACCAGTCATTTCCAGTGATCCTTACAAAAGCCAATTGCTGCCCAGTGGATTCATTAAAAGGAAATTTTTCGAAACATGTTAGCTTGGCTTCTGTTCTTAGGTTTTGTTCTGAATGCCTAGCATCTAATTCTTATGCAGAGGATCTTATACGCCCATTAGTAAGCCATGTGCCTACTCTGAATTCTGGAGCAAAGAGTGTACGTACGCAAGATGCAGTGGAAAAAGTCCTCTTCAGCACATTTATGGGATGATTTGCATGAGCTAGAGAGGTAAGAGAGAACCTTGTGTATAATTACAACAGAGTTATAGATGCTGTATTCATTGACAGAGATTTACAAGAAATTGTGAGATAAGTGACCAACTAATACATCAAATCTAAACCTCTATGTGTAAGGCAGTGTAAAATAAAAACAGCCAAGAAATTTTAAAATGTAACCAAAACTGTCCATCTCCAGGAATGATTGGGATAAACTTAAAAATGTAATGGATTTGTCGGTGTAACTAAATGCTACATTCAGAGAAACAAAGACATGACTGCTATGGATACAAACATTTTCTGTGTCTTTAGATTTCAGCTTCTTATTTCAGATATCTTTGGAAGCAATTGCTTCTGGATCTTACTTCTGGGCATGCTATAGCCCTAGGCATGCTAGCAGCTTTTCCACATAAAGAATCTGTTCTGCTGTAGGAAAGGCCACATCCTTTTAACAAAGCATTGAGTTTGAGGGTTTTTTTGCACTGAACTAAACCTCACAAAAGCATTTCTAGTGTGGAACAGGTGTGCCCGCTCAGCCACCTAGCGTGTAAAAGGTACTGCAAAACAGAAGTTCACCAACAAGTGATTTCCTCATGGTAAAAATGCTGCTAGTTGAATGTCTAGAAGAGCTTCACAGACCTAACGTAGTGCTAAGGCAAGATGTAGGCTGTGTTTGGGGGCTACGAGCCCACTCGGCACAAGGCCTGGGCATTGTCCAGCACTCTCTCCCTCACCTCATCCACCAAAGAGCCCACAGAGAGGAAAACCATGGGCTGGACAAAAGCCACAACATATGGTGACTGGATACCTGGCAGGCTGCAGCATACATGCAGAAGTCTGTGCAGGCACATCAGGGGCCTCAGGCTAATACTGCGATCCTCCACTCTGCACTAACCGGGAGTTCCTGTTAACTTTTCATGCTAAAGGTTCAAGCACCTAAAATGTGGCTCCTGGTCTTGGTCAGAAACACCTCGGTGTTCGCAGCACAGAGTAGCTCAGCTCCTATCTCCCACCTAAGCCTGCCAGGATCCCCCGAGCAGATACTCTTTTGCCCGTCTTACCTGAAGGACTCGGGTCCTCTGAGGTGCTATCAGACGGAGCTTTGCACAGAAATACCCATGACTGCTTTCCCAGCAGTAGATGTGTGGTAAGCAGAGACCAAGGGGAGAGCCAGGCTCAGTTATCTCTTCAGCTAGCAATGATTCATATCTTTAGCTACTATCTCTCAGGGGAAGGCTATAGGGCTGCACGCTACTGAGGAGAAGGGCACGCTCCCTCCCTCTTATTTTGAGGCTGTTCTTCCTCTTTGTGGAAAACTGAAAGGTTATCCTGTGCAATGTAGACATACTTCTAGTATTTTCATGTATTCGGTCCCCTTAGTGCTGAGGACTGCAAAGTTGTGCACGTCCAGTGCCATTGCCTGTGTCCAGCCAGAGTAATGTCTACAGTAAAAAATCGGGGCAGATGCAAAATCACTCTGCTCACCTTCCAGCCTGACCAAAAGCTGTATGATCATGGTTAGCACTGTGACAAAGCCTGAACCTCTACACGCTGCCTTGAATCAGGTCTATTAATGCACTGTGTGCGATTCTGGCCACGTTCACCTAGTTTCTCGTTGGAGCTCGGGCAGACTTTCTGGGTGCACCAGAGCTACACCATGTAGCTTTTCCTGAACCTGTGGTGCACTCCCTTTGCGATCCCAGTTCTTTTGCCAAACAAAGATCAGTTTAGGCTGAGCAAAGGGCAAACAGGCTGCATGCTGTCTAGTGAAGCATGTGGAGTAGGTATGGTTTCTCTGGATGGTATGTTTGAATCGGAGTTGTGTGCAAATTGCCCAGGGTATGGCAAATGCAAGAAGTTCAGTGCCCACAGTTCAGAGCATGCTATAAAGAGTACTCTTTGTGAAAGTGTTTGTAAAAGTAATAGGATCATGTCTCATACTTGGGAGCAAGTTTACAGTATCGAATGCATTACTATATATATATATACACGTATATATACATGTGTGTGTGTGTGTGTATACACATGACAATGAGTCCTGAGATTCTATTAGGATTTAATCTTATAGTTCATTTAAATTCTAAGCCTAAAAACCAGCATCAGGAGCGTAGTCATCAAGGGTAATCAAGTGATAACTGCAAAAAGAAAAGAACATTATTGGAAAACACATTCCAGTCATTATTGGAGACAGCTTTGCAATGTATTATGCCAGTACTTTAATGAAAAGTTGTGGAGGAAATGTGTCTAATGCTATATTTCATCATCTTAAATATTTTGGTAAAAGAATAGAGTGGGAAAAAAACAAAGATTTGTACAAAATAAATAAGGATTTATCAAATTTAGTTAATCAAGGAAAAAAAACGTGGGCAAATGGCAAAGGAATCAATTAAACCTTCATTTCATTTAATGTTGGTGTATTTGTTTCACTGAATATCAGTTATCAATGTCAGTAGTTTATGAAGGAAATAACCTGCAATAATTAGGATGGTTTACTTGAATTTTGACTGAAGAACACTAAAGAGTCTTTGTTATCCAACACACATGCAGTTGCCTGATACGTGCTGTCAGAAGGAAAGAGTTGCTAGTTCGTGGATTATGTACTGAAGATAAATTTCAAATGCATGGATTTGAAAACAATACCCCTGTCAATTTAAATGTACAATGAATACATAGTAGCTATTTCTGAAATTTTAATTACTGATGCTTTTTTCAATGTGTTCTGCATTATTATCTGTGTATCCTAGATTGTTTCTTAGACAACATTTGATAAGAATGAATATTAAATTTTATGAAGCTGAGGAAAATATTACTAGCCAGTGAAGGCACTTGCTGCATTGAAGCTCAAGTGTATGTCTAGCATTCCTGACTTGAGTCACCATTCACCATTAAGGACAGCATTTGAAAAATATAGTAACTTTCCAACAGGATCTGATTTATGGACAGATAGATCTAAAAGTGTTGCAGTGACTGAGTCAGACAACAGCAGCAGCTACAGAGGGAAAATTCAAAAGTAGTTACTAATGACTCCCAACATCGTACCCTGCATTCCCATTTTGGGACACATGTAGCCTTCCTGTTGGCCAGCGTCCGCACGTGCTGTGATTGGTCCTGGCACTGGCACTGCATTGAAAGGGAAGACAAAGTATGCAGCTCGATTCCAGCTCCCCCTGGGTTATCGGGTTGGCCCACACGAGATATTTCAGTGAGAACACTTCAGCCATCAGTGGGACTGCCACACTGATCTGGGCAGGATTTAGCCTTTAGACAGCACTGTATGGACAATGAAAAATCTTCCTTTGTCAGCAGAGAGGGCAGCTGCCACTATTTATAGTCGCAAAATCCCAGCATACTGTCATGTATTTGTGGCTGCTATCGATTCCTCCTTTTTTATTTTATTGGAACAGCTTGGAACTTGTCAAGCTTTGCTTAGGTTGATTTGCAGCTAATTAATTCAACAGACATTTTTAATCTTGCAAATTTGTGACTTGTAATACAGTAATCAAGCTCCCGTGAGCAAACATTAATCAGTTAGGGGGGAAAAAAAGGAAAGCCGTTGTTAGCTGTGTTCAGCCTGGTGCCCACACTGGAAAGAGAGATCTAGAAGAAATGCAACATCAGTAAATTCATCCTGGCTAAGCTTTCATCATTCATCTTATGAATCATTCATCCATTTGATTTGTTTTGTACATGCAAAGAGCTGTATTTAAAAGAGGATTGCTGGGATTGAGACAGCTCTAGTCACCATCAATGGGGAACTGGCCAAATTTCTTTCTGGTCATCTATTTCCTTATCAACCAGAAAGTCATTCTACCCAGCAGCAGTACAATTTCATTTCTGAGATGACTGTGCTGGTTGTGGAAGAGTTTATCCTGGAGAAATGACTGTAACAAAGCACATACTGCATTTAGCAACAACACTAAGAACTGCATGAATGAGTGGGGAAAATATTTTATTCATTCCTTTTAACATACAGATGGATTTTAGCTATTTTGACGTGAAGCAGAAGGGGAAAAAAAAGCTAATGTTGCCTATACCGAACCTGCTCTCCGAATAAAGGAAGGCTTGTGATCAGCAAAGTATTTAAGTCCTTTCAAAAGCAGGAAGTATGTAGGTTAGTACACCTGCAGTTTATAAAAATCAGTAGGAAGAGTGGGTGGTTTAATATTTAACCTAACTCTGGTAGTTGGAAGAACACAGTTACAGCAACACAGGACTCGGCAAGAGCTCACGGCTTGGCTGTACCCCCTTCTGGTACAGAGTTTTCAAGCAGGGTGCTGCCACAGCCACCTCTGGTCCGTCTGCACAGGATACACATGTATGTATGTCAATGAGTAATCTGTACATACTTTTTATTGTGGAAGCATCTCCACTGGGAACCTTAGCAGGGACGTCAGAGATCAAAAAGACACGAAAGCAAAGAAATTATTCCTCCGGTCAGGATTAAGAGATGTTAGTGAAACACTGTGGAAAAGCTGCCCCTGCTGTTTCAGTGGATAAAGGGAGGAGCAGAGTCTTTTAACAGCAAAAAAACCCCAAACAAACAAACAAAAAAACCCCAACCAACAAACCTTAATGCCAAAATACTATTTATGGTGCAATTACTCTCTCCTCTAGCAAAGATGTTGACTGAGAAAGTTCTAGATACGTTACAAACTAACTGGAACACACAGGGAGACAGTGAAAGATACTTTTTAGATATAACTTCGTTGCTATTGACAGGAGTTGTTTATTAGCAATAAGATATAAAGGTGTCTCAAACTAAGGCCTGTGAGACAAGGATTTTGTATGGCTGTTATGCCAGTGATTGTTAAATTTAGAAATCATAGATCTTTATAATAGATTATAGGTCAAAGAACTTTTTTTTTAAAATTATTTTCTTTACAGAGGATAAATATCAGATGGCTTCCACAAAGGTTTAAAAAAGGCTCAGAAAATGGGCTTTTCTGTGTATGGAATATTATAGGCTTGGTGTTGTTCAGGTGCTTGTGCATTTTCTCATGTTCTCGGTTTCTCATGCAGTACATCCATAAGCAAATAGTGGATTTGCAAGTCCATGTTCCTTCAGCGCTGATAGTCCTCACATCAACTTGTTCCTGCACAGCTGAGGAGCACATACATGGTGGGGTGGGAGGGTGAGTACATCTGTAAAGGTGTAGAGCAGGAAAAAAATAGGGAAGATCAGTAGACGATGTGGTAAAAGCCTTATTATAATAAAGGAACAGCTGTGAATCTTTAGAGTAGGTGAGCCCTCATAGTATTTGTTCATGTTCAGGTATTCTGTCACTCAGCTCATCATGGATGTCACTGCTGAAGGACTCTCAACCATATTATAAGTTATCAATTTTTGCTTGGTTAGAAGCAGGAACAGTATCACCCTGGTTTTAGCAGAAATCACTATGGAGGCATCCGTAGCCTCATGCATGATCTGTAAGCATAGCATGTCATGACAGGTCTGTTTTCTTCAAAGATTCGCTCAAACAAGTTTGCAAAATTTACTGGCTACTGTTCTGATTTTTTTTCCTTGCTTCTGTTTTCCTCCTGTGCTTATGAGTCTCATGTGCAAACCCCACTGATGAGAGAAGATGACGCTCAGGTTATCTCACAGACTTTCTTTTCTCATGTCATAGTCCAAAAGTCAAAAATTCCTTTGCATAACACCTGGCTATTGAGATAACCTCTATAATTAGAGAAGGAAAAGCAAGTTACAGATGCAAATTCTGAAGTAATTTTATTAAGTGCAAAGCAGGAACATTTTTTAAAGATAGCTGTCATATTTTGCTGCTCAACTGATCTTACTTCATCATTCCAAAGCCTTGGTATATGCTTATAGCAACCTAGAAGTAAATATCTTTTGTTTCTGAGATAATTTCTGACTCACAGAACAGCCACTAATTGGGGATCATGTTGGATTAACAAGCAAAGATCTGCCATCCCACTGCAGTTCTTCTTTAACAGGACAGAACTTTAACAGTTCCTTTAAATCAATTCCCATTGATTCTCAAGGGCAGAAACTGTCCCCTGCGTAATTTATTCTACTTGAGGGGACAGATATTTTGCTGTTTATTCTTTGAGTTGTGTATTATTAACAAGCTAATGTTTATTCTAACAAATGAGCATCACTGTATTTTCCTGCAGGTGCCATTCCATGTATAAGGCTGTCTCAGCAGTGGAAGCTGGCTCTGTTCTTCTTCCCATGTTTGCTTACTTGCCTCTTTAATCAAATGCTAACTTAACAATTGTTATTTCTTATGCTGCAGAACCATGCAAAACCCAGTTTGACTTCTGGATTTGACCTGTGGCATTAGCAAATGCGAGAGTCATCTTCTTACTGTAAGCTGAGTACATTGGCAATGGTACCACTGGGACGCAATAAACACAGTTCCTTACCATGCTGTTTTTATAGTAATTTTCCAGAGTACAGCTGTGCTTTAAAACTTTGTGCAGCTCCCTGTAATCTTGTATTTAAAAAAAAAAAAAAAGGCAAAGAAAATAAAGCCAACTTTAATTGTTCTTCCTCACTGTACATTGTTCTCTTGAAATCTGTGATGTGCAAGGAACATGTCAGTTAATTTGCATTGGACATTCCAAATGGATTCCTACAAAAACTATTAGTAAACCCAGTAGTAATTAAAAAGAGCGTAGTCATTACAGCAAAATGTATACTCAGATAAGGCTAACTAATTTGTGCATGCTTCCATCCTTCATGTCTTAAGACACAAAATGCCAAGTTTGTTTTCAGACTGACTGGTGAATTTGATTTGTTCTGGGGAAATGCATGCAAAAGCGTTTCTAGGTTATTAGTAAAACAGGTGAGCCTTCCAAAGCAATTTCATGTGAGGCAAATGATCCTTGAAGACAGACTCAATAACAGTTGTGCTTACAAAACCTTCTTGAATGATCTACAGCTAAGCAAAAAAAAAACCAAAAACCCAAACCAAAAGACACTTTTAAAGGATTGATAGAGAAATTTTGCCTGGTGAACACATCAATAACTCATGCTTACACCAGCAGTCTGGACAGGAGCATTTATTATACTGGGATTTACTTTGATTACAGGCAGTTTATAATCATAAAGGGCTTCCCTGAAGGTCCACCATAGCAAATGGATGACTTTCTTTTGACTTTAATGGAGTCCAATAAGCCCCAGGAGTAAGCACGTGGGCATTTTGCTTTTAAATTTCACAATGCCTCTCTAAGTGAAATTTATTTTTAAGGAATCTCTTTAATAACTATTTTACAGCTTACTTGAACTTTACTATCAAGTGAAACTGTCAGTCATTGTGCACCCAATACTGATTAGGCTAAGTCAATGAAAATGTCTGAGGAAGGAATATCAGGCTTTGTATTAAAAAAACGGTTCACTGGAAAGAATACTAAAGCATTTCTAGTTCTTCCAATTCTTCTAATCACTGGAGGAGGCCACGATACCTGGCTGGATTCCAGGAAAAATTAAAATAGCTGTTTAAATTTTCAGATGGCTTATTAAGATATTAATTATATTTTAATATTTTCTGTGAAAAAAGTATCCTTTAAGCTACACATTTCAATTTCAAGAAAAATCCACATCTCTCTATCAAGCCTAAGTCACTGGGCTTTAGGGCATCAGGGGAAAAAATGGACAAGTTGGGATAGTGAAATTTTATCCTAAGCTCAGGCAAGAATCCCCCTGCTTCCCCCACCAGCCTGCCACCCCAGCCCTCCACGGTGCTTGCCTGTCATGCTTTTACCACTGAAACCCCTGAAAATGGATCTAGGATTTGGATCCTGACAAATCTCATCTCAGTCTTTAGCGTTGGGTCACACAGAGAGGGGGACAGAGGCACCTCGAGGGCACGAGGGTAGGATCAGGCAGGTGCAGGCAGACTCTTTTCTTCCAGTTTCTGCAGTGGCCACCACTGACACCACTGAACTGGTAATGGGGAGAGGGGCTGCTGCTTCTTGGGGCAGATGCTGCCTGTGAGCACTGAGACTTGGGGCTATTATTTGTAGCATGCAAATGTGAAAAGGAAAGGCGGCGAATAAAAGTTATGACACAGTGAAGAGGATGCCTACGTATGTCAAATACCCACAATGCCAAAACACTGAAACATGAAGCTGGATGTCTAGTCTGTAGAGGTTAGCGCTAAGAACACAAACAAGTTTATCAGCTGGTGCAATGCAGTCCTCGAGGATGCAGTTTGTAGTTTTCTGTCCTTTGCAAACTGATATGCAGAGGGAAAAACAGAAGATTGCCTTTACTGTTGTTTCACATGAAGAAAAAGAATTTTACATCCTTTTCAAAGGTGTGCCTTTTAGCATCTTTGTGTTTTATGAAATAAGGCCTCAAAAATACTTCTCTCCCCTTCAAAATCAGAATATCTTTTTCTGCTTAGGTTTACATAAAGCTATAAAGCCTTGACTTCTCTGAGAACCTGAGATTCTCACAGGCCCACTCCCCGCCTCAAAAAAAATCTGAGCAACTGAGCAGGAACTCCTGACAAATATTTTGGGGAAAGCTGCAGTACCGTGCCATGCCAGGAAATCGCACACTCCAGTTTTCTAGTTTTCCACTTTGTTCTGTGGCAAGCATGGGAAAAATTACAGGCCACAATGTGCAGGATGTGCAAGTGTAATTGGCAATTACCAGTGGCTCTGCCACCACAGTACGTAGGTCCAGCACACTGTGAACATCAGCAACTCCACATTTTGGGCTGCCAGAGATGAAGTTGGTGAAAACCATGTCTCTTTTGAAAATAATAGTCAAAATACAGGGAGCACAGAAAGGTAAAATTAAATAAAAAAACAAACAAAACAACAATAACAAAAAAAAGTTTCAGGATTTCCTTGTTTTATAGAAAACAGAAATGAAAGAAGGCACAAATAAATGTTTCTCTTTCATAAGTTATATGTACACTATATGCACACACTTCAGAAGTACAAACCTTATGTTTTCACAGGCCAAAAAAAACCCCAACAACCAAAACCATTTCAGTTTGTGATGCCTAGTGCAGAATTCATGATACTGAATTGCATGTACCTGTGTTGTGACCATCAGCAGGGGGATCTAACAGCAGGACTCAGAAGAGCCAGCGCATTGCACGTGCAGTAATGGGGTGTATTAGGTGGTTGCTACTGAAGGCAGAAACACATCTTCAAATCTGTATGTCTCCTAGAAGCAGGCTTTTTTCCGACAGCCTGAAGTCTCTTCTTGCACCTGCATCCTCAAGTTGTACATTTCGGTAGAGAAAACTGCCTGCTCCTCTTCCTCAGCAGGAATGGAAGGGAAAGCTGGGGCTGCCTCTGTGCCAGGGGCTGTTAGCTGGAGATCTGGGACCATGATTTGAGCCCAAATCCCTGCTCATCCTGAGTGGACTCAAGCCAACACTTTCTTGGAGACAGTCCTGTCTGCAGGAGGAGGAACACTATCCCTCTCTCCAGATGAGAAAAGGTCATCATGAAGGTTGAAATGCAGTGGTGCTGGGAGGCTGATCATCTCTTGGTGGCTGCTCGGTGCACAGGGCCTCTCCCTGAGCTGGGTGTGTGGATGCTCTGCAGGAGCATCACGTGAGGGATGCCCACCACAGGGCATGTCCCGTATACATCCGGGTGTGTGTGTACATCCCAGGTAGGCTCCCAGAACATCTATCTGATCAGTCCCTGGGAGACATAGGAACAGGATCCCTGGCCCTGTGACTCTCAGGTGGCTTCAGTGGAAGATTGGTGTGTAGAAGTTCACCCAAGCTGGTGGTGCCTCCAGTCCCATGTGGTGGTGCATCTTCAGGCCCTCTCAGTGTATTTCTGCCTTCCAGAAGCTGTAGTCCCAGAGGTAGACCGTATCCCATGTGATGCCTGATAAAAAGTAAATGACTTCCTAATACTATAAAAAGCCTGTAAAAAAAATGCACATGCAAATAGACTCAAATACTTGAAATTCAAATTCCAGTAGTATATTGTGTTCATTCCTGTGTTATTATTACTAAAATAATTCTCTTTTTTTTTTCAGCAGTCACAAAGTTTCCTGCTTTAAGTTGTTGCATGATATAAAATTAATTCCAGATCAGTGGATTTTTACTGTATATGTCCTGGGTTTAGCATTTCAGTTATTTTTAGTAAATACATTTTACATCTAACTACCTCAGCTGCCTTTTGTTTTGTTTTTGGCGCATATGAAGTCATGCACTTTCTATATTCGGGGATTTGGGGGGAGGAGTTCTTTCCATTTTGAATAACCAGGTTCAAAGCCATGTTGATCAATTTATAGAGAAGATCAATTTAACAAGACATAATTATTGACAGTTGCAGAACATACATTTTATTTTTAGTTTCTGTTGGGGTATAGTTTAACAAAAAATACCATAAGCTGCTTATTAATTTGCCTTAAAAAAAGTGTGCTCTTTCCTATTCAAATTGTGTTATTTAGCTCTTCTCTTGTACACAATTTATGTGACGAACACTAACGTAACAGTTGGCAGATAAACAGCAAATTGAACAGAATGGACCAATAGTTTCTCAGTTCTCTGTTGTAAACTGTTGCATTATACACTGATTGTGCTAAAATAATTGTTACTGTGCTTATACTCCTTTGTCACCGTTGCGGAAATAAAGTGATGGAAGATCATATTTGTGTTTATGGAACAGTGTAGATATCCCCCCAGTACAAGCACAGTGACTTGAGGTGAATGATAATCATTGCAGAACTTGTGCTTTGACTTGTAAACATTGTAAAAATGTATTTGGTATTTTATTTGAAATGAAGAATCAAAATAGCTATTAAAAAAAAAATCTTCCTGTAAATATATATATTCTAAATCCATGTATACAAACATTCCTTTAGAGTTCAGATTGTGAAGAGTGTCTTTATTGGCTAGAGACTGCTGCCTCCTGCGGCAGAGGTTACATGTGCTATAGTAAAGAACACAGTGTGTGAAGTATTTGATGTACTGCAGTACCATAGTTCTTTTGGTCTGTTAAGTAAGTTGCAATTTGTGATGAAATGAAGTTGAAAGTAGTGCTTCATACTAACAAATTTCCTTGGTTACAACTTGATTTTTCTTGTAAAACTTAAAAGGAAAACTTGAAAATTTTATATATTTGGATTTTGTAGATTTTTTTTATTTTATTGCAACACAAGGTACCAAAATCATTAAATAAAGTACACTGTGGTCATTTTACCATGGCTCCTGAGTCTTTTTTAAAACTCTTTTATCCTGGTGGATTGGCAAAAGAATGCTAACTTTTAAGCTTCTGAAATTATTACCAAACACGACGAAAGTTGGCCCAGCTTGGACAGTGGTTTGGGACAGATGATCTCCAGAGATCCTTCCCACCATTAATTATTCTGTGATTCTAGGCAGTATTACCACAGGAGCTCCCATCTCTGAGTGTAGTAGCGATGCAAGTAGCTCCCAGGCTGGGAGTCCAACCTGGGACTTGGACAACCTTACAGATGTTGTCCCAGCAGGGACCCCCAGGAAACCACCAGATACTCCAACAGGCATCTCACCCAGAGCAGCAGAACAGGGTGCTCTGGCCACTATGGGTGAGACCCTGAGGGCTGTCTTGAAGGGAGACCTCCAAAAAAGCTGCCCTTGCCCAGGGAGCAGGCCATCAGGTCCTCCTAGCTTCTTGGCCCCTCAGAGCCAAAGTGCACTCTGACATAGGGCCACGCTCAGAATCACAGAATCACAGGGGTTGGAAGGGACCTCTGGAGATCATCTGGTCCAACCCCCCTGCCAGGGCAGGTTCATCCAGAGCAGGTTGCACAGGATGGCATCCAGGCGGGTTTTGAACGTCTCCAGAGTCAAAGACTCCACCACCTCTCCAGCCATTCACCCAGCTGGTCTACGACACCAAGGAGGGGAGGAGCAAGAGGAGCCTAACCCTGCTGCCAGAAAGGGGGATTTCTGGGCTCAGCTCTAAGGGCTGTCAAGGGAGTGCAGAAACCCATCACCTGAGAAGGGCCCTGCTCACAGGGGACAGAAGAAGGTGCTTTGCTGCTTTTATTCCCACATCAGACTCCTGAAAGCATCGCCGTTTAGCGAGCCCTGTCGAGTAGTGGGGGAGGGCAAGCTGAGCCTCACCCCAGTCTTGTCCTGAGCCCAATAATTAGGAAAAACTCCAGGGAAGATGCAGCAGCTTCCTTGATCTTATTGTGTTCAAACCCTCTCAGGTTGAGGAGGGTTTAGTTTCTTCTACTTCTGCCTCCTGGGCAAGTGCTTTAATCATTAAGCTATTACACAAGTTGCTGTCTTTGGCAGCATCTCCAATGGCCTTAATAGCCGTCTTGGACTTCATTGCCACATTTGTGTGTGCAATCTTATGCCAAGCAGCACCTAAAGTTTGTGCAACGAAGGCCAGCACCCAGATCTCTCAGCCTTTCTGTTCTGCTCCTTCTTAGATGCTTCTTCTTGACCTCCCTCAGGTGACCAAGAAAGGAAGACAAGGGGAAAACAACCCGCCAAACAACCAAATAATTAGCATGACTTCAAAGAGAGGAAAGAATATAAATATACATATATATATATCTTGGGTGAGTGAATTTGACTGCAAGTAAGGATGATATGTGACTGATAGATTCATCAAGCTTTTTTCACATGTATCTTGTTGTTTGGCTAAGAGTATGAAGGGAGTAGTGTGTTATTGTAGCTTGGCAAAGCATAATGGAGGGAGCAGCAGCCCAGCAACACTACTGGTAGCTGTCTTATTTCAAATTAGTCCTAAATCCTGTCTCTGTAACCCTGTGAGTCCCCACCAAAGGCTCAGAAACCAAAAGGCAAGTAATAGAAACACACTCTTAAATAATTTTCTTACCCGATCATGTGAACCAGGGGGCAGAAGACATCAAAGCACTGGAAAGTCATTTGATGACACCCCATAAGTAGATAATAGGTAAGGTGAAATAACAGCTGCCAGAAAAGCAGCACAAGGAGCGGTTTTGGTCTACTGTGCTGAGCTGGACTGTCCCACACCCTCAGAGGGACACTTGCCTTGAGTAAGTGGGGTGGCTGGGCTAACCAGCCTTTCCGAAGCCAGGAGTCTCCACCTAAAGACCTTGTCCTTGCATTTAGGTGTCTCTGAAAGGATCTGGAGACCTCTAAAGCGGCTTTCTACTCCTCTCCACAAATGCAGAGCTGCGTGGAACACATTAACTGGGTGGGTATCTGCCATGGCGTGGGACTAGCTAGTTTAGGGTAAAAGAGATTTACTTTTCATGGTTATAGGCAAATTATTAACCTCTGGGGCAAAGCTTTCTTTAGGGTGCTTTTAATGTCAGACTTCTGCATGAAAGAAGCAAAGCAGTTTCTTTTTAGGCTGAACAAAGATAGCAGAGAGTTTAATTAGATACTTAATATAGGAACGAAAGAGAAAATTTTTGCAAGGGGCTTGAAAAGTGCTTATTCAGGACAGTTCTTGTCTTTCCTGCCTTAAAAAAAGACAGAAATATCTATAGTTCCAGAAAAAAAAACAAACACAAACCATGCTTAAAAACTAAATATAGGGACTTGGTAATAAAATCCCCAAGTGTCTTGGTAAAATTATCCAAGCAGGGTTTTTCTCCTATATTACTTAGCTTGGGAGCTAGTAAGAGGCTTGACTTCATACTGCTAATAATGCACCTAGAGACCGGCGTGCATGGGAAAGAGGAGTGCCTTCCTACCACAGCAATGGGAAACTTGGAAAGGGAGATTAGAGATGAGAAGTTATTCTTCTGAATGTTTCACAGGTATAAAACCTACTTGTTCAGGGACTTCATAAATGAAGCTGGAAAGTAGGAAAGTAAGTACTGGTATTGTATAGTATTTTTGCTGCAGGAGCGTTTCAGGTCATGGTCAAGCACAAAACCACAGGTGAATTTGATGTGAAGCTGGGTTGGAAATCTGCTCTCTGGCATGTTTTGGGGCTGAGTAAATTCTAAAATACACTATGCTCTAAAGTATGTTGTCCACAGAATAAGGCATATTTTAACCAGTTTACATCAGCGTTATTCTCATATGCTCATCTGCTCTCCTTTTCACTAGGCAAGGGGAAGAAAGCTCGATTTGCTGATAAAAGCGTAGCTCCAGAGAATGTGGAACCAGGCTGATCAGAGGGGTGGCTTTAGCTGAGTTTGCTGCCACCTAGCACACCAGGCCATGCATATCATAGGCTTCCCGTCTGTTCTTAAGCAGTAGGTTTTTCCAAGGAGAAAAGATTTCTCATTCACCGGAGACTACACAAAAAAAATGAGGACAAAATGATGCTCAAACTTACTGTGTCTTCCATTAACCAAATCGTTTATTTTTATAGAATCATAGAATGGTTTAGGTTGGAAGGCACCTTAAAGACCACCTAGTTCCAACCCCCCTGCCATAGGCAGGGACACTTCCCACTAGACCTGGTTGCTCAAAGCCCTGTCCAACCTGGTCTTGAACGCTTCTAGGGATGGGGCATCCACAACTTCCCTGGGCAACCTGTTCTAGTGTCTCACCACCCTCACAGTAAAGAATTTCTTCCTAATACCTAATCTAAAACTACCTTCTTTCAGTTTGAAGCCATTACCCCTCGTCCTATCACTACATGCCCTTGTAAAAAGTCCCACTCCAGATTTCTTATAGATGCCCTAAAGATACTGGAAAGCTGCTATAAGGTCTCCCTGGAGCCTTCTCTTCTCCAGGCTGAACAACCCCAACTGTCTCAGCCTGTCCTCATAGCAGATGTGCTCTGATCATCTTTGTGGATCTCCTCTGGATTCACTCCAACAGGTCCATGTCCTTCTTATGCTGGGGGCTCCAGAGTTGGACACAGTATTCCAGGTGGGGTCTCATAAGAGCAGAGTGGAGGGGCACAATTACCTCCCTTGACTTGCTGGCCATGCTTCTTTTGATGCAGCCCAGGATGTAGCTGGCTTTCTGGGCTGCGAGCGCACATTGCTGGCTCATGTTGAGCTTCTCATCCACCAACACCCCCAAGTCCCTCTCCTCAAGGCTACTTTTAATCCATTCTCCACCCAGCCTGTATTTGTGCATGGGATTGCCCTGACCCACATGCAGGACCTTGCACTTGGCCGTGCTGAACTTCATGAGATTTGCATGGGCCCACCTCTCAAGCCTGTCAAGATCCCTCTGCATGGCATCCCTTCCCTCCAGAGTGTCAACTGCACCACACAGCTTGGTGTCATCAGCAAACTTGCTGAGGGTGCACTCAATCCCAACATCCATGTCGCCAACAAAGATGTTAAATAGCACTGGTCCCAGTACTGACCCCTGAGGAACACCACTCGCCCCTGCTTGGCACTTGGACATCGAGCCGTTGATCGCAACTCTTTGAGTGCAACCGTCCAGCCAGTTCCTTATCCACGGAGCGGTCCATCGGTCAAAAGCATGTCTCTCCAACTTAGAGACAAGGATGTCATGTGGGACAGTGTTAAATGCTTTGCACAAGTCCAGGTAGATGATGTCTGTTGTTCTCCCCTTATCCACCAATGCTGTAACCCTGTCGTAGAAGGCCACCAAATTTATCAGGCATGATTTATCCTTAGTGAAGCCATGTTGGCTGCCACTGATCACCTCCTTATTTTCTACGTGCCTTAGCATAGTTTCCAGGAGGATCTGCTCCATGATCTTGCCAGGCACACAGGTGAGACTGACTGGCCTGTAGTTCCCCAGATCTTCTTTTTCACCCTTTTTAAAAATGGGAGTTATGTTTCCTCTTTTCCAGTCAGTGGGACCTTCACCAGACTGCCATGATTTCTCAAATATGATGGATAGTGGTTTGGCAACTTCACCCACGAGTTCTCTCAGGACCCACAGATGACTCTCATCAGGTTCCATGGACCTGTGCACATTCAGGTTCCTCAGCTGGTCTCAGATCTGGTCTTCTCCTACAGTGGGCAGTTCCTCATTCTCCCAGTCCCTGCCTTTGCCTTCTGCAACTTGGGCAGTGTATTTAAAGCACTTGTCAGTGAAGACTGAGGCAAAAAAGTTGTTCAGTACCTCTGCCTTCTCCATGTCCTGGGTGACCAAGTCTCCCGTTTCCTTCTTGAGTGGCCCCACATTTTCCCTAGTCCTCCTTTTGTCACTGACATACCTATAGAAGGCTTTCTTGTTGCCCCTGATGCCCCTGGCCAGATTTAACTCTATCTGTGCTTTACCTTTCCTAACCTGATCCCTGGCTGCTCAGACAATTTCTCTGTATTCCCCCCAGGCTACCTGTCCTTGCTTCTTCCACCCTCTGTAGGCTTCCTTTTTCTGTTTGAGATTGTCCAGGAGCAACTTGTCCATCTATGCAGGCCTCCTGGCATTTTTGCCTGACTTCCTCTTTGTTGGGATGCATTGCTCCTGAGCTTGGCAGAAGTAGTCCTTGAATATTAGCCAGCCTTCTTTGGCTCTTCTTCCTTCCAGGGCTTTATCCCACTGTATTCCATCAAACAGACCCCTGAAGAGGCCAAAGTCTGTTCTCCTGAAATCCAGGGTAGCAAGCTTACTGTGCGCCCTCCTCGCTGCCCTAAGGATCTCAAATTCCACCATCTCATGATCAGTGCAGCCAAGGCTGCCCTTGAGTGTGACATTCCCCACCAGTCCCTCCTTGTTGGTGAGAACAAGGTCCAGCATGGCACCTCTCCTCGTTGGCTCTTCCATCACTTGGAGAAGGAAGTTATCGTCGACACATTCCAGGAACCTCCTGGATTGCTTATGCCCTGCTGTGTTGTCCCTCCAACAGATACCGGGGTGGTTGAAGTCCCCCATGAGGACCAGGGCTTATGAACATGAGGTGGCTCCTATCTGTCTATAGAGGGCCTCATCCGTTTGGTCTTCCTGGTCAGATGACCTGTAGCAGACCCCCACTGTAACATCACCTGTCTCTGCCCTCCCTTTAATCTTGACCCATAAGCTCTCAGTCAGCTCCTCATCCATCCCGAGGTGGAGCTCCATGCATTCCAGCTGGACATTGACGTAGAGGGCGACACCTCCTCCTCATCTCCCCTGCCTGTCCTTCCTGAAGAGCCTGTATCCTTCCATTTCAACACTCCAGTCACAGGAGCCATCCCGCCATGTCTCCGTGATGCCAATTAGATCATAGTCTTGCAGGCGTGCACCTGTCTCTAACTTCTCTTGTTTGTTCCCCATGATACACACATTTGCATAGAGGCATTTAAGTTGGGTCCCCAATTAATCTAGCTCCCTGGCTGGAGTGGCTATTTTTCCTTTAAGCTGCACTCCAGGTGCTCTCCTGCTGACCTGCAACCCGTGTCCAGCTTTTGGGCCTCTACTACTGGTATCAGCATCATACTGGTAGGAGTGGGATGGATTCCAGTTCCCCTCCCCTGGCAACTCTAGTTTAAAGGCTCTAGTTTAATTGGGGTCTTGTTAACTGCTGTGAGCATAAACTGTACTGCCATGATCACACCCAAGAAATACGTGGTGTTTCCCGCTGCTATGTGAGTGCTATGTGCACTCATAGGACTTACATTATTAACTAAGTAGACCAGTTTATGGAAGACAAGATCATTGATAATGTCCCAAAACATGGAAGGATAAGCTTAAGTACATTAGCATTATAAATATTGGAATTGAGCTAATGGATTATTACTGATATTGTGGGCTGCTGCAGTTCATCTCCAAGCTATCTCATAATTTTGAGCAAGTTAATCTTCTATTAATTTTACATTTCCTGTGCCTGTAAAGCCTATAGCAGTCCAAATTTGGAATTTGAACAATTCATTAAACTCCAAAGGTTATTTAGATACTGACCTAACTTCATTTTTAACACCTGTGACTAGTGGGGCTCTGGCAGTAGTCACTGTTAGTAGTTCCTCTATACCTTCACTTGCCTTGGCCCTACTTTATTCCGACTGTTCGCTTAGTGCACCCTTCTGCCATGCCAGTGGATCCACCATTAGAGTAAAACGACTGTAGTTTCTCTTCCCTGGGCCAGTGTGAGACAAGGGGCACCACGACCAGCCTCAGCTTAGCCACCCTCTGCAAACCAGCTATTTCACAACTTGTAGTTACGCGAGAGTAAGAGGGAACATCTGGAGGCTCCTTCAGACTGAGCAAGCAGCATCATGGAAGTCAGCCCGCCCTTATTGCACATTTGCCCCTACTGATTTTTTTTTTTTTTCTTGTCTGATGATTTTGTAACCCTTCCAAGATTCTCCCTTTAAGGCATTTTGCTTTTGTGTTTGTTTGTACATTTATTTTAAATGCCCGTTTGTCTCTGATATTTGTTTTTGTGTTTTTCTTTGGGGATTTGTTTTTGCTTTGGGCTGTGCTTGCCATCTGTTATGTTTGAGTCTACATTTCAGATGCTGTCACCTTTTTGTGCCAATTTTGATTCCAGCCGACCGTGTTGGTGCAGCAGTGGGAGAGGAGCTGTGTGGTTACGTTACAGCTGTGCGGCTACGTTACAGGTGTGCGGCATTTGGTCAGACATCTGATGTCCCGAGGAACGTCCTAACAACGTCCTGATAAAAGCAGGAAAATTAACCCATCTTTCAACTTCTCTGACTGGTCAGTGTTTTGTTAGGTACACTGTGCCATCTTTTGCCAACAGTTTCACCCCAGGATCTGATGTGCTGACTTCGAATTTCTTTGACTTTTGTGCGTGACTTCATATTTTAAAATCTGGGGGAAAAAGCCCACAAAAATAAGGACACCCTGCCTTAGCTGGGCCATAATATCCTAGAGCACTCACCATTTCCAAGGAATGCAAATAATTGTCATGTGCTTAAACTCTGCTATAGCATAAAGCATATAGCATGCCTTAATGATATCCTTTAATAAGCATCTCCAATACCATACCCGTGTGAGCAGCATACACAGTGCAGCGTATTCTGTATCTGTAAAGGAAAGATGAGGTTGAAGCTTAAGTTCTGTGTTACGGTATAAGGGTTGAAATGGGCTGGTTTGCCTCCTGTGAGAGGCACTGGTGCTCAGACAGGGGTTACAGCTCTCCCCTCTGCCTCAACTGATAGCAGGCAGGACATTATTAGTAATTAAGAATAAACATGCCTTATGGTTATATCTTTGTTTAAAGTGGCATGAACTCCTACATGTGACTTGTAGATAATAATGAGTCAAGTTTAGCCTTTAGATCGCCTTTTGCTTCTGTATCTGATCCAGCTGATCTTATAACTATTCAACTCTATTCTATTTATGCAGTTAGCAGTTTTTTACATTTGGGTATATCACCTTATCCCAAACTGTTACTCTGTGCTGGTAAGACATGAGATTTCAATGATAATGGCTTCTTTAACACCCTAATGAGACAGGATTTCATTAAAGCAGCATATTATCTAGCATATCAAATTAGTTTACCTTGCCTGTAGAGCACCTCTGCGAGGCTTTGTTACAGAGAGAATTACAGAGTAAAACTTCTGGTTTTCATTTCCCTGTCTGGATTGCTAGAATCAGACATCTGCAGAAACTACGCAGTTGAACAAGAAGTGTTCTTGAAAATTTGGGAATCCAAAGAGTGTGGTTCTCGGGATTCATTCTCAGTGCTCAGCTGAGTTTCTGGCACATCATTGTCTTTTCCTCATCATTGTGAGACTTTAAAATGCGGGCTGGGGCGCAGGGAACCAAAAAGACCATTTCTGCTCTTGCTCAGTCCCGTTACCCAGCCACCTACATGATGTCATCTGTGGCTTCTGCCCATTTAAGAGGGTCTTGTGCCCCCTGCTCAGCACAGGGGCATTGCTGCTTGGTCTGAATTCATCTCACCCGCTGTGCAGCCCTACAGAACTGCACAAGAGCAGGCTGTCTGGCAGGAATTTGCAGTGTGTGCCTTGGTTTAGATGGAAATATGGGCTAATGATCTGATCCATTATGGCACATCCCCTCCCTGAGTGGTGGCCGAGAAGTCACTGTACTGCATTTCCAACCAGGTATGCCATTCCCCTGGTAGTGCATGCAAGCAGGACATGAGAAATCTCCATTTTAAGTTTAACTTCTTTCAACATTGTTTTGAATGCAGATCTCATGAAACCTTTTCTTTAATTAGCTTTTCCTGCATAGATAATTCTTTTTTGCCAGCGGTCTATGCCGCAGGATGCTTCTGGCTGTGCATAGAGGTACTATACTCTCTTTCTTTTTCTGCCTAAAGCAGAATTAAAATAGGAAGGGAAGTGTTTGGTTGCACTTTTATCCTTCGGAGTACTTTTTCTTGCGTGCACGCATGCAACAGCTTTTGAGATCATAGCTCTCATATTTCCTAAAGGAAGAGGAAGAAAAACAGGGCAGCCTTAGAGAAAAAACAAAAAGTCTTGGAAGAACATAAAAGTCTTGTGTTCATTACAGTTTGCCTTGAAAACATTATCTGACATTTCTCTGAAACCTGAGTTATCAGAAGCAGTAATTTGCTCTGCATTATCTGCTACCTCGATTCAAAAGAAGTACTGAAGAGATGCCATTCGAATTCATCCGGGAAGGCAGATCTCAAGGGGGATGCTTTGCCTCTTATGAAGGCACCTGGTGTAGGGGGAAGAAAGCAGAGGAGCTTCTGGGCTCAGGATCTCTCTGTTACTTATCTTAAAACTGCCTGGGACAAATATACAAAGATTCTGTACTTCGGGGTCCAGGTGTAAGCTTACAGATCAGACCGTGCAGGAGGAGAAGGCAGAGCCAGCGAGGAGATACAGGCAGTCAGACGTGGTGGGGAGGGTGAGTAACGGAGCCAGGCACCGTCACCTGCTGCCTTGCCAGAGCTGAGCTTTCACCCACGGCAGGGCAGCGCTCCATGTCCTGGCACTTTCCAGGTCCCACACGTCTGTTTTTTAAGCAGAGGCTGCAAAGAGGACTTTTTCGTACTGGCTTTTTCAGACCACATCAGGCTGCATGAATAACTCGCCCCCTACGTGCCAGCTCGCATTGCTGCTGTCTGAGGCGGTCCACGGCGCTGCGCTCAGCAATCCCTGCAAGCTGTCAGGACGCGGATGCAGGATTTGGTGTGAGCGCTCAGAGATGCTCAGCGGAAGTGTTGAGAGGAACAGCTTCTGCTTCAGCAGTGTGATTCTCCACTTGTGCCAAGGCAGCAACGCTTTTAAATTCCCCGTGCCCTTATTGTTCCTGACATCAGAAACACTGGCTGCAAACTTCCAGACAACATGCCTGGGGGAAAAGATGAAAAAACGTGGGCCAAAGTGTTAGCAAATCTTCCCTTTTCATGCTGTAAACGTCCCCACGCAAAGATCCTTCCTTCACTTGTCCTCAGACGCCTCCAGAAGTGATGCAATTTTGGGGTTATTCCACGCTATGTGTTATGGCTTCTGTATTTTAGCTGTGAAAAAGCAGATCTAACTTCAAGAGGTGGGCAGACAGGGCTCTTTTCAGACTGGCCAAGGCAAATGTCTTTGAGGATTAGGCATATAAGAAGAGTTTTCCTTTCATCTTAAAAAGGGGCATAACTGCACTATCTAAGCCACGCTGAGCCATTTTGCATTTTGACAGATTTTCTAACTTAAGATAACCTGCCTTGCTAAATATTAACCCACCTCTGTGCTGGCAGCAGCTGAAACTGGTCATTTGTGTTAGGATGGTTGTAATGGGGCAGCACTGCTCACTAAACAAAGGGGCAAAACGTATGCAATGGAAAGGAAAAAAAAAAAGAAAAGAAATGGCCCAGGACGCTGTGAAGGATCAAACATTTCCATTACAGAGGGGCTGTTGTAAGACACGTGGATTCCTGGTAGAAATAAACCTTCAGCTTTTTCTGCTGAAATAAAAGGTAAACCCAGCACATGCACAGAACAATATGGGATCCCGGGATGGCAAAAGTGGATCATGTGCATATGAATTACCTGGAGCCAGTCATGTTTTCTTCATTTGATTTATTCATTTATTTCACGCAGCTGCCAACACTTGCTGCACCTCTTAAAATTGACTTTGCCGCACCCCAGCAGCAGCACATTTATACTGGGATGAATCACCACCACCTTCTCCCTACGCAGCCTGCCTGTGCTCAGCCAAACGTCTTTTCCTCTCCCCAGTTGCAAAATAGTAGCTGTTCCCAGCAGCTGAGTATTAAATCTGATTAAATTTGATGGAAGCAAGTCCTCATTCTGTCCCAAAAGAGCCCGTACTTACAGGCTCATGTGTTTTCCTTTGACCGCCCATCTCCACTGCCGTCGCTCGCCTGGCGCGCTGCCTGGAAAGGTGGAGGGACTGTCAAAACAGGACAGCTTGCCAGAGATATAAAGCTCCTTCTGAAGGACAGGCCCGATATAAAAATTCCAGTCTTTTTCAGGAGGTCGCACCTCTGCAGGTGAAATTGCACCTTTATATTCAGAGTATTGGTTTCCCTCATAGCCAAACCTGCTAGTCCTCTGTGGTTTAGTCTGGAGCTCAGGAATATTGGTATTGCAAATATACTGGAACCTGAGTGTTTCTGGCTTTCTTTGTCCCAGTGTGAGCATGCTGCTAACATGGATGCTGTCTCCTATTTTAGATGTTGAAAATGGGGCCCAAATCCTCAGAGGTGGGCAAATTCCTCATTGATGAAAATGTTCCTATAGAGTTAGTTCCTACACTTAACAGAAATCTGCATTAAAATGAGGAGCTTAGGCTCCAGAAATCATTATTTGCTTGCTATCCGTGTTTTGCTGCATGGTTTGAAGAGACGATCTGTTAGAAATCAGCACATCTACAGAAACTACTTGGTTCACCAGCTAATAAAAAATGATTAAGCATAATAATGACAAAGCAAGCATGAACGATATCATCTTGACATTTGCAAAGCTCAGGTGGGTAGAATAATAATGGTCTGCTATTTGCCTTGCAACAGCAGCTAAAGTAGGTTCCATGCTCCTGTTTATACCGAAGAAGCAGGGCATCCCGCATACACGTACCTATGCTGCTGTGTAAGTAATAAAGTCAGACAGTATCTGGTCCTGTAGCCATTAATGGTCAGAAGATGTTAAGAGTTAAGAAACTGAAGAAAGACAGATTCTACTATTCTATAATGCATTCCAACGGCTGAAATTTTCTGGCTGCCTTTTTAGGTCGGCTCTCTACTCCCATTGCTCCCTGAAATGTGTTTTTGGGCACTCGTGGGTGCTTAGCCGCCCACGTGCCAAGTTCTCCTGACTCACCTTGCTGCAGACAGCAACAAAAGCCATCCTCCAATTTTAAATGCTTGTCAAACTGTACATCCGCTGGCTCGTGAGGAGAGCTTTGCAAATGAGGCACTGGGCATGGAGTAACCAAAGCAACTTGAAAGCGGTGTGTTCAGCACGACTTCAGATCTATGTATGACCTGGTTGCTGCACCTGAAGGGTGCAATAACTTGCATAGTTTAAGAGCGTGTGGTGTGTCACTTATTACGGCTGCTATGCAGAAAGCTTATTGCCTCCCAGAAGTGGTATTTGTGGATACTGTATGTATGATAGAAAAATACCAGAGGCTCTTTATATAGAGCTTTCTCATCTCTTAGAACAGCAGTCTCCCCTTATAAGGTTTGCTCTCTATGGGGATCTTAAGGGTGGTGGTGGGATGTGCACGAAGACCGGCACTTAACCACGTTACCGCCTTAGCTCTAACTTCTTGTGTCTGTTTGGCCACACCTGGGCTGAACAAGATATTTCAGGGGACTTGAGGCACTGAAACAGGGTGGCTGGGCCCGCCTGGCTGCTGCCCCTTCCCCTGACTGCTCTGCACCGGCAGCGCCGCCGCGATGCAGCACCGTGCGCTGCCCCTGCTGCAAGGAGAACCCCAGCGCCGCGTCCGCAGGTGCTCCAGCTTGCTTCACACCCCTGCAAAGGCAAAGCTGTAGCGCGGTTCCTGCCTTCTCCTGAACAATCCTGGGTATCATCATGGGGAGCAGGGGAGTCTGCGGGACAGAATATAGACCAAGACTAGTGATGGAGAGAGAAATTGGGTAGCGAGCATGAGTGCTAGCTTGCTTTCGAGGCGAAATAGCAACCCTTGACGCGCTGCTACCTGATGAGCAAGCCTAACACAGCGTTGACTACTACATACCTTCCACTAGAGTCTACTGGTTTACAGTTTGCTCCAGACAGGCCCCGAGGGCTGCTGAGGTCTTCTCCTGAGGCTGCTACTCCCAAACGAGTGTCCCCGCCACTGCTAAACTCAGATGGCAACTTCGGTCCCGGAAACACCATCAGAGCTGCTACGCTTCTGCCCGGGTGCCCGGTTTTGGAGAGAGAAAAAGGAGCCAGGAAGTTTTTTTTCTGTAAGTGTGACTCAGGATTGTCCAGAATTAGGATTCCAAAACTAGTTTGGGATTTGGGTGTGCTTGTTTCAGTTTTGGGGCTTGGTTTATATTTTCAATAATGCCTTCAAGGACTGAGCCAAGTTGCAGTCAGCCTGTTCCCTCAAGCTTCTTCTCACAAAGCAAGATCAAGATACCAAAAAGTCTGAAATGCAGAAAGCTATGGTAAAAAACATTAACCAAGAAAGCCTGCAACCGCTGTGCCTGCTAGCTAAGAAAATTAATCCACTGCATGATGGGCAAAAGAAAAACTAATTCATTTCTGAATGGACAGGACACTTCAAAAGCTTTGGTGGATCTGACAGGAGAGTGTTTCTTATATGGTAAGGAGAAATCTGATCGTTAAAGGAGCGTCCGGAGAGCTGGCAGCTCCATCACAGCAGTTGAAATAGGAGCTCAGAAATGTTTCTAGGTACCTTTGGTAGACTTCAAATAGATCAAAAAGAGAACTAATAAACGCTCATTAGGGTCTCCGTTTCTGTTCCCTCTTAAGAAGTAACTGAAGGATGATTGGAGCTGCTCTGAGCACAGTGTAGACCTGACTATAAGAAAACGCTGTTGGAACAAAAAGAAAAGCAAACCCCAGCCTGGAACATATGAATATCAGCCACATCTGCAACAGGATTCATCCCAATTCATCTGCCACAAATTCCCTGTAAAGATGACACAAAATTGTAAATTCCTACCCTCCCTGACATTTGGCACATTCTGTTTCCCATTAAAAGGGATTAGGTAAAAATAATTCTATTTCTTGCCTTTTTTTTTTTTTTTAAACTTTTAAGATCTTCTCTGAATAATACAATACTCCCCTCTGTATTTTGTTAGAACTTTGGCATTTCATGTTCCCAGAGCATGCAGTGGCTTTAGCTAGAAACTAGGAGCCAAAGGTGAAGAACCATGCTGCGCTCTCTCGTTATAGTAACTAGTATGGACAGCAGGGAGCGGTGGGGCTGTCTCTCATGTGATGGCTGCAACCCAAGGCCTGGTGGAGTAAGACCTGCTCTACAACAGCCAACTCAGCTCCATGGTGGGGAAAAAAATATTGGGTCTGCCTTATATATGCAGCCTGATGTTAATTCCAAAGGACATCTTACCTTCTTGTAATGTTTCACACACAGAAAAGCGAGAAGTGTGAGCAAACACTTCTTCTAAAAAAAAAAATATTCTCTCTACAGTTCAAAAGTTTATTGACCAATGTTCTGACATGAAGAGATCATTGTAACAATTTTAAAATGTTTCAGGAAGTGACATATGGTATGCACTCAATGTATGCTGTGACAGAATTCCAGGGAGTAAGTGGTAAATTTGCAACCGTCTGTGCAAATCAAAATTACTCAAAAAAAGCAGACAAGCAAATACTGCAAATAACCCATGATGAGAAAAGTAATTTGTGTTGAAACTACCATTCATTTTAGATAGTTCTGAATTAGAAAAAACACATACAAAAAGGCATTAGCGTCATTGATCTGTATTGTAGAAACACATTACCTTTGCCACTGGCAAGGACCTTTATAGACGTGAACAGAACTAAGAAAGTAAGTGACATCAGATTGTCTCATGAAGTTTCAGCAGACATGTTTTGGAGGTTTATCTTAACATGTATTTTCTTTGCTACTACACCCATGTAGCAATTCCATGCACTTCCATGTTTACTTTGGGTACTGTAATTTTTTGGTGCAAAAATAACACAAAAAAAGCAGCCTACCGTCTATGACAGGCTTAATAGGGATTATGCACTGCGGAGCTAACACATTAAGTGTCACCATAGCTGTACCTTTCTCTACAGAGTAATAGGATGAAGCAACATAATG
Source organism: Burhinus oedicnemus (assembly GCA_008921705.1). Lineage (NCBI taxonomy): Eukaryota > Metazoa > Chordata > Aves > Charadriiformes > Burhinidae > Burhinus > Burhinus oedicnemus. The sequence goes on from VFFE01007705.1 coordinate 4,856,105, forward strand.
GTATACTTGTACGGCAAACCCAATACCGGATGAAACACACAATTGTGTTGACAATGCTGATTAACTGCTCTACCTTGCATTTGCAGTGATTAATTTCCTAAGAAAGCATCCTAATAACAGATGTTGAGGCTGAGCTCTGCTATTACACAACAGGGAAGTAAATTGGCCAGTAGGAGATTTGGGTCTTGCTGAGAGATAATGACAAATGCCTGTCAGTACAGCAGCCAGTCTACTTCTACTTCCAAACAACCTAAAAATGCATATCCTGGTTATGCTGTTTGCATGGAGAAACCTGGAACATCTTCAGTGTATCCAAAGGCTAACCAGGCAATCAGCGGTCTAGTCTAATGCTGCTAAAATTTCCTTTAAGTACTTCTGCCTGACGCACAGTAAACCAACTCAACTAAAAGGAAGTCTGGTCTATAACCTTACTTGTAGGAGTCTCTCTCCAGGTCTGCCCCCTTTTTCAATGAAATAAAGTAGGCAATCATTCACACACCAAAAATATGTCTAAATAAAACTTACTAGTCAGTATTCATGACGTATTTTCTATTGTGGTATCTTAAATGTAACTAAAGTGGTGTTGCAATGCCTGTTAAAGCCTCCTGCAGCACTGATCACAACTATTAAAACTTGGACCTTATTGTCTATGTGACTTTTGTCCTTTATTCTACTGTTGTCTGAGTTATTTTTCCTTTAGTTCATTCCTTCTGGGACTTTGACGCTTCCACTCCTATTCAGACACTAGGCAAGAAGAGCTTCTCAAGGGTATTATGTGCTGCTCAAAACCACTGAAGGTTCAGCATGTATAATTTCATTTAGTTCAAAAACAACACAAAACTTCAGAGGCCTGTTCCAGTTGTCAATTTTATTTGAAAGGTGTCTTCTATACATTTTTATATATAGAAATAAATATGAAAGGCCTATACAAATATGAACACTTAAAGAGTACCAATACTGCCCTTCATTTTTTATACTCATCTTTCAATACTTAAAGGGACAAAATTGCATCAAACAGCCCACATATTTAGTAAAATAAATTTTAGGAAATCTCAGATCACAAATGTCTGTTTGTCTTCACAGAACCTTTTAGTCTTGAGTTTTCTTTTACATATACGCAACTTCAACACAAAATACGTTCAGCTGCCTTTGAGAATTTCACAATATAGACTGGTGTACATTTTCCTCAAGATGGACAGAAAAAACAAAGTTATACTTAAGATATACTCCCATATAGGAATTTGGCATTCTCACTTTTAATGACATACTGTGTTAACATAATATTTTTTAAAAACATTCTGATAAATTAAAAAGAACACAATCTTGCCTTCAAATAAAACCCAAGTCATTTAAAAAACTTCAGAATGGGCATTTGCTTTTATATAACATGATTCTTCCCCAAGCTTTAAAAAATTTACTTCAACACCACATAAAAAGCTTTTGATATAAAATAACATCATAAAATAAGTAAGCTTTTTGTAAACCATAATTTATAAACTCTTTCCCATAAAGTGACATTTTTCTAACACAGGGCATCATCCCCGTGTACTTATGTAATCTCACTAATTTACACATTAAAAGAGTATAAAGCAAAGCCTGTGCTTAAATGGTGGGAGGAATGGATATCAAATTGAATACAACTGCTCTTTCAAAGGTTGGGGGGGGTTTTGTTGGTTTTTTGGTTTTGGGTTGGTTTTGGTTTTTTTTAAGAAAGGTCAAACCCCAACAATATTGAAAGGAGACCACGTAATATAGCAAAAACCTCTTTTTGTCTTTCCTCAAGGATTTTGTCCTCATCCCAACACTAAAGAGTTCCCAGATGTTAGTTTAAGAACTGCAGATTAAACTTGCTGGCAGTCACAAGAAATATTTCAGATATTTCCTATTTGGACAATAAAAGCGTAGGCTTTAGTTTAGAAAAAAATATAACAATATAATTTACTCTAAGTGCACAAAAGCCCAATCCTGCAACTCTTTCCTGTTCATTCAATTGTTTTCACTTAAGGAAAGTATATAGGATTTCCCTCTCAACCCTGATTTAATAACTTACATAAATAACTGTGTTTGAAGAATATGAATGTTTAACAGTTTACACATATACTGCATTTAAAGATTTGGGAATGTCTATCCTGTTTTTCAAAAGAACTACTACTTTTTAAAAGGAATGTTGTACTAATTTTTTCTTTCCTTCAAAATAAAGCTTTATGAACTCATGTTACTAAACAATACTCTCATTTCCACTTCTTAAACTTTAAATGCTTGGCTCACTCTTTCAAAGGAGAATTTGCAGTTTCACTGAGAAGTATATAGGACAACTCTACTCAAGGGCAGGTATCCAATATGGCTCAGCTTGGAATAACAGCTGTGCTGTAGAGTTCTCATTCACCGCATCGGAGTGGTTTCTGTAACAAACTTCCTTGGTTCACTTCAGTTCTCCAATCCATTTTCACTCCTGCAAACTCCTTCTGAGCTTACTGCAGTAAAACTAAACACTTTCCACTGTAGGTTTTGCAGACCACAGAAGGCTGTTTTCCAGCAGCACGAGAATAACAACCTAAAGAAAGTTTTCATAAACGCTCTACAGCATTAATCTGGCCTGCAAAACCTAGTTACAGTGACGATGATCAAGACAGTTAAGACTGTAACTCTACAGCAGGCCTAACATTCAGTTTAAAGAGAAACCTAGGCGAGGGTAGAACAAAAACAACAAAAAAAAAAAAAAAAAAAAAAAAAAGACAAGAGACCATGTACATAAAGACTTGCAGTGTCATTTTTGAAAAAAAAAAAAAAAACCAACCCCACTTTCAAGTTAGGAATGCATTTATCAAAAACTAAGCTTTGCCACATTATGAATGATTTGAAGGTTGTGTTCCTGAGCTTGATACTGGACAGGGGGAAGGGCAAAGGAAAGTGTCTTGTATCTTAAATTATACAGCAGTATCATTAGGACAGTATTTAAAACCTATTATTAGAAGAATGAATAAGTTACATATATGACTTTAAGAATATTATAACTAAATAGTTTATTCAGAAGACTTTAATCTTCTTTCTTTTGTGTTTGAAATCGTTCCATTAAAGCCCTAAATATATTTCCTGGTATTTTCTGATGTTTTTCTATTAGAGCTTGGACTGCTGCTTTTGTCTGTAAGGAAAGAGAAAAGTTTTTGGTCAGATTAAGTCATCTTTGTATTGTTCCTACATTAACACAATTTCTAGGCTCTTTTTCATCCTTTCAAATGTCACAGAACCACTCCAAGTTCAAAATACTATTTTTCCATATCTAAACCCACAGGATGTGTTTGTGGGATCGCTGCCAAGAAACAGATGAACAAACTAGTACCTTTTATCTTTGGTAGCTGTGTTCACAAGCTCTATTAGTGAGACGCAATAGTAAAATGACGATGAAGTAAATTAATGAAGAGGCCTAGATCTATAAAGCATGTCAGTGCCTGTGTGCTGTAGTGCAACTCAGAAGCTTCTGCCTATGCCCAGGTTTGCATCAGTAAAACTCTTCCAGTATGCAAGAACTTAGCTTCGACACGTGCTCAGAAGCAGCACTGGAAACACAATTGTCTCTCCGCATATTTGGCTTGTATAAAGTAATTATCCCTGCACCCAAGTCCCCCTAAAGGAGCTGGTCCTGTAAAGCGCGCTTAGACCACACCTAAAATACTGCAGATGACACTTTCACTCAAAAATGAAGCAGGCCAAGAAGTTAGTAGCAGCCATTCTTACTATATAAAAGCTCCATGGGTAACATTCAAAACCAGGGCGCTACGCAAAAGCTATGCTGAGGACATGCCGTAACCTTCCTGTTCTGCCTGGAGAAGCACAGACTACTGAATTCTCAAGGCCAGGGACAGAACAGAGAACCATTTGCCTTTGTAAACTGGTGGTCAGCAAGGGGAAAACTGATACTTAGTACAAGCTCCCAGTGTTTACATGAAGTATGTGATCAACTGCTAAGTCCTGGGAGAAGGTTCCTGCCCACATCTCTTTATAGATCTGGTCCTAAGTGTCTCTACAGATCTAAAATTTCTATTAGGTAAAAAAAAAAAAAAAATTGAGCTTAATTTTTTCTATATATAATGGGAAAATGCATACTGTGCCATAGCCTGAAACACGAGATACAACTTTAAAAATCACTCTAGGATTCTAGGGGATTTACATTCTAGGGGCCTTATCTAGCAGAATTTGCATTGAAGTCAGAAGCAAGTGAGGGTTGGCACAAACGTAAGATGTCAAAGCATGTTTGAAAGTCATTTAAACACACATTCTGTCCTGAAAGCCAACAGTTCTAAAGTCCTGTCAGACTGAACCCGCAAAAGAAACAATCAGTTTTCCATAACCAGGGCATAAGATAATGCAGATAAACATTTTAAGACGCCACTTTGCTGAGATCTAATCAAAGGGTAACCAGATGAGGAGACAACTGAACTGACACCTGCATGGTCAAGAAGAAAAATCTCTTTCTCTCAAGCGAAGTTCTCAGAATGCTGTGGAAATCTCCCTCCATCTGACTGCTACATCACTTAACTGTTTTATGTCTCTGCCCTGTGAAATCTATTAATAAACTGAATAAACATAAGAACCTGAAAATCCTTTCTTTAAACCACCTAAATCTGAACTAGGGGAACATTAAAAAGTTTATTTGTTGGGTGAGAAGGTGGAGGAAATAGAAATGGAAACACACTGTACAAAGCAGTGAGATGGTTTACCTTATTTTTTTTTTATTGTATGGAATTTCAACAGTTTATGAACACAGATTTGCTATATTTGAAAGGCTTCATTAGTATCTTTCTGAAAAGACCAAGAACCAGAACACTTTCTCTGGATGAAGTGCTCATGTCTTTATCAACCCAGAGCAGTCTTATCTGACTGAACTTCTTCAGTCCCTAAAGCAAGTTGTTTCTCAAAGCAAATATACAGTGCAGTATTGGCTTCAAAAGGCCTAGAACATCTGCAAGGTGTAATAATAAAAAGATAGCATTAAAGAAGGGCAATCAGAGTTAAGCAAGTCCAAAGTTTACCATGATTCCACCAACTTCTATAACTATCACTTGACAAGAATATTCCAGTGCTTTCTATCAGAACAGTCAATATTTTAAATATATATATGCATATCTATCTTACCTTCGCAGTTAGCTCCTCAGCAGTTATATTTGGGTCGTATGGAATGGGTTCTCCAATGAAAGTACGAAGCTTGACTGGAAACCCACCGTACAGAGGAACTACTGGCAATCTAATACGTTCATATAGTGACCTAAGTATTTCTGATGTGAAAAAATTTAGGGGGAAGGGGGAAAGCAGGAGAAGAAAAAGGGAGGGTGGGGAGGAGAGAGAGGTAAAAAAAAAAAAAGAAAACAAAAAACAGAGAGAGAGACTGCGATTATTCTGTAAAGGTTTTTTTCCCAGTATGTCTTAAAACTGAAACTGGTTTGTCAAGTAATCCAGCCTCTGACCCAGATTCTCAAACGACATGTCATCTCAAGTGCTATTCTACCCTTGACTTTCACTTCCTAAAAGCTGTGTTAATGCTAACATCAGACTTGTTTACACCCTAACTTGGTGTGAAATCTCTCCTCCAAAGAGTAGCTGCAAAGAGAAGGAAGAAAAGGAGAAAAATACAGTAGCTGCCTCTCTGGAGAGGAAGGGAACGCTACACAATACAGGTTACAGTTCAGCTAATTTTACAGATTAGCCTAAGAAACTAGTATTGGAAGACTGTTCTGTCTGGTCCCGCCAAGGTCTAGAAGGTCAGCAGTAGTCTTATCTGCCTAAAGGCCAGTCATGCTAAAACACTGAATTGCTCTTTCAGATCACACACTGGTTGCAGTGAAACAACAACAACAACAACAACAACAACAAAAAAGAGAGAGATATAGAGAGAAAACGCAGGTATTTCAATCAGCACTAAGAAGACACTTCTTCCCCACATGCTACGTTCTAACCCTCTAGGCCAAACGCACCCAGAACAGATTCCTCGCAGAATGGGTACTAATATTCTCTCTCTCAAATTTAGACAAGAAGTTCCTTTAACTGAGGTGCTGGCACAGGAAAATCTTTACTGACCAAGATGTGGAATTTTCTGTACACAACCTTTAAGGACAAAGAACATTCCAAAACTACGGAAACTGGAGTAACACCTCCCATGATCAACAGAATTCAATTCCTCTAGCACCTCTGCTGTAGAATAGAAGTAGCATGAACGATTTTGGCTTCAATTTCTGTTTGTTTGGGAAGATTCTCCTGAATACAGCAATAATTTTTGTAGAATTTGTTGAACGTATGAATTATTCTGCACATTGACATTTAAGCCTTGGCTTTCTCCATGCAATATATAGCTTTTAATTAGAGGGGGAGAGAAACAGAACTATTCTGCCCTGCAGTTCTCTGATGAAGATGATGATGCCATAACTTGAGGCAGAACATGTGGCATGGAGGAGACTGTTCAGGCCCTTTCTGCTAGATAGTAAGTTGGAGAAAACAAAAAAAGGGGGTTTAACACTAGCAGATCAGCAGAAATGTGGGCATCTAATCATCCCAGAGGTGAACCCTTCAGACATATACCCATCTATTCGTGTGCTGGCTGGAAGTCCCATAGAGATGTGGAAAGAGAGCAGGCAAACGCAAGGTTATGTGAGGAACCACAGGTCTAGTGCTCAACAGTAAACCAACTACAGATTAAATATATTTCAAACCATTCGAAGTTTAAGTACAGGTAGAGGTGTAAGCACAGAGCTTTGGGGGGACATTTAAAGAAATGACATGTCCCTTGCAAATCCCTGTTTGCTTTGCTTCTTAACAGACAGCAGAAAACCTAAAGTTGGCCTAGCAGATATAAGCAGAGAAAAAAAGTGCTCTAAATCTATTTGGGTTTTTCTGGCTCCTTTTTACTTTCTTCTACTGCTTCCATGAAGGCACACTGTTATGTGGAGAGTAACTTAGATGAGCCAATACCACATCTAATTCCGATATTAATTCTTAATAACATCTCTGAACTCTACCAGAGAGAAAACCTCCAGAAACAAGGCTCTGACAAATCTCAAATTTATATGGGATTTATTTCTACAGAGATAGGCTAAACACATACGGGAAAATAAACTACAAAAAAATAGAAAATATCTTACTTATTCCTCCTAATGTCCTAACGCCTTCTCGAACATTTTGTGTAAACATAGGAATGATGGGCTAGGAGGGAAAAAAAATAATTAAGAATTTAATGAAGATAGCACTATCTAAAATACTTCTACCTCACTTAAACCCAATAAGCAAATTAATTTCAGAAGTGTTTCTCAGACAAGGACATATAGAAAGCAAAACAAGTATTGCTAAGTTCTTCTGCGACCTTCTGCCATGAGGTCTAAAGATGGAGAATACCATGAGATTTCAGTGAGTCACTGCTTCAGCAAGCCCATTTTTCAAAGCAGTCCAGGATTCAGAACCTATGGAGCATTTAGGCCTCCCCTCATCTAGCAGTGTTTGCACAGTTGTGATTTAAGCAGTTAAACCTCTTAACCTAATTTGCAGTTATGCTCAAAGGGAAGAATTAACAGGATTGGGACCCTAAACTTGTCTGATTCATCTCTATGCTGATTGTATTGCTTCACACATGATGTGTCATATTCAATACATGTCCTTGATTTATTTCTACTGATGAATACCTGGAATGGTGTTGAATATTTCAAATTTTTATTGCTGTTTTTGAAATTGCAAAAAGCTGTCAAGATTTACAAGAACCGGGAAGGGGGGTTGACTACTACATGAGCTTTTAAAATATCATTTTATAGTATGTACTCACTGTACATCATCAGAAATACAGAACTCTCTATGGGATTTTCAAACGTTCAGATTACTTCAAACTTTTTTAAACAAGCATGGAGATAAGCTAGTAAAAGAAATAGGTATCAAGTTGTTTTGTTTTGGGTTTTTTTGTTTGTTTGGTTGGTTTTTTTAGGGGGGAGAAGTGTGTAAATAATCCAACACAATTATAGAGAATAAAAAGAAGTGCAGTTGCCTAAACTGAACGGTAACAAACTTCCTTATTCTAGAACCATCTTTTTGGAACATCTTACTTCTGACATAGATGTAGAGATTTTTGTATGTACCAAGTTGGTTTATATGACAAAAATTCTGGCAAACAAACTGTTGAAATGAGACAACTTCAAGAAGTTGAAGGTCCAAGTTTTAGACAAATTTTTCTGATGTTTTAGATATATTTTTCTTTCCATGAGGAGTTATGCTCACTATTAAAGGTGACTTAAAGTTCATCTTTAATCTAAATAAAGATATTTTCCCCACTTTCAGCCTGCCTCTAACACTATTCCCATTCTACTGTATCACTCAGGATTTTTTTAGGGGGGTATGAAGCTGCAAGACCTTTCTGAATGCATAAAGGGAACTGAACACATATCCAAAAAAATAAAGATAACTAGTACAACCATAGCTGAATCCCAAGTATGGCCTTTCATATGCTATTACAACATATTAGCAAAATCCAAATCTGTTGAAAAAGTCCTCTTTAAACAGTGTTATTTTCCTCCTGAGAAAAGTGACACACACTTAAAATTGGTCTTAAAAGTATTCTATTTCTGTATAAAATCCAGAGATTTAACTAGTCTCTCTTTGACAGTATCTAATATAAAACTCTTGGTGTGAGACTTACTTTCAACTTAGGTATATGCAGACCTACGGACATATGCACACATCTTTCAAGTACAAATATAGAATGAGAGGGACTCTGAAATAATTATTAAAATAGTTACAATACAAATATATCATACACTTATGTGCCTTTCACAGTTGGTCCCATATGAATAATTACCTGCCTGCTGACCAAGCACAATGCTATATGTTAGAACTGAAGAGACAGTTCACACTGGTGAACAGCATCTCCTGCTGCTGTATGCCCTAGGCATCCCTTACTACCATTAAATGCCAATACAGTACATAGTGCCAGTGAGTCTATATTGTGCTGGGTCACAGTATACTTCAGTGATAGGGGAAACACAAATGTTGATGTATGGTTGCTTCCCAGCCATTCTGGTCAGGGGTTGAGCCATCACAATCCTGACCAGGTATGTGTAAAACAGCACAAGCTTGTAACGTAGACACCATCCTGGATTTCATCTCTCATTCTTTTAAACTCTGGATTTCCTCACCACACTATTCTTAGCTGACTCCAAAGCCGCCTTATCAAAAGCAACAAAAAGAACCTTGAAGTGTAGTTATGCGAGCAAGTAGACCATACTCATGACACTCAGCAATGAACCACCAAATATATGACAATCAAAACAGCTTTCCCTGGAAGAAAGTATTAAAAAGTACTAATTCGTTGCTTCTCTTCTGTGATCTATGATACTTACCACTTTTGCATCAATGGCCACCTGAGCAAAGCCCTTCCGATTACCCCAGATAATAGTATACATTTCATCACTAAAGAGTGCTTCCCGAACTCCACCTGGGGCAATGGCTAGCAGACAGCCTTTCTTCAGAGCATTGACACATTCTTCTCTTGGTCCATGCATTACTCCATGTACATCAAGTAATATTTTAAAACCTGTAGGGTAAGATAATATTAATTCAAAAAGTGTTCTCATACTACCATTGAGTACAGATTCCCAGCACAGAACACAATGGCTAAAACTTACTTGTCTAATAACCTGTAACGTCAAATCAAAGATGTTTCTAGAGGGGCTGAAGTATTAAGTCCTGCTTATAAATTTTGGTCTAAAAAGTTGAAGGTTTAGGGTTTTCAGTGGCTTTTTGTCATAGTAAAGTCAGGTGCTATCTCACAATCAGGACTAAACTGGAAAAAACCGGCAAGCACTCTGTGCCATCTTTCATGTGTCCCTTCAAACAAGTTATTAAGTCAGCTCCAGGGCACTGGCTCATTGCCCAAGCTCTACTTTTCCAATGTAGTACAGTCCTAATAACGTGCATCAAGAGAAAATACCAGCAAATTGTTGTGGTTTTTTGTTTTGTTAACTTTGGCAAAGAGCAGTCTGCACACAAGAAGGAGAATGAAGAAAATGCAGCATTCTCTGTTACACATCACTGCAGGAATTGGTTCGATCTGTGAGTACCCAGATGGTCTTTCACACAACAAGGCATCTGGCAACCCCGGATTGGGTATATTCATCTAAGTTTAACATTTTTCATTTACTGAAGTAACTTTAAAGTTACTGTAAAGTAACTCTATTACCGTAAAGTTACATAAACTCCTCATACCATCTTGAATTTGAAATGTCATACTGACCCTACTCTTCAAGAAACAACAGAACACCAAAAATTTGCTTACAAGCATCAAATGGGCGCATACCTGATCAATTTAGACAACTAGGCTAATGTGAAAGAACATAACTAGCATAAACCTCCGTTTGCAGGAAATCAATCATGTATGTTCATTCGGTTCAATAAATTTTAAATTTATACAGTATTTATGAGTACTACATACCAAAATGGAAACTTTAGATGACTGAGCAGTATGGGAAAGATTACTTCTCTTTCTTTAAGTTTCCCACTGAGGCAAACAAACTTATCAGCCATAGACAAGGACACTGAACTGGTCTAGTCAAGTTTGCCCCTCAATAACAGATCTTCATTTTTTTTAACCTTAGGTTAACAAATGAATAGTTGTTACTATGAACACACACACACACACTGAAGAAGAGTCCAAATACAGTTAAGAAGACAGATGTCTGTCTTCTCTTACAGCCCACATAAACTAAGGGCTTGGAAAGAAAAGCATGAGGCAGCATATCATTAGTTTATTCTTAACTAAACTCTGATCTCTAACTCGTCTTTGTAGTTGGTGTGAGTATAATTACTCCTGATTTATATCTATACACAATCAGGATCTGTCCATAAACATGACAGCAGAACACGAGCTCTGTTACACCTGTCTCATATTGTGCTGTGCCTGTCACGAACACTGCAGGGGACACTAGCAGTCTTCATCTAGTAGCATTCACACAGAGGACAACTGAAATAGAGTTTTCCTAGAGTAAATTAATTTCTCTCAGGTGCTCTGTTTGTGGCATCTTAAATAGCTGGTTTTTACAATGTTTTACATTCCCGAACTAATTAAAGCTCTCTGGAATGTACCTGGTGGTAGGAAGCTGCCTGTCTCTAAGCCCTTTCTGTCAGTGAGTTCAGGAGAGAGACAAAACAGTCATGAGAAGCGTTAAGCTTGAGCAGGAACAGAGACTCCAAGGAAGCAGAAGCTGTGAAGACAGTTTTCCTCTCTGCATTGGACATGCTGCGGAAGGGATGGGGGGCGGGTGTGTGTGTGTGATACAGCAACACCGTAAGTCTGTTTAGTTCATAGGTCAGAAAAAAAAGAACGGAATATAAACAGAACACAGGCAAAAATGCGTAATACAGACTAGTGATGGGGTGGGATTTCAAGTCTTCACAAAATTTCTCAGCTGTATTTCCCCCCTTAACTTTTAGTATAAACATCATATTCTGAGCTGTACCTCCTAGCCTAGCCAGCAGATCATACATCACTATCAATGTCTGTGCTCCAGTAGCAAAAAGGAAGAACCCGGCTCCATTAGAGCAGCAGAGAGACAGGGACTAGTGCAGTGGCCCTGAAGGCACAGCCAGGGTACTCTGTGCCCAAAGCAAAACTCATCATGGAGTCAGAAGAAACACCAGGGTGGTACCTGGCTGCTGCATGAAAGTGACGACGAATCTATTTTTCCACTTTAAACTACAAAAACAACTCTCAAAATTATCTAAACACACTCATTCAGCCTTCCAGAGCATGAAGGGATGCTATTTTTTTCAAATACTAAGAAGCCCAAAATTAATTTTATTCCACAGTTCAGTCTGGACTCTGCCCTTTGCCCCAGCACACTCTTCTCCTATATTCCACAACATTGTGTCTGCACCAATGTTTGAAAACCCTCTGGAAAGTACCCAGTAATGCATTAAACACTTATCTCAGTAAGTGCACTATATATATTTCTCTAACTTAGCCCCTGACCATATCGGGGCTGTCAGTCAACTACCTGGATGCAAGATGGCAAGGATATCATCGTTCTCCTATGGTTGAACTTTAGGACCACAGACAGAGAGGAATCATTTAGACCACTGAATCCAACCTTCCACAATTGCAGGCACATATGTGTGGTTATCCGCAGAACATCTAGTCTACAAGACACTTTGCAATACCTTGCGTATGTAACAGACAAGAAGCCACAGCTCTTTTCCTCTGGGACATTACAGGAGAGGGACTGTCTTAGATCCCTAAAATAGCAGGCAATCTTTTAAAGAGGGCTCCCATATGACTCTAGGAAGCAGACATGGCCCATACTACAGGAGAGGGTGATGGAGAAGAACACAAGTGAAATCTCAGTCCTCACTGCACTTTTTGGGAAAAGATTTTCTCTGAACTTGACCTTAGAGAAATCAATGTGCTCCTGAGATTTACACAGCTAAGAATTTAAAAGAACCAGAAACGCTGGAGTTTTTTTTTTCCTGTGACTAACCTGCAGTATTTAAAAGAAACAGGAAAAAAAGAAGTTGCAGGACTGTATTTCATATCATTCTGCCCCAAAACACAAGCAACAGAAGCATACATAGTACTGATACACTATAAATTGAGACAATGAAATAATCTCCTTTTGCATCAATGTGAAAGAAAGACGCATTGGAAAATGTTCAATAGGAATCTCCAGCTATCTATAGAAGGACTCCTATAAGGTTAGATTCCCTTCCAGAAATTATCAAGCTGTATCTTTCAAGAGTAAGCAGTAGGGAGAGGCATGTTTGACCCCTTGCAGGCTCACGCATTCCTTAGGAGGTATAGCAACATTTTACAAACACACTCCAGTTAACTGCAGTTAATTCAGGACAGCAGCGCCCCATGCAGAGGATGCAATGAGACTGCATACGGGCAATTGCATACTGGCATGGACCTGAGATTCAGATTCATGGGACAAACCATTCCTCACAGCTCGTCATAGGAGATTCAATAATCATAAAACCAGAAGGGATCATTAAATCATCTAATCCAAGTGTCTAACAGACTACAGACTCCCCAAACCCACCCTCTACCCCACCCCTCCATTTCTCCTGCATTAAGCATAATAACTTTTGACTAACTAAAACATCTTCTGAAAAGGCATCTAATTCAATCTGAAGACTTCATCAAGATCAGGCAGTCTTAGTACTAGGATAAAGTTCTGGCAGTCTTTCTGGTTTGATTCACAAGAGAAGCAGCATCTATCTGGGTTGCCAGTCACAGATTATTGTGCAGATTTTGAAACACAGTCCAGAACATTTTCTGGGCTGTTTGGGCTTGTCTTCACAGAACCAGAGAATTATGTAAGTTGGAAGGGATGTCTGAAGGTCATCTAGTCCAACCTCCCACTCAAAGCAGGTCCAACTAGATCAGTCTGCTCAGGGCCTCACCCAGCAGAGTTTTGAAAGTCTCCCGAGATGGAGATTCCCCAACTCGTCTGGGCAATCTGTTCATGCATTGATCACCCTCATGATAAAATACCTTTCCGCACATCTAATCAAAATTTCCTGTGTTGCAACTTGTCTTTGTTGCTTCTCATTCTATCGCTGTGCACCTGTGAGAAGAGTCTGACTCCCTCTTCTCTGCACCCTCCCGTTAGGTCGCTGAAGACAGCAATATTATCTTCCGCCACCCTTATCTGGTACAGATCAAACAAATCCAGTTCTCTCAGCCTCTCATACATTGTGTGCTCCAGCCCCCCATCATCCACTAAACATGCTCTAGTGTGTCAAAATCTGTCTTATACTGGACACCATATTGCGAGACATGCTTGCACAGTTGCCAAGCCAAGGCAAAAAAACCTTCAAACTGCTGGCTACACTCATGCTAAAAAAAGCTCAGCGTGCAGTTCATCTTCTGTGCTGCAAGGGCACGCTGCTGACTCACCTTCAACTTGTTGTCCACTAGAATGCCAAAGTCTTTTCCTGCAAAGCCACCTTCCACCCAGGGTACTGTCACATGGGATTGCTCCATTGCAGATGCACAACTTCACATTTGCTTTTGCTGAACTTCGTGTTGTTTCTGGCAGTTCATTTTTATGAAGGCACTCCAAATACCAGCTCTAACTCCCAGTGTATCGACTGCTCCCCAAGTTTCGTATCATCACTGAACTTCCTGTAAGCACACTGCAACCCCTCATCCAGGTGTGCAATAAAAACATTAAGCAGCATTGGTCCCGGTATCAGTCCCTGAGGAATGCCTGTAGAAACCAGCTGTTAGCTAGATGTTGTACTGCTGAACGCAATTCTTCAAGACCATTCAGCCAGATCTCTCTGCAATGCTACTAAATGATATTTGGGGGACTCCTAAGTATACTCACACTAAGAATCTCATTTTAAAGGCGAAATGGAGAAAAACAAAATAATCTCCCATTTGATAAACAACTGTGCATAAGTATTAATACAATATGGAGCAAATCTAAATTACAAAACAGGTTACGTTTGTCAGCTGTATGCAAAAGATTTGATAATCAACTGACAAATCCTAGTCTGTTGGCAAAAGCAGTTGTAGAGGCAAAGTCTTGCTGTTATCAGTGTGAAAAAGTTCAGTTTTCAGGGATTAAGGCTGACATAAAACTATATGGGCAAAAGGACAGTTTTCTGATATGAGTTGTTTCCACTAAAAGCATCAGCACACTACAGAACACTCCTGTAAATTCACAAAATGAATTAGGAGTTTTTTAGCCACAAACTAAAAAGGGAAGAACCGGATACTTGCAAAAAGAAGTGGGTACTACTGTATTTCACACACACAAAACCCAACCCCCTGACTTAATAATTTCACCAGTCAGCAGTATTTTTCACTAGGCTGTCCAGCCAAAATCTCTCCCTAAACTTATTTGTCATTTTCTTCATGCGTCACCTCATTTTTCACACAAACTTGTTGGACACTTCTACAGCTTTCCTCCAAAACAGATTTCTGAAAAGATTCTTCTTGGGGACATGTTCCACCGCCCACCATACTTAACTGGGTGGGACATGAAAATACATCTCCCCAGCCTAATATTGTCAACTTTAAGGGCACTGCTTCCAAACAGTTTATTTCTTAATCAGGTTACACCACTCATTCTGCCTATTTTAATAAAAAAAGAAACATCTTATTGAAGTCTTTGCTACTGATTAATACAGAGACAACTGTTTCTCCTACGATCTCCTTCTCTTTGTTTCCAAACACCCTAGAGTTGTTGGAAGGTGTTGCCCAGCCCGGAGTATGACCCATCCTTGCATGGGCCAGTCTCATAAACTCATTTTTGTTTGTAAAGAACATGTTAGAGACAGCTATACTTCAACACTTACACTAAATTTGTCTGAATGTCTGTTCTGAGAGCTGTGTTCCTGTGGCACAATTTTTACTAATTACATCGTTAAAAAAAAAAAAAAAAAAAGAGTTCTCAAACTGATTGTTTTTAATGAAGTATGTTACCTGGTAATCTGAAGACGAAATGATCAGCTACTACGTGGCAGTATCTCTTCCTTTGTGTAAGAAGTCTAGCCGTGAAATAGACATAGTCAGCAGGAGTAGCTCCATGATAAAACACAATAAGTCCTGGTCCTTCAGGAATCTTTTCAGCACCATGAAGCTCATAACCTGTTAGGAGTTACAGGCATAACAGATGTCAAAGTGTGATACAATTCTATCCCAAAGAAATTAACTTGCAGCAAGTTGGCGAACTGAAACCAATAGCTATTGAGAAGTGGTAAGAGAAAAGTGACAGCTAAAAAGTCAAGAGGTGACTTGCAGCATTTACTAAGTTGCTTACACAGAAAATAAAAGTTTCAAAGCAGAAGAGCCACATTTAAAGAAAAAAACAACAAAAAACTGAAAACAACACTCAGTCTCACTGCCTTGAACTACATAGTTTTTCCTTATTTTTTCAGTTCACTGTCTTCAAAGCTGCAGAGTCCTCTGAATCAATCATTCAAGAGGAATCAAAATAAGGACTGGATAGGAGCGGTGAAACACAACTTTTTCAAAGTTCATTGCCACCAGTAACTGTTTAAGAAGATTTGACGTGATAATATCAATTTACATGTCTCCTTTTACTCCAGGGTATGAAGCTTATCTTTGTTATTTTCCTCAGAGTTATACTTGTTTCATTTTTCCATCATCAACTACTAAAAGCTATTTGGGGCTTTATATGCTTAATTGAAACAAACAAACACACACAACTTTCATACCGAACTTACATTTCTACTTAAGTTAACAGTGCAGAATATATTCTGCACACAAATTATCAAAATGCATTAGTGTAGAACATATTCAGATAATATTGAGCAATATTGTTACAGTATCTTGTGGGTTTTTTTAAATAAACAAAAAAAAACAACCAAAAAACCCCCAACCCAAACCCTGTCACTTCTTCCAAAGTTAATCAGGTCTACAATTCCCATTCCATTTTATTTATTTATTTATTTATTTTTTAATTCTGAAGGTACTCTTGGCTCTTCTCCCTCTATTTTACTTTCTACACCTGTGGAGCTGTAACATATTGCAAGCACATCATCTCTACCACCCCGAGTGACCACTAACTGTGCTCCATGCCAGACACTCATAACCAGAATGATACCTACACCTAGCATTTGCATAGTATATGTAAAGTTACTAGTATCAGACACCAGTTTGGGCGTTTGGGTTTGGGCTTTTTGCTTGTGGGGTTGGGGGTTTTTTTGGGTGTAGGGGGATTAGATGCTGTGACATTTCAGGATGAAAAGTTCTTCCTATGATATACTGATTAATCAAGTGGGGGAAAAATTAACAGAACATTTAATTCTTTAGCAAGAGAAGTGTATAGAGAACAACATGGAAGCAGCTGGCAGGGCAGAAAAAAATCACAACTGTCGATGAGGGACTGGATAAGAATCTTTTCTGCGCAAATAAAAAGTTAGACCTTATAAAAAGAAAAAGTTACTAAGGATGAAAAGAGCCAAGGCCTTAAAAATCATTTTCTTATGAAAAAAAAGTAAATAGCTTTTTATTGTGAAGTGAACATTTTAAGCTCTTTGATGTAGCTGTTGATTTTGATCTAGTGTACTTTCCTGGATTTGAAAGTTACATCTTAGTCTTACAAAGCCTATCTGACATAGCCGCTGCACCATCTGGTTATCAATGCCTTGAAAACCCGCTTCCCTTTGACTAGAGAACAAATAGAGATGATTTTCAAGAAGGATTTGTTCTTTATGTAAATTGCTCTTAAACATCTCTTTCTCCTTTAGCTGCATCTAGACTGAATGGTTTTGAAAGAGGCTTATGGTATCCCTAGAAAGAAAAGCCAAATCATTTATTAAGTCTGTCTTTATAAAAGAAATAATAGTAGAAAGACAAGGAATAGAGCCCTTAGTTTTGACATGCTAGTAAAGAAAGTAGTTGTCAAAAATACATAGACAGAAATAAAATAAAAAAGTAGGGTTCTGTAACAGTTTTGGGCTCTAAAGTCAATTTCAAGTAGCAACTAGTGAGTGAACTGACACTAAGTGCTCCTTTTAGCCATCATTTGGCATTCTATGTAAAAGACTGGTGAAGTGCAATTAAATTATGCTAACATTCTGACATACTAGCTATCAGGGATTCGGTATTTAACTTCCAGTGTTCCTATATTAACTCTGAAATAATATAGTTAATTGATCTAGTTTTTAACATAGCAATCATTCAGATCCTCCTGGAATGAGAAAATCCAGGAGTAGTGATAAAAAGTAAAAAAGAAAATAAAATTAAACAATTTTTAAAAAATTGCATATATACTCAACTGGATGAAAGATCTCATTTTGTAGCAGCAGAGGAATAAATGCCTAAGACAAAAAATTTTACATCCAAAAAAGTCACAATGGCTTTATTTCTCCCAAGCACCACTGGCAGTCATTGCTAAAATGGGGAAAAAAATTGGCCTGAATTTAGATTTCATGCAACAGCAGCAACAATTGGATATATATTGATAATCCTGAAAGGTAAACCAGGAATAAGAGCTTCAACAGTTTTTAATGAAAAGTCAGATCTCACTTACCATGCCATATTCTTCCATGCCCATCCCATAGGGTAGCCACCATTTGTCTTGCACCATCCCAAACATCATTGGAATAAGCTTCCTTTAGTTCATTCTTCCTTTTATAAATATGAAGAAGGAGAATGGAAGTGTAGAAGAGGATGACGAGAACTCCCGGAAGTAGAAAAACTACTATGAGTGGAAAAAGCACCCATAAAAGGTAGACTGCATAACTCAGATAATCTTCAATATGCTCCACGCCAGTCCATTCTCCCAGAATATAAGTCAGGCAGGTTAGGTAGGACATAGGTATCGGTCCTGCAGTACAGGATTCATTTCCACCTATCATTTCCTGTTTAATTAAAAATAAAAAAGGACAAAGAATAAATCCTCAAAAAAGACAGACCTGCCTATACTGTTTAATCGTACAAAAAACCTCTCGATTCATATACCATTTACCCCACATCCCAACAGCACCTATTAGAAACATAATGGTTCACACAGCAAAACTCTTACTTGATTTTTTCAGTCCTTTTACGTAGTGGAAATACCGGCAATTCTAATTGAGAAAGATAATGCAATCGCTTAATCTCAGGCTAAGATTTTATCTCATTAAAAACTGTTCAGTTTATGCAGATCCAGAACATTTATACTGTTACCAATATAATTGTTTACTGTATTATCAATTTTCAGAAAGCTGTATTGATTAGTCTAATTTATTGTTCCACACAGTACACTCAAAACCTTCTCCCAAGCATGCACTACTACAGGAAACAGCACAATCTCAAATCCAGTACCATAAAAAAAACCTACTGAACACTTCCGCTAACCACAAGCATATGATGACTCAGGAAGATGGTCTCAAATAAGCAAGTCTCACTCCTGTAGACACCTTTAACTGTACCTGGAAATCTGCAGATAGTGAAACACCAAGTCCCAGAGCACAACACAGAGAGGCAGCAGAAAGTACAAGGAAAAAAGATCACAAAAAGTCCTCCAACAGTTTTAACTGCTCTGGCTTTACCGTGTCTATGTGTAAGAATCTCTCTTCTCCAATACCAACTCCTAAGAAGTTTCAGGGCTAGACCTCTCTGGGCTGATATTTCAGGCTTTCTGTAATTCTGGAGCAACACTTTTTTCTTAGGTTTGTATGATTTAGGGGAAAATTCATTCTTACAAACATGAGACAACCTGTATGCTTCGCTATCTTAGCTACAGTTCTAGAACAACATATATAATACCTTGGGGGAAAAAAATTATCCTACTCTAGAATAAAGTTTTGGTCAAGACTTGAAGTAACTGTTTGTCAGGACCAAGAAGAAAAACATGTTGCAACTATAATGTAGGCTTGTAAAGGGAAACAGATTAAGAACGATAATTTCTGAAATAATCTAAGCTTGGTGGTGTTGTGTTTTGTTCCTTTATTAAAATGTGACTTAGAGCATGTATGATTTGCAGAGTTCCTATGCCTAGATAGACATATGTCTATCACTCCTTTACTCTTGCTCTGTTTCTGCAAGCAACAAGTGACTGAAATTCAGATAATTTCGCTAATCCCCAATGACAACAAAAACTATGAAGCAGATCAATTTTACTTCACATTTGCTATGAGATGTTGAAACTAGAGCAGAATCCATCTCACTTATTTCCCAGTCTCAATTTTTCCTCCCATTCTGATAGAGCAAGAATGTTCCTTTTCCTTCTGTTTTGAAATCGGCCTCTACCCACATAGCTCAAGATAACTCCTATTAGTGAGAAGAAAGCTGATCTTGTGACAAGGACTTTGCTCCCATGATCCATACCTGTTCCACTAAATCAGTCTTACAATATTTTGCTCCTCAGCATGTTCTTGAGTACAATGTGAGGAGCAGCTGATTTATCTTCAGCAATGTATAAGCACGTAGAATTAGTGACATGCACTTCACCGATTTCATGCATGTGTGTTTGGGGGTGTGAATTAGGGGGAAAGGACAGGAGAAAGTGAGCATGTGGGAGAGCAAGAGAAAGCTCTTTCTCATTCCAGCTGCCAGAGCCAAACTCCAGAACCTGTCAGGCAGCAAACACCCACAGCAAGTACAAGAAACACAACTTGTAAGACCAAGCAGGATTTAGGATTAGCATTCAACACTACAGTATTTATCAGATTGTTATGCCTGGACTTCTCCAGTGGTTCCACCTACTAGCTAGAAAACAATATGGAGCACGGGTTATGGCACAGAAACATTTTTCAAGACTCAGAAGTGATTATATAGCTTTAAAGATTACTTAAAATTTATACTCTCCCGCCTATTACATTTTTAATTGTTTATGGCTTTCTCCAAACACAAAATCCTCATCGGGGAAATTTAAAGTCCTGTTCACACATGTCAGCCTTGCAAAATATTACTTGTCCGTTTGCCTGTAATGTTAGATGCAATACCTCAAGTGCAATCATCACAGTTTTATAAGTTTACTTGCATATCTATGCACTAACCTGTAATAGAAATTAAAATCTGACACCTTTGCTGCCAACAAACATCTAAAGTACTGCCTTCTCTTAGGGACAGTCAGCTCTACTCTAAAAAATATTATTTCCTCATCTTGAAGAGAATCATAGAATAACTTATATTGGAAAGACTCACTGGACAGCACTTACCCAACCTCTTGCTAACTAAGGAGTTAGATCAGGTTGCTCAGGGTCATGTCCAGTCTAGTTTGTAACATCTCCATGGATGGAAGTCCCACTCTGCCTAATCCAGAGCTTGACCACCCTCATGGTGAAAATATTTTTCCTTATTCTAGTTAGAATTGCCCCTACTGCAATTTGTGCCTGTTGCCTCCTGTCCCTTTGCTGAGAAGAGTCTAACTCCCCCCCCCCCCCCCCCCTAAAATCACTCATTAAGAGCAGTGGTAAGATCCCCTTTAAGGCCCCCTCTCCTTCAGGCTAAACACACACAGCTCCCTCAGCCTTTCCACAGACACCACGCACTCCAGCCACCTAACAATGTTGGTGGCCCTTCTCTGCACCCTTTCCAGTTCGTCAGCATCGTTCCTGTATTGTGGGACTCTAAACCGGAGTCACTGTCTCAAAAGTGCTGAGAAGAGGATAATGAATATTTCCTTGATCTAATGGCTATGGCCTTGCTAACGCAGCCCAAAATGTAGATAGCCATCCTCACTCATATTTGACTTACCATCCACCAGATAAAGGCCTGATAAAGGCCTTTATCTCCTGTAATTTTGCTCCCTCCATAACAAGTCAAGCATTTTTTTCTGATAAAAAATACTCCATATCCAAGCCCAAGTGTGATTTACATTACTGTCACCCTGAACACCCTACCAAAGGCAATGGCAGTGAAGAAGGGAAGACAGATTCTGTCTCCGTGATCAAAAAAAAGCACAGGATGCTCCACATTAAATACAGCTCCAGCATAGTTCATATACACTACTAACAGGTAACGTCATTTTGGTCTGCTCCAACTTTACAGCTGTCTACTCTATGACTGCCCAGAGCAGTAAAAATTACCAGATAAAGCACACTGTCTTCTAGAAACACCAGCAATGTCACTCTGATAAGGACCTCATCCGAGCAAAGGGAGACCATCCTGCCCTCCTTGTCAGAAGTTTTCTGACATCTGTCACCATCCACATCTAAAAACTACTGCAGTACTACAAAGTCCCACCCTTAGCCAATTTACAGGCAGAATAATACAAGCATACCCTTAAAGGACTTTAACCAACATTACTAACACATTTCATGTTGTGCAGTTCAAACTAAATATGTTTAATTTAAGTTCTAACTTCCTAATAGAGCAGCTTACATACATTTTCCATAGATGAAAAAGATGCAGTTCCTCATTTGACTCATGACAGCACACACTAACTTATGCTTACGCTTAAGGCTTTACAGAATCACCAGGGTTGGAAAGGACCTCTGGAGATCATCTAGTCTAATCTCCCTGCCAGAGCAGGGTCACCCACAGCAGGTTGCACAGGATGGCATCCAGGCGGGTTTGGAATGTCTCCAGAGTTGGAGACTCTACCACCTCTCTGGGCAGCCTGTTCCAGTGCTCTGCCACCCTCAAAGGAAAGTTCCTCCTCGTGTTTACATGGAATTTCCTATGGTCAAGTTTGTGCCCATTACCTCTTGTCCTGTCACTGGGCACCACTGCAAAAAGACTGGTGCCATCCTCCCGGCACCCTCCCTTTAAGTATTTATAAGCGTTGATGAGATGCTTTACGCTGACGGTGAAGTAGAAACAAGGCTAACATACTGACTTCTGGCATATGACCCAGAAAAATCCTTAACTAGACTACAACAGTGGTCTTCAGCTGTAGTCAGCGGACACAGGGTTGACTGAGACCCTACTGATCACACCAGAAGGAGCTGTTACGGGAAGCAACATATACTGCTGTAAACCACACGCAGCGTGATTTCAGCACGTATACGGAACGTGTAAGTGGAACCTGTGGAAAACATTCCAGTATCCCCAAACTAGAAAGACACTGAAAAGCAACAGCTACGACATGCCCCTGCCAACAGCAATACACTGCTTCCCACTGCACCACTCAGTTACGGAGAGTATTTCCACCAGAATTAGCAATGCCATCACAAACACAAAAAAACCCAGAAGAGCCTGATAATTCTGCTGTTGCATCCGCACCTGCAGAGATCCTGGAAATTAAGAAGGTGGTTTTGCCCTTGTTTTCAAGAACTGGCTCGCTTCTTGCTCCTGCGACAGCAGGGCACCTGTTCCTCTCGCAGGGGGCTGGAGGGGGCGCGAGTTTCTTCTACCCGACAGGAAGGGGACAACCCCAGCCCGGCCGCCCCGTGAGGCGTCCCCCGGCCTCCCGCCTCTCCCGGCCGCGTCGCACCGCATCGCGCTCCGGCCGCACTCCCTGTCCCGACGACAGCCAGAGCAAGGCCTCAAGCTCAGTGGTGGCCAAGGCAAGCCACCTCCCGCCCGGGGGACCTGCGGGGCCGCAGCGGGGCTGGGGCTGGGGCCGGGATGGGACGGGGACCCCCCCCAGCCCACCCGGTAGCTCCCACTCACCTTCCCCCGGCGGCGGCTCTGGCTTCAGCCCCGCGTCCCTGCCGGGGCCTGGTTTTACTTCTCTGCCCGCCGCCCCCGCGGAGGCCGGGTGCCCGCGGGGCGGCCAGGCTAGGGC
>VFFE01007705.1:4879280-4976399 GCA_008921705.1 Burhinus oedicnemus
GGCGGGAGGGGGGGAGGCGCGGAGGGAACAAGGGCGGCGGCAGCGGGGAGGAGAGGGGGGAACTCCGCGCCGCCGGGGGCACGGGAGTCGCCCGGACCGCGTCCGGCACGCACCGGGCGCCGCTTCCGGCGGGAGAGGAGCGGGCGCCGCCAGGGGGCGCGCGTGCCCCGCCAACGGGCGGGGCGACGGGACGGGAAGGCGCTGCGCGTGCCCCGGCGTCGCGCGTGCGGAGGGCCTGGCAGCGACCGGGCCGGAGCGGGCCGTGCTGGGTGTCCCTCCCCCGCTTAACCCCCTGCCTGGGTGTAACTCCCCTCTTCCAGCTCCCGCAGGTGCCTGCCAGCGCGGCCAGCGGTGACGCTGCTCCGGTTCGGGTACCCGGCTGGGGGAGCCGCGCTCGGCAGCGGTGCGGCTCCGCCTGCAGCGGGTCTTCTGACGCTGTGCGGTTGGAATGCGACGTGCTGAGCGCTGTTGAGGTGTTTCTGACTGGAATGCGATTCCTGGGTCTGTGTATAAATAAAAAAACGGTTTTAAACTGAAAGAGGGTAGGTATAGATAAGGTATTGGGAAGAAATGTTTCCCTCTGAGGGTGGTGAGGCACTGGCACAGGTTGCCCAGAGAAGTTGTGGAGGCCCCCTCCCTGGAAGTGTTCAAGGCCAGGTTGGATGGGGCTTTGAGCAGCCTGGTCTAGTGGGAGGTGTCCTTGCCATGGCAGGGGGGCTGGAACTAGATGATCTTTAAGGTCCCTTCTAACCCAAGCCATTCTACAATTCTGAAGAAACTAAAAATCTAAGAAATAAGGGCCATTCCAGTTACAGCAGCCTCAGCTGCAGACGCAGAGGCTGATGCAGCTGCCCTGCCAGCCGGGCTGAAGTGTAACACTGGCGTGATCTGTGCCATCGACTTCAGGTGACATCAGCTTAGCCAGAATGGGCTGCGGGCTCTCTCACATCTTTGCCTGTCATGCTTTTCTGACATGTCTTTCACATTTACATCATCTGCCTCCACCTCTATGGGTGTTCAGTTACGCATATTTATAACTGTATTTGCACTGTTGTCCAATTATTTTATTTTTCTAGTGTTACCAGTAGGATATTTTTCCCCAATGCAAAATCTTGCAGTTTGAGCTAGATAAACCTTATATATGAAAAGTTAAGAAACAGGATTTCCTTGCATTGTTCATTGGGCAAACTGTACCCAAAAAGAATCATAAATGCTGCTTACGTTTTGAGGCAGGCACGTGTCATTTGCATTTGCTGTTTTTCATTTCTTTTTTGTTGTAGGATAGAGAGGCTGGAAAATATGTGTAGCAGGGGAGTGATTTGATCCGCAGTTACAATTCTATTTGTATGAAAAGACACACCAGTTTCTATAATAGCAGTTTCTAGTTCTAGTTTCTGTAATGCTGCTCTAAAAAGAGTAAAAATTTAGAGGGCGCCGCCAAAAGAATATAATTGCTCTTTAATAGGGCAGTGTTACAATGTTTTTGGAAAAAATTGTTTAAGGGTTTTATTAGAAAAATCACTGTCTTATACATCATTCAGAACCACTCACATCTCTCAATAATAGTTTTGTCTATCACCTTGAGACATCAGAAAATACTCTTCAGACAACTGTGACAGAAGACAACTAATAGAAATTAAATTTTCCTGCATAGTTTCTGCAATACAAGGAATGCCTCCAGGTTCTGGTTACTCTCCATTCCTCTTGCTTCTTCATCTGTGTCCATTTTAGTATTTGATAGCCTTTTCTTTTAGTTCCTTTTCTCATTCAACTTAAGCTCAGGCTTTGAATTGTGGCTTATATTGTTGGAGTGCACTATGTAAGGCTGCATGGTTTGAATTCCTGTTCATGCTGAGGCATATCAGTCAGCATCTTGATTTGCTTTAGTTTATCATCTCCTATGCATGTTGAGTTTCTGCTGCGAGAAAAATCTTTCTGCTTGTATACAGCAATTATAGTTAAGGCATTAAAGGAAACATTCCTATGTCTTAGGACGGATTTGAGATTTTTTTTTCAGGACAGGACTCTCGTCCTTTTGTTCCAGGGAAATAACTCACCTGTCTGTCCTGCTCCCTTCTTCAGATACGCAAGAAATATTTGTGGAGAAGCAGCATGGGAAGAGAATGGATTTATTTTACTCCAAAAGAGTAGATTTAGTTTTCTAGAGAAAATGGGCAAACATTGTATATATTTGCTTAGATTCTACATAAAGTTTTAGGATGTTGAGGGGAAAAGATTATATGGGTATTAAAGGTACAAGAAGGAAAAGTGAGGCACAAAAGTTACCTTTCTTGGTGTTTGAAGTTAATAGACTTGGTTGCATTTAATGGCATATTGCATAGATTACACAGAGTTCTCCCACTCGCACCAGTAACAACATCCCACAGGTTGTAAAAACACATTCTGCTTTGTAGCAAGTTTCAGTACTCTGCAAGTTGTATTAGGAAGCCAACGCTACCTATATCCACCTTTCCAAACAGGCATTTAGGTTCAATCCATACAGGGATGGCAGGGTTGCAGTACCGCATTTTTGGGCAAACCACTAGTGATGGTAAGCCTCAGGGTTGCATTACCTAAGTAAGCTCCCCCCCAGTCTGCTCCCCGAGGGATCTGGGTGAGTGCAGCATATCCGTACTGCAAACGCATTGTGATGCAGGGATTCTCAGTCTGGGGGCAACCTCATCCACTAAACCAGTATTGTATGAAGCAATAGTGCATGAATGTACCAGCTCAGACTTGAAACTACTTTCTACATGTATTTGCATAGTGCTACACTTAACTAAAGCTTTTATTCTCTCTCTGAGAGAGAGGAAAAAAAGGGCAAAGTCTTGGATGCAGCATTCCAGGCTACTGAACCGCTAAGCTGATGTGTTTGTAGGAGTCTAATATCTGGTTTAATGGGATGCTCTTTGTATAGTCTCTCTAGAAAAATGGTCTAAGCAGTAGATCATTAGCTAAAGCGAGACAGTTTCTCTTCTGACATTGTCTTGCACGGGGTCCAACAGGTAAGGTGCTCACCGAGGGGTGGACTCTGGTGGGACAATGCCCAGTCAGGTTCTGCTCTGAGATTGGACCATGAACCGCTCAAAACATAAAACCACAGATCTAGACAAAAATTCTGAGCTCTCACATGTACATACATGCGTGTTTCAGGAACCAGGCAAATCCTGGCTATGTGATTTCCTTTTGGGGAATTTAGCTATTGCATTGCTATTACACATAACTTTTCTTCTTCAGTCTTTCTGACTTCAGAATATCCTCAAAGACACAGGGGAACCTTCAAGAGGTTAATTGTTTTCTTCTGTTGAATCTGTAGAAACTTGTAAATTAAACTGGTTGAACACCAATTATTAGTCATCATTGCCGTAGGACATTGTTTTTTACTGTATGCTGTAAAAACAATGAAATAAACATAAGCATTCTAATCACTTTTATGACGTTTATCAAATCGCTCCAGTAAAGCCTTCCATATGCTGCCTGGGATTGTTTGGTGCTTGCTTATGAGAGCTTGGATGGCAGTCTTTGTCTGAAAAGAGAAGAGAAAGTTGCCTTTACAGACCTGTTTGTGCAAGGAAGAACAGCATAATCACTGACTTCTCAGAGGTTCAAGAGGTATTGGGAAATTCACACGTAAGATCTACTTTTAAGAAAAAAGTTGTCTTTTCTATTAGCTAGTCCAAATGACACTTTCCTTGGAGAGGAAAGGAATAAAAACATTGATTGCAGTTTGGATAGGCTCAAATTATTGAGATTTATCAAACCTGGGCATTACTAAGTCAAAGTAGCCTTTAACACATGCAAACATTAAGTTTGTGCCATCTCCCTCCCTGAAGGTTTTCATCAAAAGTGCTGGATAAAGCCTGACTAACCTTATCTGATCTCATAGCTGCCCTTGCTGGGACCAGGAATTTGGAGTAGGGACCTCCGTCTGTCCTTCCCAACGTGAATTCTTCTGTAATTGTGTCATACTCGGCATGCACATAATAAGATAATTCATATCTAAATTCTGTTCATTTTTACTCTACATGAGATTCAAATGCAAGTTTGTGAAGAGAATGGATAAAATATTCTGTATTTCTACTAGGGATAAGAAATAATCTCCCTTAGTTTTTCCTCATGTATTTAAACTTGAAATAAGTAGCTACATACTCCAGTGACCAACCCCAGAGCAATGGTAGAATATCACTGCGAATATAAGAAAAGAGCAGCCAAACCCTTCCTGACAGATTCATGTCCTGACGCCTTTCCAGGGCAGGATCACATAGAGGACAGCCAGGCCACTACACATCTCAAATCCCATTTAAGTTGGGGTTTTTGTAACAAGCATGAGCCACAGAAGACCTAACTGTACTCCCACTGAAGTGGGCGGTCAAAGACTTGACTTAGTAAAGCAAATCAATCTCACAGGAAATTTCCATTTCAGTTTTGCAGGTACACAGAATACCGTTCCCCAAAAATACAAGAATATGGATAACCGTAAGGGCAGTCTTCACACTAACACTGCTTCCAGCCTCCTAAACTTGCGAAGACCAACCTCCACAGCTTGCTGGGGCAGTTCCCTTGTAACAGACCAAACCTGTCTTTCTGGTTTCACTGCTGTGAAGCCCAGAACAATCTGCAGTAGATCCTTAAAAAAAGAAAAAAGAAAAGAAAAAAAAAAAAAAGAAAGAAAACCTAGCTTTCTTGCATCTTTTTGGGGGCAGCAAGGTGGTTTTTACATCAGTGATTCCTAACAAGTGTGTTTGATCTGTGTATTCCTAGGCCATAGCAGATTTTTTTTTTTTTTGCATTAAGCCCTCCTTTCATCTTCTACGAAAAATTTTAAAAAGTACATTTTCTGTATAGATTAGTATTTTGAAAAATGTTTAAACCCTGGCTTTATAAACGTTTTTGCACTCCTGGGCACCACTGATTTCACCAAGCTTTAGGTACTCAAAATATTTTTGTATTTTGGATGCAAATGATTTTTTTAACATTTTCCTTTTGACAATGAGACTAAAGCTCATTGTTTCTAGAGCCCTATGTTACTTAGAGAAGATTCTCAAAGGTATTTGTTACATATGAAATTTATTTTCCTAGTTACTGAAAACTGAATTTAAAACATAGTTTACATCATTTCAGTTATCAAAGTTATGAAAGGCATGGGAGAAACAAAATTAGCATCCCAAGAAGACAGAGCTCACACATTCTGAAAGGATGAGGGCATCCCAATCAACTATTACTATGTCAATACATACTTGTAGGTATCTGTACATTAAATAATTCTGGAGCTGAACTGTCCATTGCTTTAACAAGCTATTTATTTATCTTTATTCAAGCATACAAAAAACTAGTTTTAAGTGCATATATAATAGAGGGCAAAGTGTGTAGTTCAATATTGCAAGGAGAGCTAACTTACCTTTTCAACTAATTCCTCTGTAGTTATATTCGGATCGTAAGGGATTGGCTCCCCAATGTATGTGCGAAATTTAACTGGAAGTCCTCCATACGGAGGAGTAAATGGCAATCGAGTACTTTCATACAACTGTCTAAAAAATCCTGAAATCGTGTAAGGGAGGAAAAAGTGAGATTAGAGTCACAGAAAACACAATCCAAACTTGAAACTGATTAATATGGAAGACTTCTAAAAATGCATGCTTTGTCTGACAGCCAAGAAGAAATCACAGGATTTAGGTAACTGTCCACCAAAACAAAGCTCGATAGACTTAATAGATCACTGAAATAAGACTGCATTAAAGAACCAAATCACAGCACAAACCAGTTATACACAAGCTATTTCCATATTTGAGATACCTCTGACCCACAGCATGCATGTTAGAGAATCCAAAGTAAGCAGAAGTCTGAAAAGGAAAATCCAAGAGCAAAGTGAAAGAAATCTGAGAGAGAAGTGAAGAAAACATTCCAAATCCTTAAAATATATTTTAAAGTTCTTACTTCTTTCTTTAAACATCCTATATCCTTCCCGGACATTCTGAGTATACATTGGAATGATGGGCTAAGGAATCACAAAAAAACCCAATGTTATACCAAGTTTGAATTTATGTTTTAGTGCCTGTTAATGCAGCTAAGAAAATCGCTCGAATACAGAGGATAATTATCAGTCAGGTAGCAAACAAGGAATCTTGTTATAAAAAATAAACTCCAGGATAGAAATCAAATTATGTTTCTCAGCTCCCACAAACATTGCTGTTTTAAAGTCGCCATGTGTAAGGAAAATGACTGACATTGTATTAGAGGTTTATACCTTTCGTTTTGAATGTACGTTATAAAAGTTAACTGAGATTCTAAAGAAAATAACTGGTATGTTATATATACATTATAAAAGTTAACTGAGATTCTAAAGAAAATAACTCGTATGTTATATATTTATTGCAGTATTGATGACTGAAACATAAAATGAAGTTTTGCAGTTTCTCTGTCTAAAGCTTACATCGTATGTGGTGACTATGAAAGCATTCAGCTTGTGAAGTCTTGCAGAAAGCAAGCAGATATTCACGTTTCGCTCATCTCATCTGCTTCGCAAAGTAAAGCCTTACTGAAGCAGTAATGTTTGGATAGTACCCCACTGGAAAAAACTTCTGCAGATCCCTTAGACAAATAAGGCAATAGTATGTCCTCATTGACCTGGACCACACACCTGGAGGGCAGATCCTTAGGCAGTTACAGAACAAGTTCACTTCATTATTGTGACTAAAAAGAAAGACACTTGAGATACCTGAACTTGAAACAATCATGTCTTACAGCCTGAGGTAAGATTTCATAGTTTGCAGACAAACTAACAGTGATTATATCCATACATACAATGACTTTTCCCCCCTCTGTTGCCCCTTTTCATTTTTTTTTTAAACCATATTTTGAGCATTTTGTTGGAATTACTTGTCCAGAAGGTAATGAAAGAACACCTTTATGCTGTTAAGAATCACTACCACAGCACAGAAACCACAGGACAAGGAAAAAAGCAAGAAAAAGACCTAACTAGAGCCTAACAAAGAACTCAAAGCGATGGAAACCATTCAAAGGAAAAAAACCCTGACAGATAACAAAAATATCAAACATACATAAAGCTGTAATAGTAAACTCTTCAGAATGAGAAATTATGGGAAATTACTAGAAATAAATCCTTAAAAAATAATCAGTAATGTCTTTTAAATGCATACAACTACTGGACAGTAAAAATACCACACTTAGCTTCAGCTACTGATTGAATACTGTATGTCTAACATTTAAAATGTTTGAAACCCACCTATCATACAGACAAAACACTTTAAATTTTAGGAATAGTGAAAGAGAAACCTATCTTAGGCTATAAAGCAATCTGGCAAGTACAAAAGTTACTCGCATACAATGATGAGCCAAGGAAGTACAGAGTGGGTAGCAGCGTTCAGTCCCTAAGCTGATAAAAACAGGAACACACATAAAAGCTTGCATTTGTAAAGCAGCATGATGAGCTAGATCTGCAGTGCTGGAACTGAGCTGGATTGCACCTGGCCAGCTTGAAATCACAGAATTACAGGACAGTTGAGGTTGGAAGGGACCTCTGGACTAGTCCAAACCCCCTGAACACACTGGTCAGCCCCCAGCGTGTACTGGTACATGGGGTTATTTTATTTTTTTAAGAATTTTATAGACTGTAGTCACTGTTCATCTTTCACCTAACTAGATTTTAACCAATTATTTTGGCACAGATAAAATGGGGCTATCTTCAGAAACGATGACTCCTGCCCATTAGCCTGTCAAACTCCAGCCACAGGCAAAGGGTATTTCTGAAGCTCAGGCCCCTTGCCTACATAAATTCACCTGAGACAAATAAATGTCTCAGAAGTTCATTGAGTCAGAACACTACATTAAATAGTAATGCTCTCCTTCTCTGACCCCAAGTAAGCAGAGTAGTTATACAAGATGAAGTGGAAACTGAATGTGGAAACCTGCAGGCAAGGACTGAAGCTGAAACTACGTTCCTTGTTTGCTTTTCTTCAATTTTTTCAGTGGAAGAACTGTTGAACTTTCATAACATTATAATAAGAAGGGGGGTGTCTATCCATATATAAAGTTATTTTTGTCTTGAAATCCCCATTCAAGTCACCTGTGGCAGGTTATGAACCACCATGTAGTCATGAATACTGTAAAGTGTGTGTGGTTCTTTGGTTGATGGCTACACTGTATGTGGAATAAATTCAAAACAAGGCAC
This sequence comes from Burhinus oedicnemus, assembly GCA_008921705.1. NCBI lineage: Eukaryota > Metazoa > Chordata > Aves > Charadriiformes > Burhinidae > Burhinus > Burhinus oedicnemus. The sequence continues at coordinate 4,887,469 of VFFE01007705.1, forward strand.
TTCTAGTCCTCTCTTGCCTTCATCCAGGATCTGAATAAGTATTAGCAAAACATGCGTGCATTGCAACATCATAGAGCAAGTTCTGATAGTTTAGATGAGTCTATCCCCAGTCTTCAGTCAACCTACAAGACTGGTTTGGCCAGCATTGAAAAGGATGCAGCAAGAACAATCAGAAACAATCAAACTCCAAATTTGTCAAAAGATGGAATTCAGTTACTACTATGGGCCTAATTTTATATAAGAAATTGTATATAAGGTTAATATTGCCCCCTCTATTGTTAAATGCACAGCACTTTTTTTTTTGTTTAGTTATCTAAGGTGTGTCTGATCACAGATTTCCAGAGAAATATCAAAGATACCCGAAATTCAGTGGAGCCTGCACGCTAATTACAGTGATACCCACCATACTGAGATCCAGGGATCCAGGCAGACTTCCTGATCATTAAAAAAACCAAGCCTGAACGAGTGCAATAATAAGTGATATGAGAGCCAGCAGCACTCACAGTAAAGGTGAGCTCAGGCCCAGGTAACAGATAATCCTACATAGTGTCTGTTTTACCAAACGACCAGAAGAACCTTTCACACTGCAAGAAGCTTATCCTCAATGAATACCCAATTAATTAAATAACAAAAATGACAAACCCTGTCAATAGAAGGTGTTAGCAATTTTAGGTACTACTCTTCAGCTATTTCCATGTGCTTCTCAATTATGGAAGACTGGAAGGATTAATATGATTACTAGCAAGGATTTTTGGGATGTGTTTTCATCAGGGTAGCGCTCTATATTAAGGGCACTCAGATTTTTTAAATTCAATTTTTATTTAAAAAAACCCACTTAACTACATTGTAGAATTACACTGTAAGGTTCCAAGTGAAGTGAAAACATCTGGCAAAAGATCGTTCAAATGTTTGAAGTAGCTTGAAAGACAGATATGAAAGCAAAATGATTAGAAATGACTCAAGCTGTTAGTGACACCTCTTTCTGACTGTTCCAAGTATATTATTAAATTAATACGCAAGAGGAAAGACTATAAGGGAATTCAGAATGCCCATATGAATTTGAATGGGTTTATCCTATTCACATTCTGATGTTTTCCTAGTAATGGTGGTATACAGGCCCATATGATACATGAAGTATTGTGACAGGAGAGGGAACAGAAGCACAAAAAACATGACTTCTAAAAGGCCAGACAACAAGACAAACAAAAAGGTAGAAATAGGATTGCCAGCTTAAAATTACTTTATCCATTGGGTGAATGCCCCTAAATTTATTCCAGTGTTTAGTTATCTCCACACAAGATCTGTCCCCACAGAGACAGATAAAGTTATGAAGAAATATTAACCTGAAGCATGCATTTTGCAACCCCAGGTACTTTGTAGTAGGAGCTTTAGCACAAGAGACCAAAACAAATTTTGAGAAGCAACAAATTGGATGGGGTGAGAATGAGATACAATTGCACAAAAAACCTGACAGGGCTGGTAAGAAATTGAAGTTTCATGGGAAGGACTCAACTCCCTGTACAGATTCCCCTATATAGACAGAAAAGGATTAAGTTTATGTGGAAGGCCAAAGATGAGCACTGCAGTTCACGAGATGTTCATAAGAATGTAAAGAAAAATGACGGTTGTGCAATTCATGAGAAAGCAGCAGAAAGCTCATGGCAGACCAGATGAAGCCTGGATGTGTACCAGTATTGTCAGACTCAAAGAGTGCTAGATATGCTAAGTCTAAATTAGTGGTGATGATGATGATAAGTGGCAGATAGGAAAAAGACAGGGTTGCTGCTCTTTGAGCTCTATGCCTTCCTAAATAAAATTATTTCCCAGAGACTATATCAGAGAAACAGTCTCACATGGAATTAGATGGAAGAAGTCGGAGCCAGTGGTAGAAGTTTGTATTTGTAGATCTTCATCCATACGGAAAATATAACTGAAACTGTGGCCATGCATATATGAGTGGAGTGCAAACTAACAGAAGCACATCTCTAGAGGATGTTGAGGATTCAACATAACATTAAACATATTTCAGTGCTCTGTTTTTATGTAGAACTAATTCTTGTCTGGTACCATTGACTGAATGCCTGTTTGCAACTGGAGAGCATTAGGTCCCACTTCTGGTTTAGTTTCAGCCAAAAGAAATGCAGCTCAGGTATTCTAACATATTCCATGATGCAAATGAAAGCATGGTAAGGGAAGGAGATGGAAAAATCGCTTCAAAAGTGCACACGATTCAAACTCAGACACTGATGTAGACACAGCTTGTGTTAGTCAATGGAATCTTTCACAAACATGAAGTAAAGGTAAGAACAAAATCCTGTACCCTCTCAGAATACAAGAGAAGAAAGCAAGATAAGGATAATACATTAAAGAGCCATAAGAAAATGACTGGGTATGTAGAAGTAAGATAAAGATATGTCTAGTAGGATGAGAAAAAAAAAGAATGAAACCTTACACCAATATGGAGAAGGACCCCAGTGAAGATTCCTAAAATACAGTCGAGACAAGAAATTGGATGCCTGCATGATGGAACTGTAGATATGGAACTGTAGAGATGGATGCCTTGCAACAGTCAAGAAAAAGCTATACAGTTCCATGAAACCCTTGCTCCATGCGGATTAATGTGCTTGAAGAAAATGGTGGGAAAAGGAAAAGAAATCTTTACTCCCAAACCTCCTCTTCTGTCTGGAAGATTTTCCAACAAACACTCCTAAGCTGCATTTTATAATGAAGCATGTATGCAATAAGCATAAACTGGGATTGTTAACATAATACTTACCACTTTTGCATCTAGAGCGACCTGAGCAAAGCCTTTTCGATTTCCCCACATGAGTTGATAACTTTCGTCACTGAATAGTGCTTCTCTAACTCCACCTGGTGAGATGGACACCAAGTGTCCATTCTTCAGTGCAATGAGACACTCCTCCCTTGTACCTGGCATAACACCCGTCACTTCCAATAATAATTTAAGTCCTGCAATAAAAAAGTAGCAAATACATATTTCTAGAACAATATATTACAAATCCTGCTTGCGTGTAGGAACAAGATTACAGCTAAATGAAAATCTAATAGCTATACATTTAGACTAAGGCAAATTTGTACGAGGGAAGTAAAACACCTACAGAGTAAATATTAGCAAAATGACAAATACATGACAGTGTTCTTGTCCAAATGCTATGAAGATGAACTAGCTTACCAGGAACATCTCAATAAACTAATGCCTCCACATGCTATTTTCCGTAATTACCAAAACACCAGCCATGCAACCAAAATTTGTGCATCATAGCTAGAAATCTGAAAATAAACATCTATTCCTCCCTCCTTCCTTTTAAATACTTTAATACAGAAAAAAATACACATTTTCAGTACATTAAAGATTACGACAAAAATAAATACCTGGCAAGCAACTATTTTTAGTGGTTTTTTTAAAATGTGATATTTAACATTTTAAACATTGAGGTTTTGAGTTGTTAAATTGAGTATTTTGTAATTAAATTGCAAACTACGGGGATCAAATTGGACTGCTGTATGGCTCTTAAGGTGCATGAATGGCAGAAGTTATTAGGACAGTTTCAGCACTGCATGAACAGCTTGGTGATTCTCCTTCCTTTGTTTCCATAACTGGGATTTCTCCAACAGACAGATTGAAAATCATAGAAGCACTGTATGCTTTCTTATTTTATCTTCACATTTTAAACCTATCAGTTTGGAACTCCCATCGAGAGCTTCAGCAAACAAAGTTTCCTCAGTCTTCAAATTCACTGTTCCAACAGCATGGTTTGAAAAGAAATTGTTTATATTAATAAATGTAAACAACAACTGCCAGAACTGGTGTCTAGCACTGCAACTTTGACAAAGGTCTGCAACAGAAACTTTGGAAGACAGTGGAAAATGCAGTGCTGCATCTTGTAATTGAATTGTATTTAATCTTATTCAAGGCATCGTGTTCGATAGATCTTTCTGTCAAAGACAGATGTTGACTTTGTTTAATCCCATTGTGAACTCCTATGTATTCCTGTTTTATCCTGCAGCCATGAATGCCACAGCCTTATTAAGTGAATAGGTACTTCCTTTGCTTGGCTTTAAAACTTTTGCCTGTTAAGAATTACGGTCTATCACATGAACATATTATCACTTCTTATTCCCCTTTTCCAGGTCACACAGAATTTTATATCTCTCAGTCATGCAAGACTTCTGTCCTATGTAGTGGCTCTTCAAAGGATGCCATGCCAGGCCTCTGATCATCCTTGTCCTTTTTTGTATCTTTATTACTTTGCACCTTTTCGAAGATGGGGAGACCAGAATTCCACAGAGTATTCAAGATGTGGGCACCGTATGCATTTTGAGTATATAATGGTATTTTCTGCTTCTCCTTTTTTTCATGATAAGCCTAATTACATGTTTATGTGTTTAGACTTGTTTTTCTTTCATTCTGCACTGCATTATAACTAAGTTATAACTGAGTTTCAGCTGCCATTTAATCAGCCAGTGATTCAGTACTGGTAGATAACCGTACTCTCTGTGTGGGCTTTTACTGCCTGGAAAAAAAAAGGCCAGTATAAAGCTTTGTCACCTCACTACTGATCTAGATTATGATTATTTTTGAACAATACGGGTGCCAGCACTGATCTTTATTGGTACACCTGGTGAATTCTGCTTTTTTGTGAAAATGAGCTATTTCTTTCTACTCTGTATTTCCTACCTTTTAGTCAGTTATTCATTTACAAGAAGACTTCTCCCATAACTGTAATTAATCCAACAGACTGAGGTTCAGCATATGCTCATGAGCATTCTTTAAAGAACCAATCTGTGAAGTGTAACATTTTTCTGGAAAAAGCAGGTAAGTATGGTAGAGCAAGAGGTTAGGGAGAAGTTTCACTCAGCCTGTTACTTTCAGCCACATTTTCTACTAATGCAGCAAATGGGGAGGCCTAATCTCCATTACTTGTGGTCTTTTTTACCAGATGCCTTTTTGGTAGCCTTTTTATGGGTTGACACTGTATTTTCCACCTTCTGTTCCTCTAGCCTGAACATAATTCAAGCAGTATGTTATGTACACATCAATAGTCCAGAAATTGCAGAGCTAAAAGTGTTGCTTGGTCCTGACAATAGTTTACTATACATTTGTAATAAAAATCTGTGCTACAGACACTTCAATTTGAAACAGTACGCTCTCATTTATCCCTTAAAAAAGAAGTCTCCTTTGCAACATTCTGCTAAGCTTTATCTTCCTTTAGGGGGTCCTCTTAAAAGCCAATCATCTCTTGATGACTTCATGCTTCTGATGTGTTTAGTACTACACGGTATTTACTAAGTACGCCTTTAGCAAATTCTTCCTCACCATCTTTCTAGGGATGCCTTAATACGTTCTTGCATCACACTTGCTTGAGCTTATGCTCTTTGTTTTCAGTGTTTGAACATAACTTCCTTTTCTGAAGAATGTCCTTCTGCTTTTAAATAGCTTCCTTTACTCTTTAGTATTATAATAATTTTTAATACAAGTGGTATAAAGGGGCCTTTAAATAATCTCCCTGCTATTCCTTCTGGATCCTCCTTTATGCCTTGTTCTTCTAAAAATGAATGAGGTTTGCTTTTCTGTATCTTCTCCTTTTCACAATGGAATTTTTTATTTCTCTCTCAGTCTACAATGTGTTGAATGTGTTGTGATGGTCAGTATTACAGAGCTCTCTTCAACAGTAAAATCTTCAAACAAGTTTTGTGCCCTACTCCACGCGTTGATAAAAAGTTAGATTTGGTGTCATACTCCACTGCAATGGCTACTCAGTGGAGAGGGCAAGTAGGTAATCGATATCCTACCATTTACTGGGCTCTTCTGCACTCACAGTGAGCCCATTGCTGACCAGGCAGCATTAGGTCAATAATGTAGTCCAATCCTACACTTTCTACTGAGGCACGACATTTCATCCCAATGGGATTATATAATGTCTGTTGGCTTGGGCGGGACTACCAGTGTTTTTATGACCTTTCACTTAAAAGACAGGATATTCTACCCTGTTTGCCCTTCTGCATCTACCAGCTTTTAGTTTAAAAGTCTAAAAGCAGTCTTTTAGTTTAAAAGCTCTCTTGAAAGTATAATAAATGTAAATTTCACCAAAACCACTAACAGCTTGAGTGAATCCAAGATGCTTAAATACAAGGGAACAAGTTCTTACCCGGTAAACGAAAGACAAAATGATCAGCAACTGACAGACAAAGTCTTTTCTTCCAGAGAAACAGCCTAGACAAAAAGTAGAGGTAGTCTATAGGAATAGCTCCGTGGTAATATACAAGAATGCCCGGTCCTTCTGGTAAGTTTTCGACACCATGAAGCTCATAACCTGTTTGGGATGGAAAGCAATACACTGGCAATGATAGCTGTAGATAACCTGGCAATTTAAATAAAACTGTTTACTGTCCTTTGTTAAATGCCTTTCACAGAGTTGTGAAAGCCTCTGCAGTAGCTTTTAAATTAATTTCTAGATGGAACTTCTGGTCAATAGCAAAGTGAAAACCCCTCAAACACCACAGGTGGACTAATTTGTTGGTCAGTTTAATCACTAGAACCTGACATTTTCCCATGAGGCAACTAAATTATTTCTCATTAGGAACTTTTCCCAGTCCAAAGTTCAATAATAAAAAAAAATTACTACACTGGTGTGAAACTGCTTCATCGACAGAATGAGAGGCAAATAACCTGTCAGGATGCTTTTGTGAAATATGGAAGTGTGAATGTCCATTCTGTGTCAGGCAGAATGAAAAGGGTCGGAATTTGCATAATAAAAAGTTTCTCTGTTTGAGCTGTTTACGTCCAAACCAGAATCCGTAAGAATCCCAAAGAGAGATTCTCTCCACGAGAGTTAAGTGTGTTCACTTCACAGTGGAAGGGAATTTCCTCACAGACATGGACTTGTAAGTCCTCTCCTGGTTCTTTCTACGTTTGATTTAGGTTTGAGGTAGACCCAGAGTAGGAGGCTAATGTATACAAAGGCTTGGGAAAGCCACAGCTTCTACCAACTAAGAGCTCTATTCCACCTTGTCTGCCTTCATCCCCACTACAGCTCCTCTCATGAGCCCTTCAGGGAGAAGGATGGGGATGGAGCTGGCAGAGTCCTCGGAAGAGACAGAGAAAGTTTTATATTGCAAGATATTCAAAGATTAAGGGAAAAAGCTGTGAGGAAGGATAGCAACATAGATAACAACCTGCTATTCTTCATCCTTAGGGCAGCAAAGTTAAGTCTTGCTGATAGCCTTAAACTACATCTGTGGGAAGAAGAGCCTAGCATGTGGCTGAGGATCTTCCTAGGGAACAGGGTGTGTTGAAAATATCTGAAGGTTGAGTGTAATGAAACTGAAAAACCAGATTACTTTTAAATCCTGCCACAGTACAAACTTAAATGTGTTATCTAATTGTTTATTTGTCCATACAGCTCTTAAAATTATTTTCAATTGTCATAACACAAAGTAGTTTTTGCCAAATAAAGATACACTAATTACATTTCCAACTAGTTGTTGTGTTTTCATCATTTATTAAGCTGGTTTTAAACAGCTACTAAGATAACATTATTTAAAATAAATCAGACATCTGCCTTGTAGTTACGTTACTAGAACTAACATTAACACTACACTTCACTCATACCATATACACAGAAGGGCACCTGCCTATACACTTAGAGAAATTTACCCTACATAAACTAATTTATCCCTTTCATTCTGCCTGTTCTATATGGCAATCATACAGATGCATAGGAGTATAATAAATATAATTTCTTTGCATCCATTTGGAAGAACTAAAAAAAATAAAACGCCTTCTACAACGGCGTTACAGCATTGGTGGATAAGGGGAGAGCAACAGATGTCATCTACCTGGATTTGTGCAAAGCATTTGACACTGTCCCGCATGACATCCTTGTCTCTAAGTTGGAGAGATACGGATTTGACTGATGGACCGCTCCGTGGATAAGGAACTGGCTGGACGGTTGCACTCAGAGTTGCGATTAACGGCTCGATGTCCAAGTGCCAAGCAGGGGCGAGTGGTGTTCCTAAGGGGTCAGTACCAGGACTGGTACTATTTAACATCGTTGTTGGTGACACGGATGTTGAGATTGAGTGCACCCTCAGCAAGTTTGCCAACAACACTAAGCTCTGTGGCACAGTCGACACTCTGGAGGGAAGGGATGTCATGCACAGAGATCTGGACAGGCTTGAGAGGTGGGCCCATGCCAACCTCATGAAGTTCAACAAGGCCAAGTGCAAGGTCCTGCACCTGTGTCACAGCAACCGCTGGTATCAATACAGGCTGAGGGATGAAGGGATTGAGAGCAGCCCTGAGGAGAGGGACTGGGGGATTTTTGTGGATCAGAACCTCAACATGAGCTGGCAATGTGCACTTGCAGCCCAGAGGGCCAACCATATCCTGGGCTGCATCAAAAGAAGCATGGCCAACAGGTCGAGGGAGGTGATTGTGCCCCTCCACTCTGCTTTCCTGACCCCACCTGGAATAGAATCATAGAATCGTTTAGGTTGGAAAAGACCTTTAAGATCATCCAGTCCAACCATTGACCCTACTCTACCAGGTCTGCCACCAAACCATGTCTCTAAGCACCACGTCTACACCACTTTTAAACACCTCTAGGGATGGTGACTCAACCACCTCCCTGGGCAGCCTGTTCCAATGTTTAATAACTCTTTCAGTGAAAAATTTTTTCCTAATGTCCAGCCTAAACCTCCCCTGGCGCAACTTGAACCCCTTTCCTCTTGTCCTATCGCTAGTTACTTGGGAGAAGAGATCAGCTCCCATCTCACTACAACCTCCTTTCAGGTAGTTGTAGAGAGCAATAAGGTCTCCCCTCAGCCTTCTCTTCTCCAGACTAAACAATCCTAATGCCTTCAGCTGCTCCTCAGAAGACATGTTCTCCAGACCCCTCACCAGCTTTGTTGCCCTTCTCTGGACACACTCCAGCACCTCAAGGTCCCTCCTAGACTGTGGCGCCCAAAACTGAACACAGTACTCCATCTGCGGCCTCACCAGCGCTGAGTACAGGGGCACGATCACTTCCCTACTCCTGCTGGCCACACTATTCTTGAGACAGGCCAAGATGCCATTGGCCTTCTTGGCTACCTGGGCACACTGCTGGCTCATCTTCAGCTGTCTGTCCACCAGGACCCCCAGATCCTTTTCTGCCAGGCAGCTTTCCAGCCACTCCTCCCCAAGCCTGTAGCGTTGCCTGGGGTTGTTGTGACCGAAGTGCAGGACCCGGCACTTGGCCTTGTTAAACCTCATGCAGTTGGCTTCAGCCCATCGATCCAGTCTGTCCAGATCCCTCTGCAGAGCCTTCCTACCCTCAAGCAGATCAACACTCCCGCTTAATTTGGTGTCATCTGCAAACTTACTGAGGGTGCACTCAATCCCCTTGTCCAGATCATCAATAAAGATATTAAACAAGGCTGAGCCCAACACTGAGCCCTGAGGAGCACTGCTTGAGACCTGCTGCCAGCTGGATTTAATGCCATTCACCACAACTCTCTGGGCTCGGCCATCCAGCCAGTTTTTAATCCAGCGAAGAGTACACCTGTCTAAGCCACGGGCTGCCAGTTTCTCTAGCAGAACGCTGTGGGAGACTGTGTCCAGCTCCAGAGCCCCCAGCATAAGAAGGACAGGGACCTGTTGGAGCAAATCCAGTGGAGGGCCATGAAGATCATCAGAGGGTTAGAGCACCTCTGCTATGAGGACAGGCTGAGACAGTTGGGATTGTTCAACCTGGAGAAGAGAAGGCTCCGGGAAGACCTTATAGCAGCTTTCCAGTACTTAAAAGGGGCCTACAAGAAAGCTGAAGAGGGACTTTTTACAAGGCATGTAGCGATGGGATGAGGGGTAATGGCTTTAAACTGGAAGAGGGTAGATTTAGAGTAGATATCAGGAAGAAATTTTTCATTCTGAGGGTGGTGAGGCACTGGAACAGGCTGCCCAGGGAAGTTGTGGAGGCCTCATCCCTGGAAGTGTTCAAGACCAGGCTGGATGGGGTGTCCCTGGTAGGGGGGTTGGAACTAGATGATCTTTAAGGTCCCTTCCAACCTAAACCATTCTATGATTATGTGTATTTACTATTTTTTGTAATTCAAAGCTTCAGACATGTCATACTTACCATGCCATATTCTTGCATATATATCCCAAAAGCTTGCTATAGTTTTCCTTGCACTATCCCAAACTTCACTCAAGGGATCAGCTTTTACCTCACTGTTCCTCTTATATATCAAAAGCAAAATATTAGTAAGGTAAATGAAAAAGAGGATTGTTAAAGGAACTAGAAAAACAACTAATATTGCACTCATTGTCAGTGAGACGATGACCATATGAAAAAGGTATTTCTTCAGGTACTCCACAACAATCCATTCTTCCAGTACATAGGCAAGGCAGCTTAGGTCAGTCATCGGTATCTGTCCTGAAGCACAGGATTCTTTTCCACCTATCATGTCCTGCATGGAGGAGGAAAAAAAAAACACCCAGATGTAATGTCTCTGATCATGGAATTTTCTCAATTTAGGAAAAAAGTTTACTGTACGTACACCTATTTTGGCATAGCACAGAGTCAAATGTTTTGCCTCTCTCTGTCGCACTAAGATATCTGCTGGCTATTGCCATCCACTATTGCCTGTAAAGGGTGCTGAGATTATCCTGTGTATTTATGGATCTTTTTTATACAGCCAGATAATAGGGGCTCAAAGGACAAGGGCTGGAGTCCAAGGAAGCCTCCGGATCCATGCAACGTGGCTGATCAGATGATTTCTCTGTGTAAGTATGGCTTACTTTTTAGAAGCTCAAAAGAGTGGTAAGTATTTTCAGCAGCATTAGCCAAGAAGACTGCTACCAGAAGTCTGTGCTCTCCCATTCCTCTGCAGGGAGTCCAGCCTGGGTTTCTGGTCCCTCTCAGTTTGGCAGCAGCCAGAAGCAAGGGGAACAAATGGAGGAGTGAGCAGCTGAAGAGCCGGCTAGCAAGACTTGGACAGCCGTGGCTCATTCCCAAGGCCTGGAGGTGCCTGGGACAGCGTTTGGTACTGCTGGTGGCACTGAGAAAAGCAACTGTTTACCCCTCATCCACACACCCATGCCAACACACCCTCCTTTCAGATCTTCCAGCCGTGGCAGAGGCCAAGTGGGCTCCATGGCCCTAGTGATACGTTTGCCACATGCAGGTCCCTACTTAGTCTATTCCTACAGCCAACCATCCCTGCCGGCCAGCAGGTAGTGGTTTCTCTGAAATGCAAGAGTGGTCCAGCATCACTAGCTGATTTTAAGATTCTTAAGCATCAGCCAGAGATTTAAACTTTGCAATCAGGTTCAGTAATCCGTAACAGAATACAGCTTTTATTTGCCTCAGTCAGGTTGCTACTTGTTTAATGAGTAAATTTTTCTGCTCCAACACCAGAACAAGTACCTACAAGAAACAAACTGTAATTGCCACAGTCAGTGCCAAGATCATAAAGTACAGCAAGTCCAGACTTTTCTGCCTCAATGTCTTCAGCTGCGTACTTACATGAGCAAACCTGTTATACACTACCCACTCCACTTTTGTTTTTCTTCTTTAAAGCCCTGGGTAGAACATAGGGGTGGGCTGGTGTAAAGCACAGCTCCATTCAGTGTTACGCATGACAAGGAGTACAGCGAACAGCAAAAGCCAAGAGCAGCCACAAACAAGCACTAGACTTTAACATGCCCCATGGCAAGCCCCGCCAATGAGCAGCTCTAACAGCTATAAATGGTCTCACACACTCCAATCAAATCTGTTCTTATCTCAAACCCTTCGAACTCCATGCTGGGCACCAAAAAGGACTGTTGTGGTTTAACCCCAGTAGGCAGCTGAGCCCTACGCAGTCGCTCGGTCACTCCCCCGCAGCTGGATGGGGGAGAGAATCAGAAGGGTAAAAGTGCAAAAACTCTTGGGTTGAGATAAAGACAGTTTAATAGGTAAAGCACAAGCTGGAAGGATAGAAAACTAGGAGCTCAAAGGAAGCAAGAATTGTATTAAATGATGCTCAGTATGGCAGAAAGAAACAAAACCAATGGAGCGAAGAACGTGATGAGAATTTATATGGAATTGTTTATGTCCTGGCAACTGGTGCCTGACTAAGTTATAGAAGAGCTGGAAGTTCTCACTGAAAAGAGATTTTATCGATAACATGAAAGAAATAAAAGGAATAGTCTGTGATCTGGATATTAAAATCTCTGCTTAGAAGGTGTTTAAGAAGGATAAAGCTGATGGTGTGTTGCTACTAAAGAAGTTATTGTTTAAAGTTGCTGATGAGAGCAAAGTCTACAAATCCTCAACACCTGTGAAGCACGCTGTGCTGACAGAGCCCAGGAGAAGCCCATGTTACGGGCTTGCCTTAGGCTACTGGATCAGAAATACTGAGCAGTACTTAGAATAACTCCTTCAGCCTGCAACACAGGGTGAAGGAAGGGAGTGGATTTTGCATCGTTATGGGGGCTTCAGACTGGGAACATAGACTACTACAGCCAGTAGCAAAACTGGCTTAAAATTGCAGATAAAATGTCTGCACTGATATAAATGTACCAATGCTAACCTTTATATGATATGGGGATTAATTTGGATATGTTGATCACTGACTGCAACCTGGTGATCAAGAGATCGTATTATCTACCAACATTTTAAAATTAACATCTCCAGGTATCTTCTTGTACCTAACCTTCTTTTAAAAAACACCTAAAATTCCCTCTGGCCTCCTCATGGTCACTTTTAGTAACTCTTGAAAGACTAGGGAAAATCCAGAGGACTGGAAGAGATTTAAGATTATTCTAAAGTCCCCCAAACACAAGTAACTGCAGACTCAGCAGCCAGATAAATTGCTGGCAGGATTACTGAAAAGCTGGTATGTGACGAAGGTAATTGATGCCACCCATAATTTTGTGGGAAACGGACCTTGTAAACAAATGCACCTCCATTCTTGGAGAAAATTAGAGGTTTAATATCTTGTGCAGGTGTCATGCACATACAGTTTTACTATGGGCTTGCCAAAGAGTCACTTTAAGCCACATGTGAGCTGCTGCTCAGAACTTGCCCTTCCAGCAGCCCCTCACCGTATCTTCTCACTACCAGCCTGGTCTCCAGCAGGATCAGCTGGCTCCCTGCTAACAGGATGACTGTGAAAATGCTGGCACAAGCAAAACCACTCTTGGGAACAGCCCAAACTTAAGTTGGCCTGCGGGGATTATGAAAGTGTATTACCAATGCCACTTGACATTTTGATTAAAAAATAAAGCTTTTTAAAATGGTGCACATATGAAATGAATGATGTCATCAACTGACATGACAAAAAAGTATCCATCAGTGGTGGAATCCCCATCAAATGAGAATTGAGTCTATGTGCTACATTATTCAGCATTTTCAGAACTTCCTCATAATATTAATAGGATGTTTGCATTGATCAGCGTAAACAATCTAACATTCCACTGATTTCTCTTCCTCCATCCCAATTTTTATGCAACAGAAAATTATTTGCTGGCTGGAAGACCACTACATTTAACCTTGTTTGCTCACAGACTACAGTATAAATAACCATAGTAACTTAGTCATTTCTGACTTTAAGTTCAATATAGAGACTTAAAAAAAAAGCTTTAGAAAGAAAAAAACGTGCAAAAGTGATTTTTTTTTTTTTAAAAACCTACAAAACGGGTATGAACAGTGCAGATTTGATTGAGGACATATGAAAGTAGCTGGGTACACATGGAGTGAGTTCACTTTATGCCAGCTGTCTGGGTGGGATACAGACTAATTCAACATCATTCCAGTTGAATCCAAGCCAGAGTGAAGAAAAAATAAATGATTGACCAATTGAGGAAAAACTAGAAGCAGCATGGCTCTTTCTGGAAGTCGGATGCTCAACCAGGTTTCAGTTCCTGCTTCCACAGTACAACTGTACACTACTTCCAACATTTCCTAAGGAAAGAATGAACCCTGATCACTGAACCCTGTCCCTGGTTTTTGGACCGTATGATCTAAGTCCAACATGGTAAATGCATCCCTCTGTACTGCCAATATAACATCAAAGGACTACAACAGGACAGAACTTCTATTTTTGCCATGTTCTACTGGCTGTCTCTCACCAGCCCCTTGCTGAGACCACAGACACAAATTTGAAGCATCCTCTCTATCAAACACCATATAGGAAATTATTACATAACTATTTGAATGCCTATTGCAAGAATCTTACTAAAGACCTGCTTGATTATGCGCTGGAAGACAATACAAGAGTGTTACCACGACATGTTTATTTGTCAACTGCTCTGGTTTGCCCCAAGTCTCAAAATTTGAGACAGAAATTTCTCTACTGCTTTTATCAAATCCGAGCCAAGAGCAGCTCCCATGTTCTTCAATACTGAGCATCCCATAAAAGGTTAACAAGTTGGCATAGTGTTTTGTGAACAAATGTTTTTTTAAATTGTCTGTATTTTTCCCCATCTCATCTAGAGATGGACTTGAAGTGTTACTGTTCTGAGTGATTTCTAGAGAACGACATCTGTGTTGACACGCGAGATGTTTGTTTGGGCTCCACCTATAAAGCATATCAAATTCCAGAGTAATAGCTGTATCTACGCTGTAAAATTACAGGTGATGTCAGAGGGAGACAGAACTAATGTCTCCTTACTTAAAGGGGAGCTCCCCTTCCAACAAAAGCCTCCTGTACTACAAGTCACTCAGATCCCAAGCTCTTGCTGAAGCATCATTCGTTGATAATCTGATCAACACTATAATCCCAGGGAATGGAAGTGCAACAACAAAGCTGTCACAAGAGACCTATGGCATCAAAATTAAAATCTTGTAGCTGGCTTTCAACTGTGACTCAAGAGTGGATAATCCTGGTCTTGCTGCTCACCAGTTTGTTCTTGGCAGTAGGTTTAGCAGAGCAGAGCAGGAAGACGAGTGTAAAGTAGCTGGAAACTCTTCTACAAAGAATTTTTTTGACATCTGTGTTCTCATGGCAGGCGTTCTCTGCTGTCAAACTCAACTGCTCTGTTTCACAAGGGGAGTGATCTCATGGTTACAACTCTGCGCCCTGCCTTTCAACATAGATGAAGTTCCAGTTACACGCTTCCCAGGTTTTTTGTGGCAGTTCCACGGAAAATAACTCATTTGCTGCTCTCACGCTGTCACCACCCACTTCATTTGCCTCCATAAATCCACCCATCTTGTACGCGCCTGTTTCTACAGCATTCCCTACCACTCTGGGCTATCAGCACACCCACCCCAAAACTGAAGGCTCTATCCCCCCAAAACAGAAACTATCACTAATTACAGTGCCCAGTCCCCTGCTTTCCATGGCTGTTCCCCCTTCCGCACCCACCGAGGGTACCTGTCGTTTCCCATTTATCCTCTTACAGCCTCAGCAAATACGACGGCCTGAATTCCCACCCGGGTCTGATCCCCACGTGGCGATGAGGAGGAGCTACCCCCGGGTGGGCACCAGCGCTCCGCTCAGTTCCCAGAAAGGTGGCAGGTGGGAGCTGGGAGAAGGTGTACGAAGCGCGGGGTCGGTGGTGGTACCCATCGCGCTCAGGCGCAAGTGAGACAACAGCAAGTCCCCGACACCTACATTTACCCCTTTTCTTCACCTGGAAACGTCATTAACGTTTTCAAACGTCACTAACCTGCGAAAACTCGGGTTGTTTGGGGTTTTTTCCCCCTCAATTTCTGGTGCTGAGGGGCTCCGAGACAGGATCGTTGCTCAAGCACACCCGTACCGCCGCGCCGCCGTACCCTGCCCCGCCACCGGCTCCCCGAGCGGGAAAGAGCCGCCCCCACCCCCGCATCTCCCCGCGCCCGCCACCGGCGTGACGTCACGGCCGCCCTCCGCCTCGCGCCCCCGGCCCCGCTCACCTGCCCGCGGCGGCGGCGGCCGGCACAAAGGACCCCGCGGACGGGGCCCCGTCCCGGGATAAGCGCGCCGCCGCCCCCGCGCCCGGGCCCGAGGAGGCGGGGCTGGGCCTGGCAGCCCCAGTGGGTTCCGCGCCCAAATCTCCATTTTTAATTCTTCACCGATAAAAGAAAAACCCGGGACGGGCGGCAGCGGCGGCCCCGCGGGATGAAGGCGCCGCTTCCCATCGCAAGGGGACGGCGACCGGGGAGGCGCGAAGCCTTCAGCGGCTTCGCACCCTCAGCCCCCCCCCCCGCGCCCCTCTCCTCAGCCCCGCCGCGGGGGGACGCGGGGGAGCGGCCGCTCCCGTCCCACCCCCGCGCCCCTTCTGTGGTCTCCCCGTCCGCGGCGGAGGCCGAGACGCCCCGTCCCGCTCGCTCGTGGGCGGCGGGGGAGAGCTGCCCGGGAACGAGCCTGCGAGGAGGCCGCGGCTCGGTAGCTTAAGGGCGTGCTGCCCGCTTGCAGCCCTGGCTGCCGGGCGGGGTGGGAGTCTGCGGCTTCGCCTGAAGTGTTTCCTGTGCGGCTCCTTCCACACGACAGGCAGTGCAGCCAATGTGTCTCTACAGGTGGAGGGGATTTAAAACCGCTGCGGGTAGTGGATTTCCGTATTTGCACGGCTTCCCACACGGGCGCCATCACCGGTCACGGGGCGCCGGTGCCTCCGCGCTCTGCCTTGGGAGAAAGAATCCTTCCCGGGACGCGCCTCCCGTCAATTCCTGCCTACGTTGATTAAGGAAACTTTCAGACAGCGGCGTTGGCTACTGCGTTGAGAATGTGCAAGGGTTGTGCAAAGGAAAGAATATCTTTATAAAGCTTAGGAGAACTGGGTGTCACACAGACTGGGGCTATAATTAAACACAAGGCAGCTCGACCATGCTATTGTAAATAGATTAAGCGGAGGAAACCTGAAAGGTAATACCTTTATGTTGCACTGTTGTTCACCCTGTGGCTAATAGGACAGAGGTCATATTTGGGCTGATAAGACCTATAGGTACCAATTTTTAAGTTCAGAAAAGGATGAATCTGACCTAAGATAGGTGATAGAATTTCATTGATTTGATTTAATTTGATATGGAACAAGAAATGGAGGAATAACAGTGATTTGCAAATGAAGAGGAGAGGAAACTAGAATGTAGTTTCCCAGGTGAAGACCAGGAAAAATGTATCTATGATTAGAGTCAATTTCTTAAGAATGAGAAGGCTTCTGGGAGAGAACTTGGAGTTTGTCTCTTCCAGGAGACAGCATACTGATTCAGAAGTGAAACAGGTCCTGAAGGAAGGCAGAATTGGCCACCAACTGCTGTTCACAGTGTGACACTGCTTTTTGAAAGATTCACCCAAACTCGAAAACGCTCAAAGGACTAAGTGAGCATACTCAGTAACACCGTAAAGGGGATTTGCGATGACTGTCCAGCAGGATTCATTCCCAAAGAGGACTCTTCAACAGCGAGACTCTCTCCAAACTTCTGGGAGTCTTGATTCAGCTGACACAAGCCCATTGGTTTGCCACCCGCTCTTCAGAAGATGCAGAGGATAGCGAGCAGTGCTCCGATCTGAGCATCTCCTCTTATTCATCCCAGTTGCAAGTCCTTGTGTGGCTCCCATGAAATAAGATACATGGCTGCAGTACCTTTCTTCCCGTACATACGTTGTGCTGTAGCTGGGGTTCACTGGAATAGTCACAAACCTGCAAAAAAGAATCCACCAGTGATGCTTTTCTGCTGCCTTCTGGCTTTTATGGCTCAAGGCAGGCTTGTTGAATAACATCGTTTCTTGTGAGGGAAGACATTTAGGAAAAACTTGATATTCCTTGCCTAGCATGAAGCAGCGTAATCATTGGGAAAGTGTTTTTGCTAGTAGAGAGGTCAACAGAATGCAGATATAAAGTCTTCAAGTGGCAAAAGTGCATTTAGATGATCACTGCAGATAGAAAAAAGGTTGTACGTAGCGCTTACTGCCCAACACCAGATGTAGCTGAAATAAGGTGTTTTTGTTTTGTTTGCATATGTTTTGTTCCCTTGTATTTGCATGATGGAGTGCTATTGTGCAAAGAATCTGGATAGAAATGAAAGAACTAAAACTGCAATTGAAGAACAGAACTGTAATGAAATAACAATCATGATTACATGGATATTGAAAAATGCATTGGAGTAAGGAGTATTGAATAGCATTGGCTGATAAGAAAGGATTGTATTGCTATCTTTGCTTTCCTTCTCATTTTTTTTTCTTTAGAATCATCTTGAAGAAGAGTGGTTTTCAGAATATTTTTAGGAATCTGGTATGGGCCTCCAGCAGCAGATTTGGATATGAAGGGAGATTTCTAATGATGGATATAACTACTCTGAGGAATTCATGTCATTACATGAAAATGGAATTTAGGCATTTGAATCTCAAGGAGTGGGAAAAAATATTAAAGAGATGCAAATTTTCAACAGTCTGGAATTTTTAGATTAAATAATGGACCAATATTTTAGAAAGAAGGTTCCAAAATAATTGTAGAAATACCTGGTGTACAATGTGTATTATCGTGAATATAAAGATTCTATGAGAAATGGAGCAAAAGCAGCTGATTGGTATAATAAACTGTGTCTTGTGAATCAGGAGCATATGTTAAACAGGGGGAAAAAAATAACAGTCAAGATTTTCTACCTTCAGATAAAAACAAACATAGCAACCAATGAAGGTGAGATAGAAATAAAAAATTAAGAGGTCTGAAAAAGTACTTTGCTCTAATTTGGCATAAAGGCAATGAGATGGACCATTGGCAGATTGATAATAAAGATGAAGGAGCAGAAATTACAAAGCTGGAATGAAAAATCAAGGTTCAGAAATTGTAAGGACAGAACCAGTTAGTTTTCTCAATCTATATAAGAACAATGTCTAGCAGATGTAATTGCAGGCCCAGCACTAAGGGGGTTTTAGTAGCTTCATGAAGTTAGGAATACCAGATAACTGAAGAATACCAAATTTAGCACCTATATTTGAGAAAGTAAGAACAATTAGGAGTCTTCTGTGTTCGGCACTGCACAGTGTGTTCCAGACCAACAGGTATTAAGAAAATAGTAGTTCAAGATGTGGAGAAATGGTAAACTCATATTTCATTTTCTAATTGTAAATCCTGCCAGGCAATCCTGCCAATGGGACGAAGCTATGGAAGGGGTAAGTATAAGCTTGGGGGTTATTTTACAAGAACTCCTGGTAGGATTAGTGAAGTGTGACAGCCAACATAGAAGGCATTACTGAGATCTTCTTTGAAATATTGTATTTAATTCTATTTCCTTCTTGTTTATACAGATTAATTTAGATTGAAACAAGAACAGAAAAGAGTCCAAAGGATGACAGAGATGCAGAAGCTTGTTTTAGGAGAGTAAGAGCAGAATAATTTAGGAGAAAAAAACGTGGCTTTTTTTTTTTTAGCAAATGAATTTTCAAACGAGATGTAACTGTTGCTGTTAAATAATTTTGAGGGTAAGAAGGGAGAAAAATGACTCAGATAAAGGTCAGTCAAAGCACAGAATAAATGAGTGTTAATGGCCATATAAAGTCTATAACTTTAGCACATTTTATATTCAGATAGGATTTCTAGCAAGAAAAAAGAGGTTCTGAATCTATTTATGAGAGAAGTAATAAAGTTTCTACTGCTGTTTGGAAGTTGAAATAAATAGGTTACAGAAAGTTGGCGGTCCCAGTCTGGTGTTGCTTGCATGACACTGCAGGTGAGTTGTGCTCAGAGCAACTACCTTATCGCTCTCTACAACTACCTGAAAGGAGGTTGTAGCAAAGTGGGGGTTGGTCTCTTTTCCCAAGGAACAAGTGATAGGACAAGAGGAAATGGCCTCAAGTTGTGCCAGGGGCGGTTTAGATTGGATATTACAAAAAAATTTCTTGACCAAAAGGGTTGTCAGGCTGCCCAGGGAAGTGGTGGAGTCACCATCCCTGGAGGTATTTAAAAGACCTGTAGACGTGGTGCTGAGGGACATGGTTTAGTGGTGGTTTTGGCAGTGTTAGGTTTACGGTTAGACTCGTTGATCTTAAAGTTTTTTTCCAACCTAAATAATTCTATGATTCTATGATTCGACACTTAACCTAAAGTGGCCATTTGCATTTGGAGGCTGGAAAGTTTCTTACCTAAAAGAAACTGATTACTTAGTGCTGGTTCAAAAAAAAATGCCTCAGTCTTGCCTCCGGTCTGTTGATACTTGCTTGTGCATGAATACCAGGACCTAGACAGGATTAGCAATTGCTACTGACCCCGTTGTGGAGCAAGTGGTGGCATTCGTGGATCCTTAGGACTGGATCTTATTTAAGCCAGTAATGTTGTGGAGTGATGGAAGAGATGGCTGTCTTGGAGGTCTCAAGTCTCAACAAGCTGAACTTGAACCCACTTTTTTTCCCATCAGAATTGATGTTCTAGAGATATCAATCACTGATACTAAAATGTGGGAATCAGGGTAGTACCGCAGCTGTGGGATTGTTTGCAGGCAGGCTTGGAAGCAGTAGAGGTGGGAGCTGAGACAAAGAATAATTAGGTTTTTATTTTCTAGGAGAGATGCTTCACTGATGCAGATGAAGAAAAAGGAGCAAACAAAGCAAAGGGTACTGCTTTTTCCTTAGATCCTGAAGGAAACATCCCATGATAACATTCTTGGAAAGCTGTTAGATGGATTGAATTTGCTGGCTGTAGATAGTGTGAGGAGCTATATTGCCCAGGCAGGGGAATACGGACATTACGTGTGAAAGCTTACTCTCTTTTTGCCTACATAAAATGGGCAGAGTCAAGCCAAACTCTGCCAAGGCTGAGGGCTCGGCCTTAGCCCGTTCTTGCAAATATAATTGCTGAGGAAAACAGAAAATCACTTGACCTTAAGATTTTATGGTCTAAAAACTGAGTCAGTTCATTTGCCCTGAAGCAGAAGGGTACAGAGTACTGCGTCCTAGCTCCAGGAAGAGCTCCTTGGTCCAGATGCAGTATTCTGTGTAAGCCATCCCTCTTACATACACAAGATCATGCAAGCCAAGGCTGCTTTGCCACTCAAGTTTCTCCATTTCTTTTTCATATCCTCGATCTCATTATTCTTCCCTTTCACAGCTGTCAATGTAGGGCAGCTGGCTCCAGATTCAACATCTAACTACAGGCAGGGACAGTGGTTCTCAGCCTGCAAGGCTGGCGACCTTCTAACCACTGCAGCTGGAGTTTGCCACTTGACGGGAAGTGTCACCCTTCACTATACAGTAGGTTTTCATCCTGCCTCCTTGTCATGCATAGTCTATTAATGGTTTTCAGCAGATCATTTTCTGATAGCAGAGATGTGACAAGTCATCAGGAATTTTGGGGACTCTTCCAATTTTTAAAGAAACACAGTCTCTAGCAGGTATTGTTCTCTCTCTTTTCTCTATATCTTAATATTTTGCAAGTGTCCTCTGCGTTCTTTTCCAGTATATCTCTGCTCTACTGGCATTCATATCATTTTCCTTCCCTTCCTATCTTTCTTATCTAATCTCAGTCTGTGTTATTCTTACTCCCTACTGTTTTTCCCAGCATTAGTTCTTAGGCTGAGATTCTCTTTCTCCTTTCCACATCTCTCTCTTTCTGTTCTCAACATTAATCTATCTCACTTGAACAATGGCCCCCCTTATCTCCATCACCTTGGTTCCTAGTTTCTTTGCCCAGTTTATCACAATGCCACCAATGAAAGCTTCCCGCTCTGGTTAGGTGCGCCTTTCCCAGCATCCTTTCAGTGACCCAAACCCCTATTTGACTCTCCGCAGCATCATTATCTGAAAATGTCACTGTCCATTCCCAGCTCTTTTACACACCATGGGTCCTTTTAAAAAAAGACTGCTCCCCAGCCTTCTTACCCACCTTTATATCTGTAAAACCCCACCGATGTTTCACAACCCCCACCCTTTCTTCCCACAACCTCCACTAGTCCCTTGCACTTCTCTCTCCCTCCAGTCTCCTGGAATTCAGCAGTTGCCATAAAACTTCATTGCCTGCACTGATAGCTATTTTTGTGCCTGGAGGTAGGGGAAATAGAATGAGTTGTTCTGCTTAGTTGAAGTTTGATCAATGCCATATATTGCAAGAAATTAAAATATATAGAGAGGACGGAGTCTTCGCAGATATGTAGATATTAAAAGGTGACACTCTTTTTGAACATAAGCACGCTGCATTTTTTTACATTTCATAGTAGGTCAGCCTAGATGCAGGTCAGAAATGTATCTGGTGATTTCCCTTCATTCACTCCAGCTTCACAGTGGACTCTTTAGCCTTCGTGCCAATGGCTAAAGGCTCTATAAGCAGTTGGTAAAGTCAACCAAGAGCTGCGTATAACTCGTAGGATAGAAATACTTAAATGTTGCTTCTAGACCATGACAATCGTGTCACAGCCTGCTGTCAGAAAGTTCAAAGAGGGAGGAAAAAAGATACATCACAAATACACACAGAGGTTCAGAAACATTTGCAGTAGTTACACACAGTTTTCTGGGTTGCAACACTGGTGTGGTACCTCAGCAAAACCACGCGTACATAGTTTCTGTGATAACTCAGCATCATTCTGGGCAGAATGAACCAAGCCCAGTGCTGGTGTGAGCAGTCAAAATACCAGTGATGACCATAAGTGTACATCTTTTAGCAGGACTGAAGTGTATTTAATGTACTTGCCCTGTGGTGATGTTACTGACAGACACGTATGCAAATTACGTATCTATTAACTATTGTGTGCACCTGAATACATGGTTATTTTCTAAACTCATGTACATATAGACACAGTAAAATATGGCCTTACCTCATTAGACACTCTCCTTTATGTGGGGTTGTACAGCTCGTAGCGTGGCTGGACTGCAGTCAGGACTGAGGTCTCCACTTCAGAGCAGTCTGATTGATGATCCCGTTGCTCCTGAATGATTTTGCACCACTTCAAGCATTACAAACCATATTCACCATCGAATCCCAAAATAAACATTGTAATATAATTCAGGTCCTGATTGTCAAGAGGTTAGGCAGCCTTGCTCTAGTTATTACTTCAGCTAAATACTGTAATAATAGCATTCTTTCTATTGCAAGCAGTTGAGTGGGTGTATATGTAGCAATTGCCTAAGTGGGTAGAATTTGCACAGATGAAAATGAAGTAGATGAGCTGTAATATCAAGTGTGGGTGACATGCCTCCTTTATACACCCTTTCAGCTTGCCCACGCAGCATGTACACACCAAACAAGGCAGCCTTCTGAAAGGCTGAAGGGTCGTAAAACCTTACAGGAGCATGGGTTTTGCTGAATGGATTTGTCTAGGATGCCTTATGCTTCAGGAATTTAAGAGAAAAGTAGTTAACAAGACATTCTTTGGTTTTGTGGAGGTTTTTTTCCTAACATCTTCTCATGTACTATCAAGTAATTTTCCTTTGGACATTTATGAAACTGTAACTTCAAATACTCTGCGTAAAATGAAAATTGCATAAATGTTTTCTTCTGCATCATTAAGGCTGTACAAATTACAATCTTGACTAAACCACAGCAGATAGAACAGGTTAAAGCCTGACTGAGTTTTTTGAGAATCTGGATGTTAGAGAACACTCTTCTTTTCATAGGGGAGTATACTTAAAGACAAATGAGAAAATATTGTAACTTCATTTCAGATTGCAGGAATGTTTCGTTCTTAAATAAAACCAGAAAACCCAGCCAGAAATGTGACAATCTCATTTGTAGGTTGATGAGAAGTCAGAAGCTGTAGTCAAGTTTCTTAGTCGGGCAGTTTTTCTTATGATGTAAAGTACAACAGATTAATGGCTGCATAACATGCTCGGTCCAGTGTCACTAAGACATTTGAACCATTTGTTCAGTAAGCAACCCTTTCACACAGATAATGGCAAAACATTCGGACTATTTTATATTTTCATATATTTGAGACCAGGATTTACTATCACTGGTAGGCCAGACTTTTCTGTCTCTGAAAGACAGAAGAAATGAATTCAACCCTACCTGACAGGATTAACCATAGAAGAGCAGTGACAATGATTTCTGGTATCACTCCACAGACAAAATGTTGCCCAATCCTTTTATTCAAGGAAGTAGAGAGGCAACCCTCTATGACCGGAGCATGAGGAGAGGACTGGAAAGGATCAGGACATCTCAAGAGGTGATCAGGTCCATTCCCTTGATAAGGCAGTGCCTCCTATGTCTGTGTCTTCATAGATGTTTGTCTATATCAGTCTAAAAAAAATCTAGCGATAAAGATTACCCCACAACACTACAAGACTATTATTATTATTTTGTTATGAGTTTTCTGTAAAGCAAACAGCCATTTCAGAAGGCAGAGGATTAGTCTTTTGGGAGGATTTGAAAGACGAATTAAAGCACTTCAGTGTTCCATTGAAATTAGTAGTAATCACAGATACACATCCATTTTCTTTCTTGCAATTTTAGATGTTCAATTCCTGGCACATGAAAAAAATGTAGGAGCTCTTCAGGAATATGTAAAATGAAGTAATCTTTGCAATAAAACAATAATAACTCATGATTTCAAGTAATTTCGCAGAAGCAATGCTATTAAGTGAAAGGAACTGGAAAATGAGGGAAAAAATTAAGCTTATATTTTAATAATAAGAAAGTGAATCCAAACCATCATACTTTCTTAATTAGACTGCTTTAAACCATTTTTCTTCCCTGCATGTCTTTCAATCCCCTTTTCCTTTCAGAAAAAGCACCAAACTGCGTCTTGAACTTAGTTCTTTTTTTCTAGATTTTCAATTTCTAGATTTTCAGTGATCAGCCACACTTTGTACCTGATCAAACTAGGATTTTTCAAGACCTCGCTGACTAGTAAGGAGTTAAATTGCTGATTTACAAAACAGTGACTTTATTCTATCTTAGATTTACTGGCATCTAAGGTTACATTTATAGCTGCAATGGCTACTAAGAAAAACTTTAAAAAAAAAAATTAACTCATAATGTTTCTAAAATAGAGCCATCTATGAAGGAAAAAGTACAATCTGTTGCATAGTCACGTTTCAGAACAGAATCTGAATTTAGTAGACATGCTGCAATGTGTTAAACTGCATTCGTTTTACTTCATTCACTGGGCCACAGATCTTTCTAATAACACTGCCAATTCAACAGAGCAAGATCCTTGGTTCTCATCCACATTTGAGCTCATTTTACACTGCTCTAGCAGTGCGAGGACACCTGAAAAGCTGCTTACTATTCATATATCTCTAGGGCTTTTTCACAGTCTTAGAGATGGGTCTAAAATAAGGATTCTCTAAAAACATGTAGTTCGTATTTAAAATGCAGTTCAGTTTTAAAATGTGTTGTATTTTCCCACAGATTCATTCCCATGCCCACCATGTAAATGTGCCTACGTTCAAATAACCTGGGATCAAATAACTTGAATCACAAAAATCATGCTGCTTCTCATATTTTATTCTGTGGGTATTCTGTAATAAGTACTGTTTCCACCTGTTTGAGGATTGAACTAATTTCCTTTTCCTGTCTGGATAACTAGAGTGGTTTTTTTCAGAGTTCACAAAGTGATTTCCTGGAAGATATTTCTGGATAAGGAGTCTGACCCACAGAACAGTTTATTCAAGTTGTTGACCAGCAGGAGCTAAGATGGTATTTCCAGTTAAAGATGCTAGCCTTGATCCGGACAAAGCACTTTGATGTAGTTCTGTTTCTTTTGTCCCTGGTTAACAGAAGATAGATAGGAGGTAACAAGTACTGGCCAGAGATATTCTCATCACTGATTGCCAGCTTCGCCTTTGAGAAAATTACGGAATCTTGGTCAATCTGATATGGTCTTTCATGTCGTGATTATAATCGTACTTGATAATTTAGCATGCGTATTCCCAGAGATTTTATTCTGAATGAAACAGAAAGAATTAAGTAAGTGGTTTTCATATGAAATTTCACTGTCTTTTTCAGTGAGAAATCCCAGGAGTTGCTTTTTCTTTCCAAATTATTAACAAACTCTGTGGTGCTCTTCCATTCCAACCCATGGATGCCTGACCTAATGGCTCAAATGGCTGCTCATCTGCATTCATAGAATGCTTTTTCTTTCCTTGTGAAAGAAGTGCTCACTAACTATAAAAATAGATCTGTGAAATTTATTTGAAAAAATACACCAGCTTATCAGTCTGATGTGTTCTTGGACCTTTCTATCTGCTCAATTTTTTTTTCATCATGCTGAACTCTCGGTTAGAATTGAGGGAGTTTACCATTTTTTTAGGTCAGTCAAGAACTACATCATCTGGCAGCTCATCTGGCAGTTAACTTAGGCCACTGCATGGCATTTCTATATTTCAATATTCCCACAAACATATATATATTTCAATATTTTCAAATGTAATTATACACAAATTTTTTAAGGGATTGGCCAACTTGTTCCCATCTGTAAAAGACCGCCACTTAGTAAGGCCTGATGTCAGTATTCACAGCCTTCCTGGATCCACTCTTTGAGCCCCTGGGAATGTATTCATCATTTCATGTATTCAGGAAGGTGTTCTCCCCAAGCTGCTGTAAGGTTCGAAGAGATCAAGACCAACGTGGCTGCTTCTTCAAATGTAGTATCCTTTTTTGCTTGGGTACCTCTGAGACAAATTTTTCCCAGATGTTAAACTTTAATCAGAGAATTAAATTACCTGTGCTCTTTCCTAAACCTTGCAACTCTGAGGCTGAGGTGTATGTTTTAGATAACCAGAAGGCCATCACTTTTTACCTCCTCAATGCTGTTTTTTTCAGATGGCCTGGGAAGCTGATCACATTAGCAGCCAAGAAATCCAGAGGCACAGTCACCTCCCCACCGAGAAAGCATAACTACAGAGCAGATTGCATCGAGGCTTGTTATGACACTGCTAAGGTGGATGGAAGTGTCCTCTGTCATCATAGCCCACGCCATCAGAGTTCAAGCTGTATCTGTGGCCTCAGTGTACTGAGGATGTGTACTGCCGTTCTCACATTGCCCACGTCCCATCTGTAACTGCATCCGAACTGCTTCCAACCACTCTGCCACTACTGAGCCCTCCAGAAGGACTTCCACTAGTGATAAAGGCTTCCACATTTCTTATTTGCCTCAGAGATGATGAAACCCATCGCTCCGTAAGTGTGAACAGTTCCTGAAGGTCTCCCATGAAGTTAACATGCATATAAACAGGCACTGGAAAGTAAAAAAGAAAGTGATTTCCCCCAGCTGCAGTCCTTCGAAATGTATTGCCTTTATGGATATTTACTTCTTGCCATGCTTCCTTTCTTTTCTGGAATCTGCTAAGAACATGGATTCTGGGATTTTGGCATCAGGAGGGAGGCTGGCTAACACCAGACATTTTCCATCGCACGTACTCATGCGGTGGGCACGAAGGGAGCAGGAGGGATCATGACCTACATACTCGCTGTAAGACTGAAAACGCTTGAAGCTCTGAAGACCAGGCACACCAGCGTGCAAACCGGCACATGGTTAGCACACCTTCAATACTCTGGTTACTTTGCTGCCGAGAATACCTAACAGTTGGCATAATCTGGCTAGTTTTTAACGCGGTAGCAGCTTTGATACAGGATACAGGCACAGGACTGTCTCATGTCAGAAACAGTCCCAGCTTACTGACCTTGGACAGATAAGGAAAATTTTGTTAATCCTTAAGGAGTGAAACAATTCTGGTGGAAGCTTATAAAAATATCTCTGTGTTTTTAAATGGTCTGTTATTACCTGTAATTGTTAGGTAAAAGATGAGTCCTAAAGAGTGCACTCCCTGATGATTTGGTCATGGTATTATAGATTTCATCTTGAATTAATGTCTTCTTTCAGCTGCTGCCCTAGGCCTTGTGACTGCTTGTCTGCTCGGTGACTCAGTCCCACAGCTGAGATCGTTCTCGTTCCCAGCCATCAAGGGTACTGGTTGTCCACATAACTCCAAATCTAACAACTGAAATTGCAAACAAAATACCATTGCTCCTGGTAGAATGTCCTTACTCCTGTCATCCTCAGGTAGGAAGCAACTGAAATTTTTATCATTTATATTTGAGAAGAAGTAGTTGAATTAATGAATCAAAGAGTACCTGAAAAAAAGGTGTCCTTTTTAATTCCCTGAATCAGGACAAAAATACATTTTCTTATGTTCATTTCATTTTCTTTTATTCTTATTCATTTTCTTTATATTCTTAAAGTACATTTCTTAAGGTACTCTTAAAAATAGAGGATATTTGCTGAGAAGTCTTTACAGGTAGGTGCAGCTGTGATTACACTGATGTTTTCTACAATATCATGAGCTGTAGGGTTATCAGAACAGTGTCTTTGGCTGAATCATTCACCCAACAAGACAGTTCTGCTAAATGTGCAGCTGAAAGTAGCGGATAAGGAAAAAAAAAAGATTTGAGTAGATTTTTATTTTCTTAGATTTCTTGCCTCAGTGATGTGCCTCCGTGTGATGGTGACTCCGTGAAAAAGCATGTCCTGACCATTACAAATGCGGCCAGTATGAGAAGCTGTTTAAAGTTGGGGACTTCTTCAAGGTTCAAGTTCCTTTTGTATCCTGGTCAGAACTTACCAGGCTTATTAAAGTAAAAGTGAGAGAACAAACCATTAATTGATTTCACATCTGTGGGTCAAGACCATCTTTGAAACCAACAGCAGTGTCATTTACCTAGACACTGTAAGTCATAGAGCTGATATTAAAGTCATACTTTGCAAACAGTTTAATCAAAGTTATAACAAATAATTAACTCTTCCATTAACACCGCCCAGATGTGGAAATAATCTTATTAATCATCATGGGCAGAGCAGTGCCTGTAAATAATGTTGTGTAACAGTTGACATTATATATGCCTTTCTGCATCAAAATTTTTGTTTTCATTTATATATTTTTACATATGTCTAGATACAGACTGAGCTTTTGGTTTTTGTTCTTTTCCAAAAAGGTTTCATAAAAAACCCTATTTAATAATAAAGTTTTAGAATAACAACAATGATGTTAAAAACAAAAGGATTTTTAGTACCTTTAGTGCCTTCATGCATCTGCACCCACTTGCACCAACTAATGTGTGTCCTATGAGAGGAAAATTATACCATGTTCCTCTACTAAAGAGATCAGCTAACATTGCAGTAGGGAGCCTAAGAGCAGCAATTTGTGACTTTAGCAAATCTTAATGTCCTTTCTATTTAGTGCTTGTTTGTATAAATTACTTGTAAATGATACAAAACCAGATTAAAAGGTCCTAAGTGTTTTGTATGCATTACAGATATATTTCCCTCCATGCACTGTCTGTTGAAATAATCTATTGAAATTCCACAGGACTAGATGTATTTTAATAAAAGGTTATCACTTCGTATTCCACTCCTTCCATTTGTTAATGAAGATTTTCTTTTCCTCATCTTACACAGAATTACTCCTAATCATTTAAAACAGACATTAATTGCTTAGAGTTAAAGGCTTGGCACCAGACTCAGAAAAGGTAGCCTGCCTTACATTTAAAGCTGGAGAAAGCTAGGGAGATGGTTACTCCCAGCATAAATGGAGACTTTGAGGGAGATTAGAGGCAGTTTCTGACAAAATTCATTTAAGCAAAACAATTGGACATCTGGTAGGTTAGAAGCTCCTGTTCTATTGACATGTTACTATTCGTGCATAAAGTTTAAAGAAGTCCCTCAGGCATTTCTAAAAATTATGCATATGATGATAACTGCCATTTTTCCCAATTGATTACAAAAAGAAATCTTAGGTCTGGAGGGTAAAATGTCTTTTTCATCTCTGACGTTGTATGCCATATGGCCACAAAAGGATCATCAAGATTTTGAAAAATATAACCAGG
Source organism: Burhinus oedicnemus (assembly GCA_008921705.1). Classification (NCBI taxonomy): domain Eukaryota; kingdom Metazoa; phylum Chordata; class Aves; order Charadriiformes; family Burhinidae; genus Burhinus; species Burhinus oedicnemus. The sequence goes on from VFFE01007705.1 coordinate 4,917,188, forward strand.
TATCGGAACAGTGGTCTGAAGCGTTTAAAAGCATTGACTGCTGATACTCATAGTGTCCTGATCCACCCTATTATCATCCTCCCAAATTATCACACCACATCCAAATTCTAAGCAGATCCACGTAAAATTCAGTGGAATTCCTGTGGAAAAAACCTGCTGAGATATAGTGTAAAATTATAAAGAAAACAATGCAGAAAACCTGAGAGGTCATCATGTCCCTACCTGCTCTAAAGGAAGTTCAGCCATCTCTGGTCGTCTCTGACTGGCAGTCATTTCGCATTTTAAGTGAGAAAGTGGGCAGCTCTGCAGTCCAGAGGGATCAGGATTCAATCCCGTGACTTCCCCCTTAGGGTCTGCCACTAGAACCCATTAACTGGGAGTGTTTAGCTATTAATGTATTTCCTATCCTTTGCATTTTCTTGCTTGCAAGAAAGCATTTGCAGTTCTTCAGACAATCTCAGCACCTTGGCTGGCAAAATCTTCCCTGTCTAAGTATATCTAAGCTTGAATTAGTAAAAGTGCATTTTTAAAGTTGCTCTTTGACCACCGTTCCTGTCATGGGTTCACAGAGTTTTCTGACAAGTCAATTTAAATATATCTGTAATTTCCTGATTAATTGTGTAGTCATAATATACAGAGTGGTCTTGCTTCTTTCTCTTCCCCAAAATGTGTCTTACTGATTTCTGGGTTTGGGCACTTTTTTTTATGTCTTCTTTGCATTTTATACCTGTGTGTTTTTCCTGAGTTATTTCACAGAGAGAGTAGTCAGTTCTTGAGATATGCATTCCTGCAGCCTTCATGGACCTTCATGCAGCTCCACTGAGTGACAGGACATTGTTCTCAGTCCTTGCATTTCTAGAAAGTAATAATTATTCCAGAAGGTCAGTGGCATTATCCTCTGTGAAAGAGATGACATATATAGATCTCCAAATATTTTTTGTGGAAGGCATTCTCCAAATAGATTTTTGTGGAAGACATTTCATTCATGATTGCTTAAAAGGTTTTTGAGTTTGGTTTTTTTTTTTGGTCATCCTGAGATCATGGCAGTTTCTCAAGCAAGGTTCTTGATAAAGAGCAACGGATGGACTGATCTTACACCTCTCTTGATATATCACTAGAAGAGAAACCAAGTGAATGGTCACATTTTGCATGGCTATCTCTTCTCCAACATGTAATTTGTTACCAGAAGTGTGAACACAGTTCCCTCAGTTTTCACAAGGTAAATCTGGATTGCGTTGTTAACTGGTTTTGATGAAATGCAATTCCAGAACTTTTTTAATTCTTCTATAAATTTGCAACCTCACTTCTCATACTATTATTTTTCTGTAGCAGTTATGATCAGGAATAAGATTAATCTTTATTGAAAATATCTTTTAAGTTCTGTAATCATAATTTCAACATGATGTTTTCATACACAACACCACTTTCTTCAGCTTTCCTGCTTGAAGAACACTTTGTAAATTCTCTCTTCCTTGTAATTTAATGGTAAGTATTTTTATTGTCTTTTTTCTTCTCAGTAAATAACATTAAAAGTTACTTGCTCAGTAAAAGCAAACACAGACAACTTACTCAGGAGTACAGGTAAGAGCCACTTCATTTGCCATATGAACAAACCTCATAAGAGTTTTGAACAGATAAACTCGAACAGAAAAAAGCAACAAGCTATCTTTTTCTTTTAAAAAAAAAAAGAGATTTTTAACATTTGGCAAAAATTTTGATCTGGTTGATAATTTTTTCTGCTCTAAGAATATATGTAAGCTGAGTTGTGCTTCCTCTTTTTATATTTTTCCTTGGCCTGTAGAGAAACTGCAAGAGACATGAGGCTGCCTGATTCCTCAGAACTGCTTCAAAGTCCAACATCTCCTGTCCACAGGGGACCTATGGTCACCCTCACCAGGGAGAACAAAGACCCTGAAATACAGCTAGTGATTTTTGTTACCCAGGCAAGATGATTAATATCTCTGATGGAACAGTTGTATCCCATCCAGTCTTATTCAGAGGAGAGAAAAATTTTGCAGCTAGTCCAGAGTGGACATCTTTTTGGTCATCGAGTCCAACTGCTTTTTATGGTTGTACTCGATGATCTTAAAGGTCCCTTCCAACCTAGACAATTCTATCATTCTATTCCATGATCTCTTTGACAGCCCTAAACCTTCGCACTGTAACATTCTCTGTTCAAACTCTGAATTTTAGCCAAACCGCATAAAGCTTATTGAAAAAACACCGGAATTTTACCTATATTGAAGAGTTTAAAGACTATAGGGATCAAATATGTACAACAGTAACACACTGTAACTTCATCTTTCCTTCTCTTACTCCTTAAAATACGCCATTTCATTCAACCTCCTTTTAAAATGCATCTGTTTCTGGCTACCCACTGAATTAACTGCTCTTCTAATTCTGTTTTGAGACATCTCCCTTTTGATTATCCAAGGCTTTTGAGGGATTCAGAATAGCAGTTCACAGCCTTTTGGATTCTGGTAGCTAATTCAAGCAGGAGATGAGTCAGTAACCAACCACGATTGGTTGACTAGGTGACATACTTCTTGAGAAAAGCAAGATGCCCAAAAGGTAGTCTGTGCGTCCAAATCAAAGTTGCTTTGTTGCAACATCTGTTTCTCAAACCTTCCCAATGGTTGTTTCCTCAGTCTGTTTTATCAAGGAGAGCTGGATTAAACAAATCCAAACATGTAAATTTAGGTGGGGTAAATGTTGTTGTCTTCCTGTTTCATTTCTGCTGTCTTCAGCAGAGATGAAATTTGTACTTTCCAGGAAAATAAACAAGCCTTCAGTGCGAAGAAAAACCGTAATAGGAACAAGCTACTCGTCTGCCATTTATAATATAAAAACACAGAACTTAAAAGAATAATGGGGGCAAATCCAGTCTCCAGAAATTTCAAGTGCAGGCAGACGGCTACTGAAAAAGCCCACAGAGCATCTACTCCACTTGCAATGACACATGACGCTTCCACATCACCGAGCTTAAGAATTTTAATAAGAGGTCAAGAGCCATAGCAATTAAGTGTTACAAGACAAGAACAGGACAGATTAAGGGAGTTGTCATTGACAGAGTTATCTGCAACCAGAAGGAATTTGTTGAAGAAAACTCCCAGATGGTGGGAAAAACCTGTTGTCCCTGCAAAACTGACATAGGGAAAAATTCTCTGTTGACTGAAATTCTGGCAAACCAGGTTAAATCTGAGCAGTATACACCACAAACAGACCTTGGCAGTTTTAACGTCAATAGAAACACAAAGACATTTTGTCCTGCAAGCCCAGGGTTAGGAAAGAGAGAGAAGGATTAGGAAAGGGGGGGAGAGTCTCCTGCCCTGCTCCAAAGATAAGCAGCGGAAGCTGACACATGAGATCGATATAATGTTTGCATTGTTACACAAATGTAAATAAAAGTCTCTTTTGCTTGCCTTTTTGGAGGTAGTAACACATGCAATGTAAAAAAAGTTAATTTTATCTCTGAGGATCTTCTATATAATAGTTCCAAAAATGTTTCAAACTCAGTTTTAAAACCCTTTACATGTTTCACACTCAGGGCTCTATTTAGGACATTGTTCCAGAACTTGGCCTTCAGATATAGCTTGCAGTTTACATGTATTTATTACCAAGATAAGCATTTTATCTTGTGCCTATATTGTCCCTTAACTTAAACAAATCTTCTTCACATTTAACTCTATATATGGGGTTTTTTTCCTTTATTTAATCTAAGTCAAAAGGCCATACACTTTAAGCAGATGAAATTCAATTCCTCATCCTTCCTTGTGTTTTATCTCTGCCCCTCTGGTGATTACCAATGTATTGCAACTGACGGCAACATTCACTTCGATCTGCATGTTGCTAGTAGATTTTTGTTATCAATCCACCCATATACCTCGGGGCAGATATTGGGACAACTTGGTCTGTATTTGGTTGGAATATTTTTCTTGAAAGTAAGATGAAATCTCATCTGACCCCTTCCCAGCAACTTTTCCACTCATATCTGATGTTATTTGCCAGCAGTGTGTTCTACACTACCTCTCCCTCTTTTCTCTCTTCTTCAGAGTCTGTTTTACCCCTGGTGTAAAACCTAAATAGTATCTAAAACCACAGGACTGAGAACCCACTTATGCTAAGTACCAGATAAACACTAAAAGGTCTGCACCTGATCCAGAGAGCAAGTGGAAGGCATTCTCGGAGAAAGCAGCGGGGGAAGTAATAACAGTAATAGACCTTTTAGTAGGCCAAATAACACGTTATATATTCAGTTTCTATGCAAGTTAGGGCACAAGGCACCGTTAAAGTAGAGAAAACCAAAGGAAGTGGCTGTAAGCAAGAACTGTACAAATGGTGGAGTTCTCACCTCTGGCAGAACTGGCTACAGGGTGTAACATTCGACGGGTTTGGATAACCACAGAGTAACAAAATTAAGATAAAGTTAGATCTGATTGCCAAGATAGGATATGACCAGTTACGTATATCTACCTCCTCTACTTTTAATGCAGTTTCATCTTAGTAATAAGATTATAAATGAAGGGCTTGTCTTTGAGGCACAGCGCTCTGGTGTTTATCCTGATACTCCTGTGCCTGCATTTATGCTGGTACTCCCACCTGGAGGTGCAATGAGAGCTTCACTTTGCACCCTTTTATCTTGAAGTTTAGGCAATATCTATCCCTAAGAGACTGGCCTCCTGCATATGTTTCTTAACAACTTAGAATGCATACATTTTCAGTATGAAGATTCCTATCTCTCTTATCTCTCGATTAAATTTTGAAATGTTATTAGAGAGATACCTTTCTTTCTGGTAACATTTGTACTGTTTTAGTTTATTCCCTGTATTAAGTGATCAATATTTCCAATGAAAGTAGTTCAAAATCAGTTCTAGAGCCAGTTCCTTGAATAATTCACAGAGCCTGAGTAACCACACAGTGCATTTTACTAATAAATTGCAGTGATTGAAAGATGTGTTTGTGATTAGTTGCAAAGTGCTTTTTGAAGAAAGTTATATTTGAGTCACAATTCAAAAAAGGAGATACTGGCATTATCATTGACAGTTGTTTGAAATCATTAGCTGAATGTTTAGTGGCAATCAAAAAACAAGACAGAAGGTGTCATTTTGTGACATTATGCTGTACCCAAAGCTTGAGTAATTTGTGTAGTTTGGGTAGCCATATCTCACAAGGCCATAGCCAAGAAAGGCTATAGAGAATGATGAAAAAAGTGAAACAGCTGTCTTTTGAGGAGGCAAAAAACCCCTGAGTCCCCAGTTTCCAGAGGAGAAGGCTGAGAGGGATGTGGTTGGGGTTTATCCTGTCACGAAGGCAGCAGGAAAGGTGAACAGAGAGCTGTTCATCAAGCCCCACAACGCTAGAACTAAGGCACGCTCAATGAAACTAGTAAGAGATTGGTTTAAATGAAGATAAAAGGAAATACTTGATTACACAGCAGATAGTGGACTTCTGGAATTTGCTACCAAGAAGCTCATAAAGGCAGAGGGTGTCAATAGGTTCAAAAAGGGATTAGACAAAGTCATGAATAAATGGTCCTTAAAGAGGCGCAAAAAAGAACAGGCAGAAATGTACCTCGAAGACTCCTCACACATTTCTGCATGCTATGGAAATGCACAGGTGAAAGACTGCAGAAAATGGCCAGGCTCACGTGGTCTTCCTGAGTAGCATCTCCTATTGCTTCTCTCAGACCATATTGGGCTAACTGGAATCACTGATCTGTTGTAGTATGGCATGTCTTATATTCTTAAGAAAAAACATTTTGTTTGTGCCCTGTTCTAGATGCACCTCCTTGATGTTAATAAATACAATTCCCCTTCCTGGTATTAAAGAACATCTTTGTGTTTAAGGTAATATAAATTCATTGGTCTACTTTTTACAGATATCGACTGAAACTGAGTGAATCTATAATATAATGTTATATAAGTAAATGATCTATACCTGATGGCTGTATACTATAAGCATAATATATTTAATTACTTGAGATATATTAATAGAAGAATGGATAAAGAAGAGATAAAGGCTCAAACAAAAACAGGTCCTAGGGCAGAACTGTAGAAATGATGGATATGTCAGTTCTAATAACCCGAGATGAAGATGCATACAAAATTAATTATTACCAGATTATCTATGCCTCATCCTGAAATAGCAATACAATCACATATCTGATAAGCAGACTGACAGAAGCATCAAACGTACAAAATATATGCAGATTAGTAGCATGGTGCCAAATATGTGCAATGTGAACTTGGTTCATCTGCATAAATAAAAAAGTCCCTGTAATTCTACAGAAAAGTAGGATCACAAGATGTTAAACCCACAGGTTATTTCATGAAGAAGTGTGGCATGTTTCTAAGCTGGCATCTGTTTGCAAAGGGAAAATACATATGTCATATAGACATATGCTCATGCTGTAAAAGAAAAGTCTATTTTGCGCTCTCAAGGAATCACAAGGCAGAAGACAGAACCCACGCAGCTTTCTAACTGATCCAGTCACTTGGATGGACGACAGTCTGTCTCGTATACGTATAGCAGATTACAGAGAGACCCTCAATAACTCTCACTCTACAGGTTTGGTCATATTTCGTCACTCACAGAGAGATTTTACGAGCAGTGTATACATAGCTCAAGAGTAGTCAGCAATTATTTATTGGCTAACACAAAGGATAAATAGCTGGGGCTAACATGCAACTAAGCTAAGCATGCTTAGCATGCTTAAGTATGCTCACCATTGTCTTCCAAGTCTCTATTTTTTTCTTGCTATTTTCTCTCCTTCATTTACAAGCAATTACCGCCTCAATAATTACACTTTGCCTGAGTTATAACTTTTCTTATCTTAAATGGCTATAGCTCAGGTACTGTCTCACAGCTCAAAAACAATCTTCTCGAAGCTCTAAGCCACAGACGTGATGCACCAAACTAGACTCCAGGTCACAGAGAGCTGAATCTGAATCCTTGGGCTGAATTACATCTCCTGTCTGGGTCATTCTTTGAGTAAGTTGGCTCTGGACTCTTCTTGGTTCTGCTAAAGCTATGCTGTCCCCTTTTTCTTTTGCACAGTTCTTAACACCTGTATTTGCTTTTTCTGCTCGTACAGAGCAGTGTGGCATGATTTAATTACTGTGTATGAAACACATTTTTTATGCTGATGTAAAAGGTTATTTAAAATATTCATACTTTTTCTTGCAACCCTGACATCAAATGATTGTAAAAATAACTAATTAATTAATTCTTCCAGCTGACAGTAGCTGTGTCTGAACCAAGCATGAGTAAAATACTGAACAGAAAACTGGAAAATCCATTCTGTGTATTGTGGTATGGAGGCTGCTGTCTGAATTTAGATGACAAATTTAGGCTCTAAACATCTTATTTACCACAGAAGTATTTACCTGGTATCCTGCTGATAAAGTGATTAGTTGCTGAGTGGCAGAGCCAGCCTGTGTTAATGCAGAAATCAACTGTAATCTATAAGAACAGCATCGTGGTAATAAGCAATAAGCAAAGGTCCTTCCAGCGTGGTTTCTGCATCATGCTGTTCATAAATGGTCAGGTGCTCAGAATGCAATACTTCCAATAATAGCTTCAGGCAAGGCATCCTTCCTACAGTGTAACTCCTTACAGCATGCCGAGGACACAGTACCTGAAAGTACACGTTACTCAATATTCAGCGAGCAGTCAAGAATTAAATATTTCAGCAATTATCATTGAGTCTTGGCAGTCCAACATTTCAGAATGCCAGTACGGTCAAAATGCTGTGAAGACAAACTAAGAGTATAGCATATGGCATGCTTTGCTTGTGTAGTGCTCATTTTATTACAGAGGTCTAAAATTTGTTAATCATATTGATTCTATGACGCTCGTGTAGTTATTACAAGCCAATTCAATAACAGCTTTTTTAGCACCAGTGTGTATAACTTATGAATACATGAATATATGTACCATGCTATCATTCGGAATTTAAATTCACACATAAAAATAACACCAAAATAAATGAGTACATGAAGGAAGTAAGAATAATTTTGAAGTTAGAAAATTGGCAAGATGCATATGAAATCATCACATGGCTGAGCACAAGAGATTGTCCTAATGATAAAAAATCACCCATTTTTGTGATCAAACTTTTCATTTCACTTTCCAATGAAGCTGCTTAAGAAATCTGCACCTGAGATTTTATTGGTCTCTTGGCCTATGCTCAACATGGTATTTGTGCATACAAGACTATCAAGAGCAGGTAGCTACTTCATATTAGAGAGATTAAAATCCATGTTTAACTTCTCTGGTCATCGTGATTAAGAAGAACAAGCATTGCACATGCATGTCCAAAGAGGAAAATGACCAAAGAAATTTACACTTAATTCAGAAATGTAGAAGCAAATGAAGGCTCCTAATAAAAAGGGCAATTCTAAAAGCAAAACACACACACACAAAATTTCAGAATTCTTTTTCAAAAAAAGAAAAATTTGTAAAGAAAGGCAATCTATTTGTGGACAGTCCTTTTGTTTGTTTTCTAGGTAGCACTAGGACTTTCATTTCCTGCATTCTGAAAGCCTCATGTGAGATTGTACTTCTATTTTCAGCTCAAAAATCAAGAATTCTCACAGACTTCCTGCAGCATCTTCTGAAATGTGCAAAGTAAAAGTCTCAACAGTTACAGGCTTTACATTCTGCTGGATTTGGTGACATTTTAGCAATATTCAGCAGATGCAGAGGCTTCTGCCAGCTCAAAGAAATACCTTTTCCAGAAAAGTACCTAATATATGTTTCCCTTGGAAGGATATATAATAACTAGATGATACCGGACAATCCCTTTTGTACAAAAAAATCTGTTGCCAGAGAACATCTCTTTTATCTAATTCCGAATAAAAACCAACTGTAAAGATCAGGATTTTTTTTTTATTTTTAAATAAACAAAGCTATTTTAAAAGAAGTGGTAGTCACTCATTACGTATTGCTTCACATTTTATAGAGAGGTGATTTGAACGAACATTTCCAGTGTTGTTCAGAAAATGCGAGTTCTAAAGCACAAGAGTTTTCTCTTGGAAATTTGAGAGAATTTTAGAGGAAATCTTCCTTGTCTCCTAGATTCCAGCAAATTTCTTTTTTTTTTCTTTTTTCTTTTTTTTTCTTTTTTTGTTTTTTTTTGGGGGGGGTTGTTTTGTTTGTTTGTTTGTTTGTTTTGGACATGCTGTTAGACATGCTTTTCATTAATCTGGGCTGCTAGAGAGTTCAGAAGTATATTTAGCTTTGAAAACATTTTGGTCTATTTGAGTTTTTGAAATCACATATCATGGACTTTCTTTTCAGCAAAAGACTGTACTTTTTAAATATTTGTCCCCAAATCAGGAGAAAAAATTATATAAAATGAAAATAAAATTAAAAGTAAATGGTAGAAATGAAAGCCTATTTTCTGACCAGCTGTGGTTTAAAATAAGTAGCAAAATACATGTCACTATAAACCTGCAAGAAAATTCATTTGGAAATTTCAAGTCAAATTACTTTAAAAACACTCAACTAACAAAACCAAAGGGATGTTCTGAAGCAGTTTCTCAAGGCAGCAGGTTACAGCCCAGTGCACTGTAAGCTCTCTCTTTGTTTTTGACTTCTGAACACCAAGTTCAAAGCTGCACAGTTGTCCACAGTTGTACCATTTTCCGAAATGACTGAGGCCAAAAGGAGTCTGGGAAGGAGCCCAGGACTGCTAACAGAGATTACGACTAAGAATGTCATTAATAAATAGTAGTATTCACTGTGCTAAGGAGCAGGGATGAAGATGTGTTAGAGGAAAAAAGAAAGCGAGAGATAATAAAAGAATATGGCTAAGGCTTGACAGGTAGAAGGAGCTGGGGTAAATGAATTCTACTGGGAACAGATAAGCAGCAGCAATTATCATCATTTCCCTGCAGTCACTGTAGTAACACCCGATATTACGCCTCTATCAGCAAAGATCACTGGCAAAACACCTCCTGCTTGCAGAGACCCACGAGCTACCCATGCTGTGGTACGGGCAGCCCTAACCCCACTGACAACAGCGAGGGAGTTGAGTGAACTCCACAGTGAAAAATCACTTACTGGGATTTTTCTTTAAGTGCTGAAAGTGAAGCACCTGTATGCCCAGAACTGCTTTGAAAGGGAAAATAAATTCATGAACTGCCATGCTGTGCAGCTGGTGTCTGGCTTTATATCTCCTCTTATTCTGCCCTGGACACTACAGGAATTCTTGCAAAACCTATTGAAATGCCCTAAGGATGGTGTTTCCAGAATACCCTGCTCATATTGGATTTATTTTCATTTTAAAAGTCAGTTTGATAGTCTAATCTCTCATCACTTACATACAAATGCCTGAAGATTAGCAGGATGTCACTTGCAGGCTTTTATATCAGCTATTGCACAGCCGACATCTCCCAGATTCGTAAAGACGTCCTTCGCTTTATCTGATACCATGGATTCAAATGATACCTTGCCCACAGCATCCCATGGTACTTGCACGTTGTGTGAAAGATCCTGCTTTTGTCTCAGATCTCTCCTCTGCTTTAAAGTCCCTTATTTATGCCTTTGAAGCCGTCCATTGTGTGCCCAAGTGCCATGGTCCCTCTTTTTTCCACCCGCTGCCCCAACTGCTTCCTTCCTACTCAGCCAACAGAAAGTCCCCCCGTGCTCATCACTGTATCGGGGCCCTCTCGTACCCTCAAACTGAGCCTCAGAAGGGAGGGAGAGGCCAAGAGGCCGGCTCTTGGGCCGGAGAAGCTGTTTCCTCTTCAAGGCTGGTATTACCCTGCATTGAGAGTGTTTCTGCTCAGACCCTTCCAGCCTCCACACCGGCCTCTTCCACCATCTGCCCCAAAGTTCAGGGGAGCAGCATCACGTGAAGCATCACTGGGGAGCCTGCTGGGACCTCCCTGCCCAGCCTGCCTCCCTGGTGGTGGCCTGGTTTCAGCTCCAGCACAGCCACCTCTCTCCTGGCCCTTGGTTTCACACTACCGTCCTTCCTCTCCCAGGAGAGGAAGACCTGCAAACTAATGTCTAATGCCACCTGAGCGACATGCTGAATGGGTGCCATCAGCAGCTTAGTGTGGTCGGAAAGGGTTCTAAAGGAGAGGCAGGAGGGAGCAAGGTCTGGACAGCTGGCTGTGCCCATCTTCACATCCAGCTCTGGTTCTTCATCTTCCTTCCCTCTGTACTAACTGTTCTTCCTCATCAACACTACCCTATTGCACTTCTATCTGGTTCCTTCAGCTCCTGCTCCTCAGCTAGGGGGCTGAAAAAGTGGTAAGGGGAGGTACTGAGCTACCTAGACCATCCTTTTAATGGTCCTACAGAAACCCACCCCTTTTTGAAATGCAGATTAGACTGGACTAAAAGCCACTGTACAGGGCATCAGTATGTACTCCTGCACAGTTCTTCTGCGGAAACTACAGTGCCATCAAAAGTCCCCAACACTTAATGCTGCTGGATTCACATTCAAAGTGTGAACTGAATGACCTTCTGAGCCCCACCCAGCCTTCTTTCCCCAAACATGATGCCTGCTCTGAGGACTCCAAACCCTTCACGTGGCAGTAGTTGCTGTCTTTCTGTTCACGGCTCCCAGCGGAAATGTCAGGTGGGTGGAAAGCTGGGACTGTTTGCTGTAACAGGCAGCAGGGAGTCAGGCAGGCTGTGGTCAAACCATTGCCACAGCATCTTCCACGAGGCAGGCTGGACTCAAACGCCTGGCTCTGGCAGCACACTGGACTTCCTGCAAGACCTGTCTTCCCAGAATGCCTGAGGCTAAACCGAGCGGGAGGACCTATTTCTGATGTCTCATGGGGAGGACCTATTTCTGACATCTCATGTAGTTCCGTATTTACATTGTTAGTTGTATGCTGTGCCTAGCACTGGGTAAAGTGAAACCTATAGCCAATTTTAACACAATTCATTGTGAAACGATGAACTGCAGCGCTCACAATGCGCTTCCTTTTGCTTTCAGAGGGCATACAGACTCTGCTCAAAGAAACACGTTTTCTGTTTGCAACAGCTCCGGTGTTCCGAGCTATGGAAAGCAGCCTGCCGGGGGGGGCAGTACTGACCCGGTATGTTGGTTGCTCGATGAACCATCACTTCGTTCAGCTAAAGAGCCTCTCATGTTAGGACAAATATTGTCTCCTGTTCTTAATTCAACTCTTCAACCACTATTTTGTTTCCTTCATGGCCACAAACTGAAACCACAGTGCACCCAGCCAATTTCCTTTTGTTTCCAGTGCCCTGATGGGGAGTGCTTCTGATCATCCAAAAGGGTACCATCCATACATCCTTTTATTTTCCAGAATCACCTTGCCTAAATATGGGAAGAATAAGCAAAAGAAAGGGACATGCCTTTTTTAACTGATTTCTTTAAGATGTTGACAAATGAATTTAAAAGTAAGAGGTCTGCACTTTCTTTCTTAGTTTCATAATTCTGGATTTATTATCACCTACTCATAAACTCTCCTGATCACCCAAAGAATGACTTAAAGTGACACTGAAAATTACTGTCATGCTTTCTTCCTTTAAAAGCTGTTTATACATCATATATCTTTACAGGAATACGTTATTCTATTATTCATAATTTATAGTTCCTTGCTGTACTCTTGAGGTTCCAGAATAATTAAATACCACAGCCTAAACAGAATACCCCTTCTCCTCTTTCCTAAAAAATCCCCATAATATTATTTCTAGTACTTCCTTTTCCTCTAGTCTGACAAAAACTGTAATGTCTGTTTTTCCTTTTTATATACCTGTATCTCCATCCATATTTGATATTTCTGTCCAGTGTTGTCTTATTCCTCCTGGCTCGTATATCACTCTGTTTTATATTTACACGTTCTCTGTCTTGTAAATGTGCTCTGACCTCTCTTCTGAGTTTCTGTGTGCTTGTCAGGTTTGGTTTTATTTTGTATTTTGCTTTACCGCAGGGTTTGGAGTTTTTCTGGTTTAACTTAATTCATGACGTATTTTGTTTTCTAAACATCCTGAGAAATGTGCCTGTCCATGGAACCGGCAGCCCAAGGGAAAAGACAATGAACTCCTACATCCTACAGCACTCCGGCAGGCAGGGTGTCCCACGGTGGAGATGACACCAGGACTGTCCAGAGGAGCAGAGCTGCCCAGGACTCACCATGCATGGCTGCAAGGTGATATTTTGGGAGCCCCTGTCAAATTGTCCTGGAGCCCTGGACTTCAAGCTGTAACTGAGACATTTAATACAGACAAGATAAAATCTCTGGAGTTAGGCTTACATCTTGTTTATTTGGGGGCTGGTATTATCCACGGTTGCTACCCACAGAGGTATCAGCATGACAACAGAGATTGGTTGAATACGTATGATTCACCGTGATGCTACTTTCTGTATGCTTATCGCATCAGAGGTACAAAACTGATTTGTTTACATTGTCATTGCCAACCATCACTAAATGGATTTATGTTCTACTTTCTTCTTTAATGAGCTTTTTTCCAGAGCTTTCTTCTGATATTTCTTCCCAAACATGAAGCAAGGCAGAAGTTTCAGGTATATGTCTTTTCTGACCTGTGACTGTCACCTCCAGACATCATCTAATAAAATGAGGGGTTTATTTCATGCATTAAACCACTTTATTTTTCTATGTTTATATTTTATTATCAGGAATAGCATTCTTGTTTGACTGCAAATTCTTTTCTCTGTGTTAACTGTGCTATCTCTAGTTATTATTTATGGGTTTTATTTATTCCTCTTTCTTAGGTACTCTGATGACAGAATTAATTGCTCTAACAAACAAGGGCTTCACCTTGTAGGTAAAAAAGTAATTCATACTTAGAACTTGTACTGTTTCCTTTTGAAATCAGTGGGAATTTTTTTTCATAGGTTTTAGTGAGGCTGTGGCCAATACCTATGAACTTCACACACATATATATGAATATATATAAAACATACCACACACACACATGTGGAATTGTCATATTGATTTCAGTAAGATATCTAGGGGTTCTCCATTATGGGTGGGATTAGGATACAGACTGGCACCCTGGAAATTGAAATTTTATTTTTTTTTCTTCAAGCTACACCTGGTCAGCAAATACAGTGGCAGCACAAGCTTCCCCAAACTGGTACTTTAACACAGACCTGTAAGACCCACCTTCAGCGCCATGTAATTCAGTCTCCCTTCCTGTGCCTACATTAGCAAACCAAACAGGACAACAGCTGCAAACAGCTTGTATGAAGACGGCAAACATCTTAAATGAAGATGTCAATAGCTTTTAACCATTAGTCAAGGATGAAATCAAAAACAAGATGTGCCATATTCTATATTCCACTTACTAATGCTCTGAATCACGCTGTCTCTCTTCTGATCACCTGTAATCACATTTTAGCTACTGTCTGTCAGTTTATCTTTGCAGACACTGGTCCCTGTATCTTGACCCTTTCATAAGTCTATGCGTAATTCTTTAATGATTGTATGTAAGAGCCACAATATACATTTGTGAAACTCTACCTGCGTCAACCTCCCCTATACTGTTCCTCCTCCTAAGAGCAAGAGAAGGTCTCAGTAGGTACTGCAGAGCTCCCTGGATCATTGGTTAATGTACACTGTTTACACACACGTTTGCTAATGCATAAGGATAGGATAAATTTGCAAGCTGTGCTGTTTCTGATCACTGTAAAAGAGGATAAAGACTGAGAGATGATTGATGGCTGTAGGAGACACCTTTATGCAGACCTCCTTGCTCCAAGAAACTATGTCTTAACTCCTGATCTGCTTATCATTAGGCCAAATGTGTTTGGGCTGTTATGGTTGTTTGCAGTAAACCTGGCAGAGCTTAGCCACTGAGCAAAACCACCATAAAAACAAGTCTGAATGCTGAAGTCTCTTGCTTGTGGTTTTGCAAAGTGTTCGAGACCCCAATTTATACATCAGTAACACTGGAAAAACCACCAGAGCCACAGCAGGACAACCCCAGCGACCAGCAGCAACACAGATGGCAGCTGCCCGGACAGACAGTCTTTTCTTTTTCACCTATTTTTCTGGTTTCTGTGGACTTTCCAGATACAAGCCTGGGAAAAAAAACAACCATCATACATTTCATATTCTAATCACATTTTAATATGAAATCCTGTCCCTCTTTCTACAGTTACAGTATATTTGCTGTAGCATAACCAGGACAGGTTATTACCCTGGCATGGAGCTGATGAGACACCAAAACCAGGAATTTTCTTCAGATCTAAAATCTCTGCCTTGAACTTCTAAAGCTTTTTATTTGCGTAGACTTGGTTTAGGCCACATGTTTAGGGCCTTGTAGGTTAAAAGAAACTGCTGATAAAATCACACAACTGTGAATAATTTTACCATACAGTACGGCGTTTTGCTTTTCCAAACACTGCAAGACTAAAGCAACTAGGAAAATCTTCCCTACTAACAATTCAAAACCTATTTCAGCCAGCACTATGATGCAAAAACACATTGTCCCAGGCCTTTCGCAGGGTTACAAGCCACTGCTGCTAGGAGTTCTCTCTGTTGAATGGCACATCTCATCCATACCCATGTGCCACTTCTCAATATACTGCCCCCCACAGCAGTTAGACTCATCATTATGGTTTTGCATTTACCCTTGTTTTGGGGAATATAGTATTTCATTTTAAATGAAGAGCAGAGAATAAATCTACCACTTAAGTAAGATTTAATGTAACAGAATTAGAAAAACCAAATAATCAGTGTGGGTTTCCCGTAGAAAGAGCTTTTCTAATTGCTGTGGTAGGATCTGATGTGACACCCTGTCCAGACTGCCCAGTGATCCCTGTCTTGTGCCTTGAATTGCACTCATGTGCCAAAGTCCTAGAAGTCTTAAAGGCTTTAGAGAAACAGCCCTGGAAAAAGAACTAAGGCTTCTTCTTCTCCCCTCCCTTCCTCTCCCTTTTTCTAATTCAGAAGAGTGAGTGACCGTGCCTGATCCAGAACAAATACAAGCTTACAGGGCATCCTATACGGCACATATCCAAACTTCACTACTGTCTGATACTGCCAGAGTCACACTAATTAAAAACCTGACATGGCAGACTGATGAGTTTTGTTTGGACCTGTGTAAAGCAGTATCAAAAGAACATCCCAACGTTTCAGTTAACAAGACCCCAAAATATACACATTAAGCCTCCTACAAAATTCATACTTATTATGCTACTGAGGATTAAAAAAAAAAAAAAAAAGGCAAAACTCCTAACTCCATTAAATAAAAGAAATCTTTTTCTCATTAAAAAAAAAAAGTACATATGAAACTAGTAAAAAAACACTATCCTTTTTTGGTTAATCCCTATATAGCATCAACATAATGGATAATTTCTCTCCATGTTGCTTTATGAGATAGGTACATTTTGCTAAAACCACTGCTGAAAACAAGCACATTATGAAATATAAATTCATGCTAAGGTAAAAAAGTTGACAACAAAAAAACCCAATGTAGTAATAATGAACATTAAAATAACACTAATGGAAAAATAGAGGGATGAGAGTAACAGCCTACCAAATACTACCTCCAACTCTCTTTCTAAACTTACTTTTCTTTGTGATAAATTCTTCCTGTGATTCAGATTTCCTGATTCTGTATCTCTTGTTTGGAAAACAGGTAGTAAGTCTTTTGACGTTTAGCCAAAATAGACAGAAACTGTCTATACAGCAAACCCCTGTGATGTTAAATGAAAAAACAGTTCAAGAAAAACCATCAACATTTCACTTCCTGTGACTTTACTGTCACATTCCCACCCCATAAGAAGGTCATCTTGTCCCCTGCCCTATCTAGGAATGGCCTCAGAGGCCAAGAGAAATAGAAATAAGAAAAAATATAATTTCTCAAGACCCAAACCAAATACTTGTACCTGCTACTTAGTCTGTGGCAACTAGAGGTCAAGGAAGGTATGAGTTTAGCTGGAATAGAAAATATACCTCAGACATTTTATAGAGACAAGAAAATCAACCATGAGTACAGTGACTTTCACTTTAAAACCAAATACATTTAAATAAATCTATTAAAGAATTAAAACGTCTCCATTAAAATATCACAAGCTCTAGCAATTCATTAGTTTGAAGACTTCTTAGGATAAAATATTTCAACATATTAAAACATGTTAGTCAACTTTCTGATGTTCATGAAATCTTTGTAATAAAGCTCTTAGTGTGTTTCCTGGTGGTTTATCATGTCTGTCTGAACTTCAGTCCGAACTGCAAGTTTTGGCTGTTAAGAAATGAAAAAAAAGAAAAACAAACACATCTGGTAGTTGCAGGAACTTCAGTCTTTATATTCATGGCATACATAGGTAAAATACATAATCTAAAAGGCTTTAGAATTTCTTTTCTAGTCTGGAAATGCAGTTATACAGACAATGTTTGGAGGGAACCCCCCCTAAGAAACTCATTTTGAAGAACTGCACTTCTAGCTACAGACATGTTACCATATATCTGACAATAGCTTAATTCCTCCCAAGAAGTTTGCCTGTATGGAGCCCAAGCAGGACTGGTGTTTATATCCAGTTCATGCTTAATGATGGCTATGTACATGAAATCTTCCCTGTATCATAAAAGCAGCAAGAGATATGGAATAATTAATTAGGAGATATTGGAAATGCAGCAAACAGGAAGTACCAGGAGACAAGGAAAGAAAACCTGAAGAGGGAGGAATAAATACCTCTCTGAAGTGTTCAGCTATGTATAAGGAATATTCTGCACTTTTGTAGTTGCAGGCAAAAAGCAGTTAGAGGCTGTTTCACAGCACGAACAGTGTGATGCACACCAGCCCATAAGAGAATATCTGTTTATTGATAATGGAATTTTTTCTTTCGAATGTGTAAATGAAAAAAATATAATTTTCATCAAATGTTTCACCTCTACCTCTTTGCTGGGTTTGTACTGTGGGCAAGAGGTCTTGCAGAACGGGGAACTAGATCCTTCATAGTTTATCTTTTTATACATACACAGCAAGTATTTTGTCATGCTGAAGGCAATTGGGGGTTTTTTGAAGGCTTTCCGGCATCCCGAGGGCCCAAAGGAAAACTTTCTGCCCTGGCAGCTGCTGCTGCCTTTCTGCCAGAAGCCGCTGCTCTCGCAGCCCGGCCCGTGAAACAGCTTGTGTGGACGCCCCTGGCCTGGTTCACCCTACTGATTCACATATTAGATTAACCCAGCTCATTTTGTCCCTGGTGAACCAGTCACAAATGCTCTCTCTCCTAAGGAGAGGTGCGGGGATGGTAATTCCCAGCAGGGGAGCATCGCTAAACTGGCGAGCACAGTAACATCCTTCACTGCCTCATCCCCTTGCTAAGTCCTCACCTGGCCACAGCTAGGAGAGCTTTATTTTAGAGCTTGAGAGTCAGGAACAAAAACAACTTAACAATACGTAATTTACCTTATGTTATTTCTAGGATGTCACCCAACATCATGTTTTCTCCGGTGGCAAACCAGGTTCAGTAAGCCCCCAGCCCTTGCTCCCCTCTCCCCATCACATGCCTCTTTGCTTTTGGCACTCCTTAAGAGAAACTGCTCAGAACTGGGTCAGGGAACCGCTATTTTAAAAGCACTGAAAAATCAAGATGCGTGGAAAGAGTATGGGAAGGAAATTTCTTGGATATACTTTAGATTATATGTAATGTTAACAAAAGAGACACAAAGCAGAAGAAAGGGCACTGCCACTGCTATGCTTTATGTTAATAATGCAGTATTAATGGCTTCTGGAAAGCTATGCTCCATTAGCAATTGTGAGCAATAGGACACCGCAGATTTCCTAAGACATTAGAAGTTACACCATTTCTGTAGTGATAAATAAGCCCAATTTGGGATAGGCTGTGAGAGTCACTTGGGAAAGAGATCCAAAACTTTTAAGATATTTCTGTGAAAACGTTATTCCTGACTCCCATGCTTGATTATGGTCAACAGCAAACCAAATGGTGGCAGTTACAAGCAAATAAATAGAAAACAAACCAGAATATATGTAATTCAAATTTATCTGGGGAACTGCCATAGCATACATGGCTTATTCTTACTTATTTTCCTTAGCCTTGGTTAGCTACGGTTGGCCACGGCTGAAGAGACTGGGATAACAGCCTCTTTGGTTTGTCTCTTTATGTTACTCTTTTCTTACCAGAATTACTGTAAGTACATATTTATCGGTGAGTTTCATCAAAATATTTTAATTTAAAATATTTCTTACTTAGCATTCTTTCATATATTGAGAATATTTCCCTGGCATTTTAAACGTGAAATGATCAGCTACGGAGTGGCAGAGCCTGTGCCTCTGGCTGGATAAGAGAGCAGTGAAGTACCAGGAGTCATCAGGGATGGCTCCTTGGTGAGCGATGGACCATCTGGTGTTTCTTCCACCCCACGAAGCTCCTCACCTGTCAAGAATATAAAATGTTATAATAATAATTTTATACCAGACGAGTTTTGAGGTAACAAAGCCTCCTGATGGGCCTGTCCTGGTAACGTGGTCTGGATAGTAACTGGTGGCATGGCAGGAGTGTGAGTGGAAACAGCCCGTGTGGACGGGACACCCACAACTGCCTGGTCTGTGAGGAGGTTACCCCAAAACAGAATGAAATGAGGAAACGAATAATGACAATGTTTGCTTACCATAGGCGTCCATTGGATTAAGCAGCAACCAGGGGACTACCAAGAGGCTTTTGAGAAAAGAGTCAGCTTGAGGAGAAGCATGACAGATGGAAGGAAACCTGTGACTGTGGGGTGAGACATGGGAATGGGAAGGCACTCAGCGCAGCGGTCAGATCCCTGCCTGGGATGCTGCCAGGAGTCACCCCGCTGCCATCACGCCCCCCGTTCTTGGCCTGCCACGGCATCCTCCCCGTCCCACGCAGAGAGCAGGGCTGACAATACGGCTGCAGCAGCAGAAGGACCCACCGCTTGGGGTGCACGCAGGAGCCCACAGGGTGCCCTCTTGCCAGCGCACGGACTAGCAGGCAGCAGGGAGCTGCACTGGTACACACAAAGGCAGAGCAACTCCCTCTCCAGCAGGAGAACGCGCATGGCCAAAAGATGGGGGCGCGCTTGTCCGCCCCCCGTCTGGTAAGAAAGGGGTGTGCGCATGTGAGCGTGCTCCTGTGGGATTAGAAATGGTGGGGATTAGGGTGTTTAGAAACTTGTAGGTGCTTTTAATGTCTTGCAAGTGTTTTGTACTCTGGTTTATCTGTTGGCCTGCTGATATTGATCCAGAATGAGAAGTTCACTGACTGCCGGCTAATTACATGTCATTAATAAATCAGGAAACCACTTTGATCCTAATTTGAGTTAAACCACATAAATCGAGCAAGTCTTCCCTGCCACACTCCCTTGTGTTAAAAAAGTCCTATGCTATTAAAAAACCAGTAGCAATTAGCTTAAGTACCCCTGAATCATACGCAAGTTACAATAGCTCTTTAACTCAGATGATTGACTATTTCATTTCCTAGCATAAATGTAGTTAGAAACTATCAAGCTGCTTCTTGATCCTCTAATTATACTGCTCTTCATCTCAAAGAAAGTTGCTGGTTTGGTGCATTCCTGTGCCATTCCTCTCTATATGGGGTCACCCTTTAATATGAGCTCGTAATAGAGAAATGAAATTTCTTATTTGTAAATTATATTTCAGTAGGTAGTCTCTCCTCACATACGTCAGTATTACCTGCAGCTGAACCACTGAATTTGGGGAAATACCTCCCAGATAAACAAACTGTCTATAGTTTCTCATAGTCATATGCTATAACTAAGGAAAGTAAAAACACCTGATGGGCTAAGAGAGCGCAGAAAGAGCAGAATGAAATAAAAGTTTACCATTCAGCAAAAACATTGAAAAGAAAAATACAGCTAAAGCTTTTGGATCCTCAAACATGAACTGGAAAGCAAGATGGTTCATGATTAGTTCCAGAGAAACAACATATCCCCAATAATTTTACTGAAAATACTAATCATGAAACACAGCAAATAAATTTAAAACATATAATACAAATGTACCATGAAAGAAATTTGCATATAACTGTTAGGAATTTAACAGAAAGAAAATGATAAAGTTACTAGTAAGTGTAAGTTTTAACATAAAAAGAAGCTTTAGCAAGTGGCCAGCTTGTTACTGCTAAAGTGTGCCCCAACTTCAGATGTTAAGTTGCAAGCGAGAGCATCCTTGCATCGACAGATCAGGACCTCAGCAGGAACAAGTTCCGTGTCAGAGGAAAATCCCCGTATGGAAAACCTCCTTTTTATTACAGAAGCACTAACATTAAACTGCTTTACTGCAGATAGGCAAGGGCATGTCGCTCATTTGCCACCCTGTTTCTTGGGAGGCTGGATCCGTTAGATTAGTTTTGTTACCCTGCAGTTATTTGAACCAGCAGGATCTTGTTTTGTGGTCAGTGGTGGCTGTTGAGGTGAAAAATTGCTTCTGTAAGCTCTTGCCTATGGCCATGTCCTTTGATTTGTGTTTCATTGACATCACTTTTTGTCCTGAAACCATAAAAAGTCTTGCATTCTTTACACAAAGCTGCTACCCACTCTTTAGATTAAAAACAATCTTTTCACTCAGTATGTACATACTATTTAGTATAATGGGTATATGACTAGGGCTTTTACACAATGCCAGAAATTCCACAAACGTGCAAGTAAAAATTAATAAGCAACAGAGAAACATAAAGTTATTATTTTCAGAACTACATTGGAAAACAGAGCTGTAATGAAGCACTAGAAAACTTCCTTACAGGAATAGTCACAGAAGGCTGCACCTATAAAAACTAACCCAATTCAAAGAGAAATATACTTTATGGTAAAGAAGAATTAAAGCTACACATCTTCAAACTAATTTTTTAAGACATCCCCGATGTGTTCACAGTCTTAGGATGTGGTCTCCTCTGGCTTAAATTACATCAGCAGCACTTCCAAAGGTGCAAATGAATAGTGGCTGCTCATAAAATAAATGGTCTGGCCCATGATCTAGGGCTATGTAACTGGATACAATTTAACTGCATGTACTACCATACAAAAAAAGGAGTATAAAAAGTTAAACCGAAGACTACAAAGAGCAGAAACAGAAGTATTAGGTTAACAGTGTCTGATAACTGGCAAGACCAAACAGGTTCTGTTCCAATTAATTATGGTTCCCACCGGATTCAAAGGTGCTTTGAAGACAGCAGGCACTGACAGCATTCGTTTGGGTTGTGAAGACATACGGAACAATCAAATCCATGGTAGAAGCATTATAAAAGTTCTCCATTATTTTTCTGGTCTTTCAGGCTTTTGCCTCTAAGCGTGAGCTAGAAGATTCTTTATGTAGGAATTAAAGGTACCAGCAATAAGTGATGGGGCTCCCCAGTGCTGCAACAAACCAGTTCTCTATTCTGTGGCAATTTCTCCCCTCTGGTGAAATGTCACATATGCTTATTTGGCCTGGTTTATACAGAAAAAGAAACAGAAAAGACACCACCGCCACCCAAAAAACCCCCACAAAAACGCACACAGAAAAAAAACCCGAAACACCAAACCAAAAGAAAGCAAGACAACAACAAAAAAAACCAGAGCCCTTCACTGTATAAAATAAGACCAATTAAAATTCATATTCTGTCCTGGAATCAAAGGACATGGAGCTGTAACTGAAGCACCCCTTTATTTTTTGTTTTCCAGTAGACTTTCTCTTAAACACTTCTGCTTCACTTCTGTGCAAGTGAAGTAATTACTGTTTAACAGTGTTGTTACTTCACTGTAATTGCAAATGCCAAACAAACCATAACAGCTAAGGCAACCACAATGATTACAAGAACCCGCATCTCCCAGAGATTTGTCTAATGACACAATTTGAGTACAGCTACAGCATAATTAGAGGATTCTGCCCATTACTAAAAGGCTGAGACTTAAGGTGTCTTTAAGAAGGCAATTAAGGGATCAAAAATGCACCATATAGTAAGTAAAAGACCTAAATACCTGGATACCATGTTTGCTTTGTGCCCTTTTAAACATTTGTTTGGCTCATCAACTATTTAAAGGAAATATGGAATGTAGCTGGGATGGCTTCACGTATTTCAAAATAAAAGCAAGAAAAATGTTATGTGCTGAACAAGAATTAGAAGTGCAAGGTTTTTGGGACTGTAGGAGTTTAATTCTCACTGAGACAATGTTGCCACATAAAATTACTTTCTCATGTGCCAGATCACTCATATCTAAGTGTCTCACAGAATGTCACAAAATCATGTCAAACTACCTTGACCTTATGATTTGCATTTGCTTAGTGGACTCCAGTCTTTACAAAAAAAGTGAAAAGGAGATAATATTGAGAAACCTCTAGTTCTGCATGTCATGAAAAACATTGGAGTATCTGGTCATTTATACATCAGCAAATACCTTTTTAGAGGACTGGAGGGTCTCTGAAGCTTAAGCCAATTGTATGTCCTTCTGTGTACATCTGCAACTGGAGAAGTGACACTTCCTCCAGTTCCTCCTCTTTGTTACAGACTATTTTCAAGCTAGAAGAAAAAAACCCTCACTTATCATGCCATAATTTGCCATACAAGTTCCACAGCTATGTCACCATTTGCTGCCCCCTGTCCCACGGTTCATTGGAATAATGTCCCTTTAAGCCATCCTTTCTTTTTTAAATGTGAAGCAAAAGACTGAAAGGTTACAGAACACCAGGCTGAACAACCTCAGGTACAAAGAGCATTATAACAGGCATTTGGATCAGCCAGAACCAGGGAACACATTGCAGAAAGTCCTCCAGATACTTCCGCTGAATCACTTCTTACGATATATAAATTGCAGAGATTAGAAATTCTCTTGTATGGCATTCAGGTCTACACATCCCTTCCTGCTAAGGGAGAATACAGTACATTGAGTTAAACACGCTCAAATATTTCTCTCATCTGATCCCCTACAGAAAGATGATAGAATTAGTTGTGTTTTGCAATACATAACTTGGAAAATTTTACTCTGTTTAAATACTGTTTTTAATCTTATCATCTGCTTATAAACCAAGACATTGATAAATGACTTGTTTTTTGATTATATTCAAATACATATATAATCTGACAATTTCCTCCAAGAAAACAGTGAAGGTTCCTTCCTGTAAGTTCTTGCATAAACATCTGCTCAACTCAGATATATTTGCCTTATTTCTCCAGCATTTCTCATACACGGTAAGGGAGACATACATGTGAGGCTGGAGCTTAGAATTATGTGAATAGGTAAGAGTTACTGTGGGAATAGCTTCTATTTCATAAACATTGCATATATTTGCTTTTGTTTCATTTTTAATAGCTAAGGATGCTATTCTCAGCAGCCCTCAACTTATCGTTGTTTGGTCAGTATCTGTCATGGAAGCCTTGAAAAAGGATTTAAAAAGAAGGAAATAATGAAGAGCTTTAAAATCAGCTGGGAGGCAAGGTCACATTCTGAGAAGCACAGATAAAAGCAGCACAGCTAGGGTCACTGGGAAGTGGAGGTCTTCACTATCACCTGAGATATATAAAAAAAAAAAAAATAGCAATGGGTTGGTCCGAGAAGGGCTTTGAAGCTGAGGCCGGAGATGGTGTGTGAGAGCAAGGAGCAGAGGGAAGGCAGGCAAGGGAAGCAGAGAAGGAAGTGATTCAGAACAGGAGCTGCTGGAGGAAAGCAAGGGCGGGCAGCGAAGGCGGGCAGCCTGGGGAACGGGCTGCAGAGCCGCGGGTTGCGCTGGTGTCATTCGTGTGGATCAGGTAAACCATTTCAGGCTCCGGTGGAAGGACATACCCACTCCGTACCAGCTCCATGCCAAGCAGTCCATTGTTTTCCTACAAGACAGACTCCTTGTCAAGCACAAACTTAAACCAGCTTCCTTACATATGACTTTTTAAATCAGTAGCACCTTATCAGTGCATATTTTTTGAGGATGGTTTATTTTACTTTAGCTTAATCGTGTTATTTATGTTTAGCCAGTGCAAGCTACACTGAAACAAGCGGTGTTACGAGCATCTTTTTGCTAATTAAAAGTTTAACATTGTAAAACCATGTCTGCTAAAAATCATGCTCCAGGTGCACTGCCCTGCCTAGCTCAGACCTATCAGCGCAGTTGTGGTCCAAAGGAGGTATCGCTACAATGATATAGTACAACTAGAAAAAGGTCAGAAAAGAGTAACGAGGAAAACCAGAGGTATAGACTGGCTGCCAGACAGAACATCGAATATACCAGGGCTTGTCAGCTTGGAAAAAAGAGAGATTATAAAGAATATGACTGACATCTATAAAACCCAGCAGCACGGTAGCTGACTATGGATCAATTGCTCACTTTTTCTTCCAATAGGGAAAGCATCACTTGAAGCTGGGAGAAGCCACGTTCAAAATGAAAAAGGTGACTTCTCATGCAATAGCTGATAGACCTGTGCAATTCACTGCTAGATGATGGGTCCAGGGGAAAACTGGACAAGTACGATGAGGAGAAATCCACTGTCTTACTAAACAGGCAGAAATCGTATGCCATCAGCTGTAGACAGCTGGGAAGTGGGAGAGTATTAGGAGGCATTCCCACATACATCTAGCCTTACCTGCTGGTGGCTGCTCCTGCGGGCTGCAGGATGTTGGGCTTGGATATTATAAAAGAACAGCCACCTTGTTCTTATACAAAAGTATTCTCTGCATTTCACTTGAAATGCAGTATTGTTTCCTTAAGAAGAGGAGTATAATAATTCTCAAAATATTTTGCAATTCACAATTCAACTTTTATACACTCAGCATTTGGCTGTTGCTAAACAATTTGTGTTGAAAGATTTTTATTTTACTGCATTTTCAGTTTTGAAATATGAAGGTGATGCAGTTATACGCATACAAGTGCTAGAAGTGGTGTAATCTTTCCCTGTATTTCTGAAGTATTTCATTAAATGATGGTAGCAATAGATATATGCAAGTCCTGACTAATGATGACATTCAATATTTTTGGTTGTATCAGATGTATGATTCAGGATACAATTAATTTTAAATTTTTTTTGTAAGTGGATGGAATTTGTTTTGGATGGTAGTTGTGCTACTGCCACCTGAACGGTCAGTCCTTCTACTTCCAAACTCCCCTTTGCGTATTTCCTACATGAAACGTCTTAAAAATCCTAAGGACATCTTGCATCTTCACGAAGCTGTATAGCCTTGTTACCCAAAATGTGCTGATACAAAGGGAATGAGACAGTACAGCAGACAAACTGCAGAGTACATCGTGCATTGAATGTAGCTAACGTAAAGCCCATTATCCCAGCTTGTCACAAGCAAACACCTTGCAGAGGGCCTAAAAGCAGGGCAGGCACGTATGATACACTTCTTTCTAATGCTCTCTCAGTGTCCAGTAGGGAGCCTAGCAGGTAAGAAGAGATCACAAAGTCCATAATTATTATTTGAGAAATCCCGTCCCAGAGGGACTTTCCTCCCTCCCTCCCCACCCAACCCCTGTCTCCAGTGCTGCAGTCCGACCTTGCCACCTCGCCCGGCTTTCTCCCAGGACCCTTTGCTCACCAGGCTTTGTTTTCATTTCAGCTCCCTCTGTCCACCCTGTCCCTATTCTCTCCTCATTTTAAGCTTTCCTGTTACTTCTGCTCCAGTCACTACTCCAATATGCTTTGCTCAGGCTTTCCGCTCATTTCCCACTCCCAGTTTTGCCAGATTTTTATGGAATCATAGAATGGTTTGAGTTGGAAGGGACCTTAAAGATCACCTCATTCCAACCCCCCTGCCATGGGCAGGGACACCTTCCACTAGACCAGATTGCTCAAAGCCCCATCCAACCTGGCCTGGAACACTTCCAGGGATGGGGCCTCCACAGCTTCTCCAGGCAACCTGTTCCAGTGTCTCACCACCCTCAGACTGAAAAATTTCTTCCTAGTGTCTAATCTAAATCTACCCTCTTCCAGTTTAAAACCATTGCCCCTCATCCTATCACGACATGCCCTTGTAAAAAGTCCCTCTCCATCTTTCCTGTAGGCCCCCTTTAGGAACTGGAAGGCTGCTATAAGGTCTCCCTGGAGCCTTCCCTTCTCCAGGCTGAACAACCCCAACTCTCCCAGCCTGTCCTCATAGGAGACCATTTTTGTGGGTGGGCTCCCCCTCTTTTCTGTCCCCCCCCTCCCCCAGCCGGTACAGCTTGGTCGACACAACCTATAGAGATCCTTTTGCTGCGATGTCTTTTGTGGCAGATTTTTTTTTTTTTTTGCGATGTCCTTTCCTCCCCTCCTTTCTCCCCACTCTGAACACCATCAAGACGCCGGTACCCCTCGCAGGAAGCCACCGAAAGCACAAGAAGTCATAGAACTACGGCTGCCCCCACACAAGGCACCCCCAGCTCCAGCTCTCACAAGCCCGGCTGCTCTGCCGCTGGGTAGCCTGGGACGCCGACAGGCGAGGAAGGGTGCTAAAACCCGAACCCCCAATTCGGGTGCAGCAGATGCTCCTTAAGCGGAGACACCGACACCGCCGCGGCGAGCGCCACCCCCTACCCCCGGCAGGCGGCTCGGCTCGGCTCGGCTCGGCGCCCCTCGGCTCGGCTCGGCTCGGCTCGGCTCGGCGCCCCTCGGCTCGGCTCGGCGCCCCTCGGCTCGGCTCGGCGCCCCTCGGCTCGGCTCGGCGCCCCTCGGCTCGGCTCGGCCCGCCCCGCCCCCTCGGCCGCCTCCGGGCGGGCCCGGGGCCGGCTGGGCGCTCACGGCAGTTCCGGCGGAAGGCAGCGGCGGGTGCGTGCGGCGGCGTGGGTCTTCCCGCAGGGATGGTGCAGGACCCGCGGGGGCGGCTGGTGGCGGAGCTGCTGCTGCGGGCGGGGGCGGCCCGCAGCATCCTCTGCCTCTGCTCCCGCGCCTTCGTCGAGTGAGTAGCGGCCTCGCCGCCGCCACCCGGGCGGGCGGGCCGGCTGGCACCGCGTGTCCGCGTCCCCCGTGGTCGGGGAGGTTTCCGCTTCGGGGGGGTGGGTCGCGGGGAAGGGCCGTGCTGCCGCGGCCGTGGCGGCTGCAAGCAGGGGGAGGTGCACGAAAGGATCCCTATAGGTTGTGTTTACCAAGCGATACTGGCTGGGGGGGAGCCCAGTCACACGCCGGTTCCCCCGTGGGGGGGCCCTTGCCGGGGCGCGCACGGCCCGGCGGGCAGCCGCGGTCCCGCCGGTCGGAGCCCTCTCAGCTCCCGGGGAGGGCGGGCCGCGCCGCGCTGTCCCCAGCGGGGGCAGGGGCTGTGTGGGCCTCAGCCCGCAGCGCTGCCCCCGTCCCCTCCTCCCTTCCCCAGACGGGCCCGGAGGGACCTGGAGCCTCCCCGAGTCTGAGAGGAGGAGCAGGTTTCTCAGCGGGGGGGGGGGGGGGGGGGGGGAAGAGAGGTGCTGCTGGCGGGCTGGCTGTCGCGGGTGGGTCATTTGGGAGGTGAGGCCGTGGCCGTGGCCGCTACCGGCGCTCTTGGTGTGAAACACGCTCGGTGTTTAGCTGAGGCGCTTGCGGAGATGAGGTGCCTTCAGCGTTGGGTGGTGGCTGAAGTATTTGCAGTTTTGGACTGAGGACCCTAAATTCCACCCACTTAAGCAGAATGTTTTAAGGGCCCAAGAATTTAATTCCCGGGTATTGTGTGTAGCAGCAACGTTCTCTGAACGTGTCTCGTGTCGACTGTTCGCGTCAGGCTTTAAAGTGCTGCCTTTTTCAGATTTTCCTTTGCTTTGTGTGTTTAGAATCACAGAGCGGCCCGGGTGGGGAGGGACCTCGAAAGATCATCCGGGCCAGCATTTCATGGGAAAGGGAGCCTAAATGAGGTTGTCTGGCACCCTGTCCAGTCGCATCTTGAAACCTCCAGCGATGGGGACTCAGCCACATCCCTGGGGAGATTGTGCCACTGAATAATTGTTTTTACTGTAAAAAAAATTTGTTTTAATGATGAGCTTCTGCATCAATGTCACTCTTCGTTTTTACAGAGATCGAAAATTATATAAACTGGGATTAAAAGGATTTTATGTCAAAGATGACAATGACAGTACAGGTAAGGTAATAAAATGTATGCGCACTATGATGTGCAGTTAAAGTGGGTTATGTGTGGTTATTTAAGGTACAGTAGGACTGTATAACTGCTAACCCATAGTTTTGTTCATATTTCTGTCTTGTTTTTCAGTACTTTTGTTGTGGGGATGGATGTGGATAATAACTTAGCGCTCGCATAACTTCCAAGTTACTATAATCTCAATGTGGAAGTTTGTGTCAGACCAGGTGCGATGCTTCTTCCTGTTTGGACAAATTTAGCAGCTCACATAATCTGTTTGGTGCACAGAGCAGAGTAGCTCACAAGTGCCTGACCTGCTTTCAAATCATAATTTCAACTTCCCTAGCTCAAAGTTAATTGTATAACAGAGGGTCTGCAAATCCTAGATGTTTGCCTGGGAGTAATGCTGTCCTGCTGCCTCTACCCTAGCCTAGGACATTAGCTGTTGCTGATTAATCTGCTGGGCCAGAAGTAGAGAAGAAACAATAGCCCTGATGGAGCAAATTATGATTTGCATGTCCCTGAGGAATCATATGAGGAGGACTGGAAGAGTAAGTCTCTCCCTACTTGCTTGTATTTTAGGAATAATCATGGTGCATGCTCTGGCACATTCAACACCAGTCCCTCGGGCCGTCCTCCGGAATTCCCCACACGTGCCTATCTGAACCTAATTCCTTTGCTCTCTGATTTTTACGTTGCTGTCTTGCTAGCCATAGCATCATAAAATAGCTTGATTTGAAAGGAAGGAGTCTGAACATAAAGGAATGTCCGTAGAAGCTGAGAATGAATAGCACAGGTTAGTTGGAGGCAATGTGAGTGGAGTGAAGAAGGAGAATTTAAACCATGTTTTTGTGCATATGTGACTGAATTGTGGTGAGAGTAATCAGTTAAAAACAGAAGAGTCTTGTGCTGTGTGGTAGTTTGGCAGTAAATATATCCTGACAAAAAAAAGAATCTTCGATGTTTCATTTTTATCAACTGTGTCAAGAGCTTTTGTGTTTCATGAGTTTCATCAATATACAGTTCCTACTTTGAGTGGTATTTGTCATTTTGTATACATCTGTTGCTTAGAAATTCAATAGATGTGCAAGCAGTGTTTCGATATTTGATCAGTTATTTCTGAAATAATTATGTTCTGTAGTTCACACATTACACTTTTATAAAATCGTATTATCTTTCTTAGTGCGTTTTTTGAAAGATTTGAAACAAAACCGGCAGTTCATTGTATTTTAAGCTTGCTCTGATACATGCCAAAAGAACTCCTGTAAAGCATTTTCTTTTCCTAATATTTTTCTGTTGTTTGCTGGGTGTTACTGTAGCTTGCTCTGCAAGTTATTGAGGTGAATGTTTGTGGTGGGTTGACCCTAAGCACCTCCACCCTCTACCCCAGTTTTTATTGCTGAACATCACATTATATGGTTTTGACTATCCCTTCAGCCATTTTGGGTCAGCAGTCTCAGCTGTGTCTCCTCCCAGTCTCTTGTCCACCCCAGCCTACTGAAAAGTTAATTCCATCCCAGCCAGACCCAGTGTAATGTTTTGGCTGTCAAAGTTAGATTTTGATTCCTGCTGATGGTTGTGCAGAAAATAAGATGCTTATGATGAAAATTTAAAATGGGAGAGGAAGCTTAAGAGGCAGTTCTGCTAATTTTTGTGGGCCATGCTGTTGCATTGAGGTACCACAACCAGATTATATTCACTTAATATAATTTGTTAATAGGGGAGGAACAGGCATCCGAGGAGGAGAACCGTTGTCCCAATGCAACATTAAAGGTGGATATTAATCATGCTCTTGACCTGGAAGAAGTTGAACTAGACTCGGAGGCCGAGCTTATGAAGAGTATGGGATTGCCTCTTCAGTTTGGTGGGCAGTCAGCCCACAGGGACTTTGTGGTAAATCTTTATTTGCTTTATTTGTTCTGTTTACTTTGTGTTTCCAGACCTAGGCGCGTGTCTGCTCCTTGGTTATTTTTGAGACTGCAGTTCATGGAAATGTATCCAAGCTGGTTTTAAGCTACCTGCCTCGCATACTTGTAATAACATACAGCACCGTGGTCTGTGCCGTTTGTAAAATCCACCTGCCAGTTTGACTAAACAGGATCAGGCTGTGTTTTATGCTTCCGTATCTATGTTGCTCTTGTTGCTAGAGAGAGCTAATTTAAGACAGCCATGGTACCACTGATACTTTGCTTCAGAACAACTAGTACGCCTCAAACTGAGCACCTGTATTCACAGTCTGCTTTAATGATTTAGCTTTAGATACTAATATAAAAACCTGGTTCCTTAGATCCCCCTTGCAGCTGATAAATCCAGGCTGTTCCAAAGGGCAGGAGTGAGGCTTGGGTGCTCCACTTGCCGTAGAGAGTGGTTGGGCTTTAGATGAAGACTGAAGTTGCGCACAGATGTGAAAAAGACAGTGGGATATCCACGTTGTCCACTTCGTAGAATACAGACCTCCCTGGCAGTGGGAGAGTACTTCTGTGCAGAGCACTCTGTGGTTCTGACCTGATTAATTTGTAAATAAATGGGAGAAACTTGTACATGATTTTAATTGATGGCAAGTAAATAGACCTTACAGGCATCCAACTTCAAGGCTAGGGTATACACATGATTTGTGTTGCTATGTAGTAATATTGCAAATAAGTTCAACGAGAAAATAATGTGTGTTTTTACTAGATTACTACTGAGCATTGTGCTTTGCACTGCATGTATTAACATGTGTGTTGTAGTCCCTTATCACTGCCAACTTTTTACCTGCCAAACTTAATTTGGCAGTTTATGAAAAAATTTTGCAGATTTATTTGGTAGAACAACTTGGGTTTTTTGGGTGTTTTTTATCTTGTATATGTCTGTAAGCACAGGAAGCCCCACTGAAACAAGTGGAGTTGTATTTGATGAAACCAGCAAGTTACCTTAGCGTTTCCTTTCAGTAACAGGTTTCTGTCTTCTGTTCCACTAGGCAACTGTAGTAGTCTGAGTTTGTTGTAACAAGTGAAATGGTTGTATTGCACAAATGAAAGGCCCACCTGTTTGGAGAGGAGGCTGTCTCCTTGTGTTTGTGTTAGCCAGCTTGGAGATCAGCGTGGGATGGGAAGAATATCACACCCCTCTTTTGGGTCAGTGTCTTCAGACATACCGAGATTCAGCTGCAGAATTTACAGAGCTTACGAGTATAAAGCGATGCATTTTGTTTAAAGCACCCAAAGATAGCAAGGTTTTAACAGTCTATTAGGCTGACCATTATATGTTCACTACCCTAATAAGACATCTGAACAGTGTTTGCTGGCCAGGCAGATACCAGGAGACAGTAAGGGTCAGCCTCCACGGCCCCCTAAAATAGGTCCTTGATGTTACTGAGATACTGTTTTACTGTTGAGCTCAGCCTAGTGACCCCTCAATGCCTGATCAACCTCCCTTTAGGATTTTATGGTGTTCCATGTTGATGTCTTTCCTTCCGAGTCCTTGGGCTACTAATGACTTCTGTCTCAGCAGCCCCACTTCTGTCTGTAATTCTGCCTTTTTCTGTGTGTGTCTTTCTATAGACTTTCTCACAACTTCCTCAGAAATGTCAGCCAAGGTTATGCAGCGGGGCCCAATCAGACCCATAAACCCTACAACCTTTTGTGGGGAGAAAGCTAACAGCAGGGCTGCAGTGAGAGGGAGGGTTACAACAGAAATGGAAATGTACTTGGAGAGAGGACAAGAAAAGACTGCATATATGTTGTGGACTTCTAAGTATGTTTTTTCCATTATATTTTAGGCAACAGAAAATTATAGAAAGAGAAGTAACATTAAGATTATGACAAAGAAAAAGAAGAAGAAAAAAGAATTACAGCAAAAACATGAAGATAAAATGGGGCAGGAATGCCAAGATCGAGTTTGTGGTGGTCATAGCCAGTCCGTTCCTGGTGAGCTGGCCTTAGCTACAGAGCAATGTGAGAAGAGCAGCAAACCTCAGGTTGTAAGTGAAGGGAACTGTGAAAGTTCAGAAAGTCTTGCAAATGAGGCTTTACCCAGCGACCTTAAAGAAAAATGGGAGAAGTACTGGAGTGAGTACGGAGAGGGCCTTCTTTGGCAAAGTTGGCTAGAGAAGCATCAAGAGGTCTCATCATCTGAGGCCACCACAGCTTCTGAGCCTTGGAATAGTCCGGACACCAGGGAAGAGTGGGAGCAGCATTATAGCGAATTGTACTGGTATTACTGGGAGCAGTTTCAGTACTGGACAAGTCAAGGATGGACTACTGAGAGCTCACACGGTGACAATGTGGAAGCTAATGGGGTTACCCAGGAGACAGGTTTTTCGGGAAAAATGGACTTGGTTAGCCCGGGGACTGAATGCAGTGAAGTGCTGAGCTTGGAGCCATCTCCCGCTATCACTAGAAGTGAGGAAATACTCCCTTCAAGTGCTGAGCCCCACAGTGAAATAATCTCTGGGATTTGTAATTTAAATCTGGATTTGGAGGAATTGGAGCAGAGCAGTGCAGCTCTAACAGTAGCCCACCGAGGTCCTCAAGAACATAGTTCATCTGACAGTGAAAGCCAGAAGGAGCCTTGTGATGGAGGAAACAGGAAAAGGAGTGCATCTTCTGAAAATAAAAGTATTAACCAGTCAGGTAATACAAGATCAGCTAAATTGATTCTACCGGAATTTGTCTAGGTGGTTACATATAAGAAACAAGGGCATGTCTGTCTTATGTCATTTTAAAAAAATCAATCAAGTATTTTGTGGAATGATTGCATACTTGATTCCTTTTTCTTCCCTCTGTTTGTCTGGACGATCTCTGTTCTCTCTAACCTGTATATTGAATGTGTTCTTCAGCCAGAAGTTATTTTAATAGAACATATACTTCATAAATCTTCAAATGTACTACAGAAAGTGGTGAGAGAGCGCTGTCAGTGCATATTTGTTTATTATCTTACTATTGGTATTGCAGCTGTGTCATTCAGCTGTTGTGTCTTTTCTCGCTGATTGTCTAAAATGAATGAAAACTCAGGTTGATGTTCTCATGAATCTGACAAATTTTAAGAACAGCTTTTTGCGGAAAAAAAAAAAGTTCTGCAATTCTGGGGTTGGTGGGATTTTTTTTGCCTTCTGTCTAAAAATGCCATACTTGAAAATAAACTCTTGTTTTGTTGTACTATGTTATTGTGGACCAGACGTCTTCCAGAGGTCCTTTCCGGCATTGAGTTATCTATTAGTCAATGAGCTGCAGCCATCTTTACAACTCTAAATTCATTCACAGCTAGTGCTGACAAGTGAGAGTGCCAGGTAATGTAGTATGGTGAAAGCCAGTGGCCGTGCCTTACACTACTGGAAGAGCTTGTGTGAGGGAGGTACAAGACTGGGTTGGAGATGTTTTTGCCAGCTAATTCAGCATGCAGAGAAAGGAGAGAACCATCTCGTTTGCCTGCCAGTTCTTCCTGCCAGTGTTCACTGTAAGCAGCAGTGTAACGTCTTTCCTGACTTGTATGGTTTCTCCCACTGAAAAGGAGGGATGAAGCACGTGAGTTAAGTGTCAGCAGCTTGGGGCTTCAGTTTGGTGGAAAACCTCTGAATCTGCTGCTAGTGACTCTTGACGGAAGGAAGAAGTAGGTGTGGTCCCATCTTGATCCTACAGTATAGTTGGAATGGGAGAGGTGAAAGGAAAATCTCCTTTCTAACAAGAAATGAGAGGAGTGTTGGAATCCTCTCTTATTAAATGTATGTGAATATCTTTGCATAGCTAATGAAACAGAAACAAAATTTACGCACAAGGAATAAACTGTTTTGAATTTGTACCTTGTAGGCATTTTATTTTTCTTGGAAAGCTGAGATAATTTGAAGTTGGTCCTGCTTAAGGTTATTAACTCTACAGTGTAACTAATTCTGGAGGTTAGTATTGGTATGTTGTCCCTCAAAGAAAGACCGGTAAAGCTGTGTGTGTTTGACACTTGTGCCTTGTTTGTCAGATTTGGGTGTGTATGACAACCTAACTGTAGCTGCAGATGTACTTTGGGGACAGGAAGATAAGGAATTTATTTATGCAGAAGGAAAATACGATCTCATCTATCTTTTTTTAGGTTCACAGGGGTCACGTAGCTCGAATTCAAATGGCAAAGAACAGTTGCTGCTTCATGACCGAGATGAAGATGAAGATGAAGAGCCTCCTGAATACAGACATGCCAAAGTCAAAAGAAGGCAAGTCATGAAATTTAGACGAGCTTTTTTTCTCAAGAAGGCAAGGTCCAGAAGCCTCCTGATTTATAGTAACTATTTGTTTGACCGAGATTGTGAGTTAAATCTTCAGTACAAAACCACATAGTCTTCCATCAGTGCTTATCGCTTTGCCTGGCAGCAAGTGGTGGATATTTCTTCTTTCATTGCTTTATGAAGACAATGCATGGCCTCGATGTCTGTGCAAGGTGATGGTACTATTCTTGTGCGACTGAAGTGTACAAGACTGTTAAATTGGGTAGGACAACTTGCTTATCTGGGTCTAATTAGTGTAGACGATACAAGAATGACAGTAAATAATTTGTGTTGTTTAACTGAAATGTATGCTGCCAGTAAAGTGCTCAGTGCTATGACAGTCATAAAATAGCTAATCTCTGCCTTGTCGCAGTCTTTCTTTCTTTAAAAATTCATAGCCTCAAAGATGATGAGATGGTTCTTCCTCTCTAATAAATTTACAAACGCAAAGGTGAAGGGATGGATAGAATTACTATCTGCTAATCATGAAGCTTTGGTTTTGTTCTAATATTTTGCTGTTGCCATAGCATTAATAATAGATAATAATACAGATAACATAATAGACGATGAAGGTAATTTGGAAAGAGGGTGAAGAAACACTGTCTTCACCAGTTCCACGTAGGTCTTGATCGTAAATATTTTAAGAGGTCATTTGGAATAGTTGGACTATTATATCCCCAATAGAAGGACATATGACCCTAGAATTGGGATTAAAAAAAAAAAAAAAAGTATGTGCTCATGCATATGAATAGGCTGGTGTTATCTGCCTTGCTCGGTTTCAGCAGTGTGTGGAAGAACTTACTGATGTCCACATTTAAATGTTTTCAATACCTGAGTTTCTTAGTGGTGTATCTGTAAAATAAGAGTGTTTTTACAGTAAGTAACTTTGTCACCTGCATTTTTTCCTAGCCATGAACTGGATGTGGATGAAAACCCAGTGGAAGATCCTGAGGAAACCTGCTCTGTTTTGGGTTTCAAGTGTGGCACAGGACAAAAGTAATTGCTTATTAGGAACTTGGGATTTCTTCATAAATCAACTCTCTTGTATCTGTTCCCATTTTGTTAAACTTTTGAAGATGATGGCCAAAGTTAATCTCTGCTCTTAATAAAATTGTCATCCTTTGGCTAGAGAGATGCAAAGTTACAGAGACTAATTAAAGAACAAGAAAAGTGCTTTGAAACAGAAGTGTAACTTGTAAGGTACTTGCACTTGTGTAAATGTTAAATGGCTACTTGGCTTCTTAAATCAGAGCTGAAAGGCTCCGACAATGAATGGTCCTCTCAGTCTGGAGTCCTGTGAGCTTAGATCATAATTTATAGCTGTTTCGTATTGGAATGAGGTTGCTTTATACTAGTAAAATGTTGCTACACTAATAAAGTGTTGCCAGGGTGTTGACCAGTGAAATTTTATTTTGGTGGTATGACCTAAAGATATGGTGGTCGGTGCTGTAGAAGTAACATCGTGGGGCACAGGTGGACTGTAGCTTAGGCCTAGCGCTTCTGCAAGATGCAAGTTGGTTAGTACACATATATATGTTTCAAAGAGGAGTATGTTTTGTAGTTGACAATCTCTGTTCTACTTTATAAAAATTATTTTAAGTGAATTGCCCATATTTCCTTTTTTTTTTTTGTGTGTGTGTAATTGCATTTGCCAATAGACAAAAGTAGCTGTTTTGGAGGTTCTTTAGTGCCACTAAAAAGATGTTTTATGGTACTGATCAAGATATTTTTTCGTTTCTTATTCTTCAGGCTTGTCTGGGAAATTGTTTCCAGCTGAAGTTATACACACCTATTAGAAAAAAAAAATTAAAAAAAATCTAAAACAAATTTGGGTAAACATTTTCAAATAAAAATATTTAAATTTTTCATGAAGGTACATTGTTTTGCAGCTACACCCAGTGACATATATTTTAAGAGTAGAGCAAATGTCTCATAAAGAAATAATTTAGTCTTAAATAATTTTCTGTAGACATGAGCATTCATGGCTTCCAGATTGGAAATTAACCAAGTCGTGGTTGGTTTTTCTTTTTTCTTTTTAAATTTTAGGTATGGTGGAATTCCAGATTTCACCCACCGAAGCGTGCAGTACTTGGAGAAAAAAGCAAAACTCAAGTCCAAATTCTTGGATATGCGTAAACCAAGGAAGAGCAAAAACACACACATCTTCTTTACAGAGGAATCTGAAATGTCTTGCAAAAAAAATAAAACTTTGAAGAAGGTAGGTTTAATTGTTAGTGTTGCTGTAATTCATAGATTTATCTGCTCCCTTAGCTGTTCTTGAATTATGAAAATGAAAAAAAATAATTGCCCAGAGTAGGTGTCCTTTTTTAAGTGTCAGTCCACTGCTCTTTTTTGTTTTGTGGATTTTTTGGGTTTTTGGGTTTTTTTATTTTTTTTAATTTCATTGCTTAGATGAAGAGTGGTTAGTTCAGGGTGGATATGGAAAGGCATTGATGGACTCTTCGCAATCTGTCAAGAGGAATGTGAGCTTAATGGCGAAGTCATTCCTAACATCTAGGTGCATCATTCCTTTAGAGGTGTGCGTAGGTTTCTGTAGTTACTAAAAGTATCTCTGATTTTAAAATGCATGTGAGGGCATTTGTTAGTGCTGGCACTTCAGCAGTGAGAGAAAAATGTATAGGTTAGTGTATTTCATGTAACTCTGTGTTCCTAGTAATGTGTATCAACATTTTTGCTTATACCTCTACTTACATTTATTTTCACCTATAACTTTATGCTTAATTTTTTTTTTTTTTTAGCTCAGAAATCAGTAATGAGTAGAAAAAGTTGTTCACTGAAGATTTTTCTTAGTTGAGTCTCTTTAAAATCTGTTACCTCAGATTTTCAATGTTACTTTGCTGCCTTCTGGGATGCTTGGCCTTCCCAAACACCCAACTGCAAAACTGTTTTCTGGTGGTAACAGCACGTATTGTATTGAACTCCAGTCCCATTGCTATAATTTTTAATCAAAGGCTTGATCATCTTGTACCTGAGGCCAGTGGAGTTTGAGGGCAACTTTAATTATGTGAGGAGAAAAAAAGTTATAAATTTCCTCAGACTTTCTGGTGAAGAACTGCCCCACACCTAGTGCCACTCAGAGCAACTCTAACATAAAAGTGAGCATCTGTGTATGCCTTTGAAGCATTTGGACTAACATCTGCACATTGCTTAGGATGTAGTGTTGAGTGTTCTACTGTGCAGCAGAACCCTTCAGCACATGCACCATTTGGTATCTCTTGGAGCTGATGCAGCTAATGTATGAAGTTAATTTTACCTGTTTATCTAAACCTGGAAGGCAGAATGCTCTGCCTGATTGCTTCTTTGAATGTGGATCAGAGACAGGATAGTTAATTAAAAAGTAATAGTCTTGGTTGGTCTGACTATTTATGTTTCAGATATTACTTGAGAATTATTTACTGTATTTAGAGTTGATTTTGTGGAGTTTCTCTTTTCCAGGTAGTTGGTATCTAGTTCCCAAAGACAGCTTGTTTTCAAAATGTTGTAAAAGGGGAGCAAAGTTAAGGGCTTGTGTATCCTCCTGAATTTTTTAACTGTGGATATTTTACTTTTTTCAAAATACATGTGGTTGAGAGTGTATGCATGGCAGGTGCTTTTGAACTCTAATGGTTTTAAACTAGCCTTGCAGTTCAAAAGTAAGCTGGTTAACAGTCTAATCATCCGTGATATTTGACAATTGCAGGTGGAGAAGTTCCTAAGGCAGGTTAATAAGCCTGGGGAGGAAGCCACATCCCAGACAGCCTCCCTTCAGGGTAAAGCGAAGGCATCATCTGCGAGTAGCGACTCGGAGGATCAGGAAGGTGTTACTGCCTCACAGACTGCAGCACTGAATGCTGAAAACCAAAATCCACTGTCTTCCAGCGTGGCCTTTGCAGAACCTGGAGGGAGTAACCTTGAGGAGGAAGCGCAGGAGGCAGCAGCGAGTGGCCCTGATGGCCAGGGTGCGGGGAGGCAGGAGCATGGCTGTGGGCGGCAGCTAGTCTCTCTAGATATTCCCGACTATCTCCGGGCAGAGACAGAGGATGTCAGCCAAGGTACATCAGTTTCCCACAAACTGGAAATGAATTGACAGTGGCCTTAATACTGCCTTCCGAAATTACAGCGTTGTGTGGTATTTATTTATTCTGTTTATTCAGAGAAACTCAGTAGGTCCAAGGGGTGATGAGGCTGATTGAGATTTATGCTAGTGGATGTAGCTTATTTCTGGAGTGCCAGAATCCCAGATCTTGTCCTTAACATTGGCAGTATTTCTTTATAGATAAGCAGTTGTTGTTGATCCTAGACGTGATCTAACAGGTCTCCAATTCACACCCTTTTCCCCCTTTAAGGATAAGGTGATTAACTTCAAGTAGGTGCACAGACCATCAGGTTTTGGGTTCTCAGGTGCACATTGCTGAGCTTTGGGGAGCATGTGTTAAAATTATTTTCGGGGGGGGGACGGAAATTATATTGCGAACTTTCCTATTTAACACTGTGAACAAAGGCAAACAGGATTATTCAGTTTTCTACATATAGTTTAATCCTTCCTACAGTAATTCAGTTATGTTAGATTTCTACTGTAAAACTCCTGTCTAGATTGGTTCTTATTCCTTATTTATATAAGGGCATTAAATTGGCCTCTGATCCACTTGTTTGCTCACTATGTAGAATTTAATGCCATCAGCTGAAGATAATGGCTAGCCTGTTAAGGCTGTTGTAATGGGTGAAGTGTTATGATTTTTAGGACTATGACTGTTACCTGTCAGGTAACACTATTCCCTTGAAATACAGGATGCTGTTTTTTTAACTTAGACCACTAATCTGCATAATCTGGCAAATGGTAATAAAGGACATTTAGCAGTGTTGTTAAACATGAGCATCTTATGTTTTAACTCTCACCTATCTACTGATTACATTCCTTGCCTACAAGAACGGTGATTGTTAACTTTTGCAGTGTCTTCCAGCTGTAGATGAAAAAATTACCACAAAGAAGAAGGAGAAAAAAAGGAGGAGAAGGAATAAAATTGCGCTGGGAGCTATACCTGCTGAGATTGCTGCTGATCCAGAGCTGGCCAAGTACTGGGCACAACGCTACCGGCTGTTCTCTCGGTTTGATGAGGGAATTAAACTAGACAGAGGTGTGTTTAGTACAAAGTGCGCTGACTTGGTGGTATAAAATGTATGCAAACCTGTGGCCCTTGCAGTTTATTACTGATTTTCATATAAGAGGAGCATTACTGAGTGTGTGTTTGCACCTCTGGATAATTTCCATCCCCCAGCAGGCAGCTCAACAGAAGTCTTGGACTTCAGTAGAGCTTCTAGCATGGGATGCCCCTGTTTGCATTAGTCCTGATGTCTGCCAAAGATGATACAGTGCCCAAGTTATGCTTGGTCGGGACTTTTTCAGAAACTTGATGGCATATTTCTGTATTTTATAAATTAATTTTGTGAAACTTCCAAATGTACTGATGAATCTAGTTTTGTTCTGTTTTGTTCTGACTTTCAGCCGTCACTTTCAAAGTTGCTGTTTCCCATTTTTACATGGAAACCACTTCAAAATCATAAATTTATAGGCAAAGGAGGAATTAGGATTACTGCTTTTTTGTATTTTGGGATTGTTGGTTTTGTAAGCCTTTCATTTCTAATGCTCTCCCACATAAACATGTAGATTATTTGGCAGACCAGATATTGCTGTAAAGAAAAGAGAGATAACAAAACCAGAAGTATATTCTTATGGAGTGTAATTGTGGTGTATGAAGTTTTTCATAGCTGTCTCAGTGGGCTTGTCCGTGATAAGCCAGAATCCTCAGCACCAAGTTCAACAAAGCATTTACTGAGATTCAGGCATATCTGTTTGTTTCAGTGAGACTTTGTTTGCTTAGCAAATCACTGGACTGACCAGAGTTTATCATCTTCAAAGCCTGTATTTCGTGGTCGAATGTGCTAAGCCAAAATTGTTGGGATTAATGCTAAACCTTCAGCTGTGTGTGGGGGGTTGGTTGTCTGTTTTTAATTTAGGTGACCTTGAAATAAGAGGCAAAAATACACTTCTTCCCTTTCCTTTGCAGAGGGTTGGTTTTCTGTTACTCCTGAGAAAATAGCTGAGCACATTGCTGTCCGTGTTAGCCAGTCATTCAACTGCGATATCATAGTGGATGCGTTCTGTGGGGTTGGAGGAAATGCTATTCAGTTTGCATTGACCTCAAAAAGAGGTAAGCAGGTGTTGTATATAGCACATTATTTTGTTTCTTAAATCTTTTTCCCTAGAAGTTTGGGTATGCACTTTGTTCACTGATTTTTATTTTTTTTCAGTGCTTCTGAAGCAACAGAAGCTTTTTTGCTTTATCAGACTCACACTATGAGCTTTGTGTTTTCAAAAAGGACCTATAAACTAGTTTTCTATTGTAAGTCAGAGTTGGATTTGTGTTATACTAGTCAAAGTTATTTTTACGCGGCGTATTAACTAGTCTGTTGGATGCTGGTAAAGGTTGATTTTTTTTTTTCTTGTTTGCAGTGCCAACCTGCAGAGATGCCACAAAGCTGGTGCTTTTCCCAATTGTTACACCAAGTCTGTGTACTCAAAAGCAGGTTATGTGCAAATAGTACTTAAAACACTTGAATGGGATCACCTGCAGGTACCAGCAGGATCAAATACAGAAAAGTGATGATAACTTAATATTAGTCTAAGTTCCTGTTGCCAGCAAGTGAAATTGCAGTGAAACATTGAGAGTGCTTTCTGTAAACAAACAAACAAAACAACAACCAAACAAACAAAAAAAACACCAAAACAAACACCCCAAACATTGACTACTTCATATTGCTCTACTCATTAAACACTCATCTGATGCTTCTGAGTTATTTCTGAGCAAGACAAATGGTAGTTTCTACTGCATTAAATTTGATAGGCTATCATCCATTCTATAAATATTTTCTAAATTTCACTTAGCTTTTTGTATTTCCTGGCTAAATTTTTATTTCTATGATTATGTGCTGTCCTTGTATCACCTCTGTTGTGCTGTGTTGTTGCGTGTTTTTTTTTAAACTCAATTTTCAGTACAATGTGATCAGCCACAGATAAACATTTTATCTTTAACAAAGGAGAAGAGTAAGTTTCTAGTTGACACCATTTAAGCTGTCAGGCTTCTGCCAAGTTTGAAGCGAGGAGGACTTCCTCTCTTAGGCGGACAGCCTTACCTGTCCACTACTTGAGCTGAGATGGAGGATTGTCATGGTAGTAGATGTATGACTGCGAAAAGCTAAAGCTTCCCAGCTTTCCAACAGCAGCTGAGCCTTCCCAGCCTTGGCTGTGTGGCTTCCCTTGCAGCAGTTCTGCTTTTGGTGGAACCTCTGCTCCTGCCATGCAAGGGCAGGTCCTTCGCTTCTGAGGAACCATAGCTTCATGTCTACCGTGACCTACAAAACCAGAGTAGTCACTCACCACAAAACAGTGGATTATAGATGTGACTTCTGTCTGGTGGCTGCAGAAGAACACCTTCCTTCTGAAACGTCCTTTTGATAGTCAGGTGGCATTCACCGTTCACGTTAACCTGTGTGTTTGCTCTCTCTTTCGTTTGCAGTGATTGCTATTGATATTGATCCTGAGAAGCTCAGTCTTGCGCGCAACAACGCTGAGGTGTACGGTGTGGCGGATCAGATAGAATTCGTGTGTGGAGACTTCATGGTGCTGGCTGCCGACCTGCAAGCAGATGTTGTGTTCCTCAGCCCACCCTGGGGGGGGCCTGACTACGCCACTGCCGAAATCTTCGATATCCAAACCATGATTTGCCCAGATGGATATCCTTTCAAAGTTACGCGTTGTTGTGACTTTCAGTTGTTTATGAGCAGTTTTCTCTTTCTTCTCCTCCCTCTCTTGACTTGGACTTTGCACATCCAGTTGGCTAACTGGGGCTGATATGACCAGCAGCTGAAGTCCCAGATGTGCTGCATTTGTTTAGTCCTCCTCCCCCAACTTCAGCTATATGACTTTGACCACCTAAAATTAAATATTTTTATTATAATTTTTTATTTTTTAAAGTTATAAAGTTATTTTTTAAAGTAAAAAATCCTTTAGAGAACTGTAGTAGCTTCTTAACTTAAAGCATTAATTCAGCAGTTTTAACTCCTTTGCATTATTTTATTAA
The DNA here is from genome assembly GCA_008921705.1 of Burhinus oedicnemus. Taxonomy (NCBI): domain Eukaryota; kingdom Metazoa; phylum Chordata; class Aves; order Charadriiformes; family Burhinidae; genus Burhinus; species Burhinus oedicnemus. The sequence continues at coordinate 4,960,498 of VFFE01007705.1, forward strand.
AATACCCTGAAGTAATCAGATAGCCATGTAGTGTGTATATATAGGTAATAATTAGTTATGTGAGCTATGACTTTGTCATTAATTCCACTTTTTAATTGATTTATAACAGGTATATCTTAGAATACCTTACTCAAGCTATTCTCAATCATAGCACCTGCCTATGACTTGGGAAATCACAGAAGAATGCAAGCAAAATATTAACCTTTTAATGTATAAAATTCCATACTAATTTACTAATGTTGGTATTGAGCACTCATTCATCTTGGAAGTTATTAGTGCAATAGTTTCATCAAATATGAAGTGTGGCGGGTTTTTTTCCCTGCAAAATAATCTCAGTTGTTTCCTTTTTGGCTAAAATGTAGCCATATTTGTACGAGTAAGGAAATCTTTGTATGCATGTGTGAGAGAGATTCCATGAAATGGATTAGAAAACAAATATCAAACCAATGTAAGAGTTACAAACTACATTCAGATTTCTCAAATACTTCTTTGTAGTACAGTTTTCCTAAAAAGTGAGGTGGCTTGGGTTTGGGGTTTTTTCTACTTTCTAGGGCAATAATGGTGAAAGAGATACTCTTCTGAAATGCAGAAATTAGAGTTTCTGCATTTAGACAATACTAACTCATACACCCAGAAGACTAACTATAATTTAATTGCATAATAACTGAATTTGGGACATGCTTTCAAAGTGAATGACTGTAAAGCAACTTCTCCTTCCCCATTCTTGTTTTTTCCTTTACTGGCTTCTACATTTGAAATTTTCAGGCTCTCCAAGAAGATCACCAACAATATTGTGTATTTTCTACCTCGAAATGCTGACATTGACCAGGTGTGTACTGGATAAGGGCTTGGTAATTACAGAAAGCTCGACTGACTTAAAACATAAGTATTATAAGCACAAACTTTAAGCTTTTAAGTCTGTTCAGCTGAATGTGGGAGGTTTTTTTGTTTTAAGTTTGAACCTTATGTTAGGTGATTTCTGGTTTTGCAGTACTTTTGATATATTTAGAAATGGGAGTAGTAGATTATTTCCATGATTTTCATCCTGTTACTTCATAAAGCAACAGATTGGAGGTTCTTATATAAGATCAAAGCCAGTGCATTTCTTGAGTGCCAGACAGATACATCATTATAAAAGAAAAAAAAAAAAATTAACCAGCTGTTACTATCTGGTAAGTTGCTGAGTCCTAAACTTTCATGGCTTTCAGTTTATGAAGGAGTTGCAGGAAATCATTGTACAGCCTGCAATCACTACTATCACTGATTAGTAGATCGGAGACAAATGTCATGCCACCAGAGGTGGTACTGATGCTGGCCACACAAGTGTGTGGTTCCATATGGTCTGCTTGCATTGCAGTGATTGGATAGTTAGATACATCACTGACTTGATAAACACACAATTTGTTTCACTGGTGTGGGGTTTTTTTGTTAGAGATTTTTGTTTAGAATTTTTTTTTTAAGTAATTAGATGACTATAACAATTCCCTGAGCATCTGGTTTAGTTTCCTCTGTATATATTCTATGTTAATCATGTCTTGCAGCTTTTTGTAAAGAAGGGAGCACTGAGATGTTCTCCTCACCTGCAACATGCTGCACAACTTCCCAGGATTATTTCCTGCTTTTCCTAAAGCCGTGTCTGACTTAGAGGAGGCAAGGTCTCAAGCCACATGGTGGCTTGCAGAATCGTTGGTGGCAAACAGCCGGCTTGAGAAACAGGCTGAAATTCACATGGCCTGAGTATTAGCACACTATGAGCCTGCGCTATGCGTAGCACCATTTGTACAGCAGATGATGATTCAGTTGCATTTTGCATTTCAGGCTGGTGAAATGTGAAAGTGGCTTATGAATCTTTGAACAGGGACGTAACTTTTAGGCAGAGTTTCTCTAGTTTCAACTTGTAACCACTACATTTTATCAAATGTTTCATTCCCACAACGAAGAATGATCTTACCAGGTTTCTGCTCCACTCATGAGCACTTTTTACTGGATTTATAAATTGGCAAAGGCATCTACATTTCACTTACATTCCCACAAAAGCATCTAAGAGTACTGTCCACGGGCCTGCATCTATTCCTGCAGAAGAGCTCAGCACTTCTACATGGTTGGGTTAGGCGTCTTGCCACCTCCACATTTTGGTCTGGTTGGCTCTGAATGTTGTTGATGTGCTCTAAGTGTTCCTTGATACACCTCCATGGGTTCACCTTCACACAAATAGCTGAAGAGTAACTGCTGTTGCTAAAAAACATGGCTTTGTTGTCATGGCTCAATTGTTAAAAGCACGTGGCTGGAGGCCTGGCTTCAGTTCAGTCGTCCAGGCTATGGTCTACTCTCTGGAAAATAAATCAGCTCTTCATGCCTTTCTCTGGAGATTGTGCCAGCATAATCAAAGAAACCTAAAGGTTGATCTGAGAGCAGGGAAAGAGAATGTGAATAGCCCACTTTAGGGAAATGCAGTCTTAATCCTGTGTGGACAGAGGTGTGTCAAACATGCCCGTCCCAAATGTGACCTTAGTGGATACTCTGGTCCACAGGAGACCGGTTATGGGTTTAACTGCCATCACTCTGGCTGTATTTTAAAAATGAAATTTCTGAATTCACTACCACTACGCTTCCAGGGCTGTGAATCTCCAGAAAAACAGATTTATCATTGAAGTTCCTCAATGGTTAGTGTAGATGGTTGTCTTAGTTTGCTCATGGTTTTGCCCACAGTTCTCATCCATCTTACTTTTCTCATGGACCAGATAGGGTGTCTTCTGCTGCAACAATTGCATTGACAAGGGCCTGTGGACACCACTGCTAGGGTTTAGAGATGTGGCTTGGCTTGTGAATGTAGTCCATAAACTCTAGAGGCCTGTAAAAGCTTGATGAATCTTAAACATTTTTTTGCAGATTAATACCTGAAAACTGAATAACTTGGATAAGGCAATATTTGCTGAACAGATTATCTGATGCCTTAGATTTGAGTCGAAACTTAAAAACCTAAGTTTGATTTGTGATAACATTGCTCAGGCGTGTAAAATTTGCCTCTTCTGTGTTCTCAAAAATTAGCTCTGTATGCTTATACACATATACAAGGCTTTCAGAGGTCACTTAGTTCCTAGGATAGGTGGTCTAACATGCTTAACATGTAAGGTGGCAGTTGTTAAAACTTAAGTACCCCACCTCTTGTCTGTCGTTGACTGGCTTGAGTCTACAACTGAGGTGTGCTTTGCCAATTAAAATGATTCAGAAGTTGACTTAGTTGCCATTGCAAACTTCTATGAAGTTGTTTATACTGACTGTAAGCCAGTGTATCAGTGCAAGTTTGCTTGTCTGACAGCGGATCTCAAGCAGAAATGGAAATGAATGTCCAGCAAATAGAAGCAATGTTACAATAAAAACCTTTATTTAAAGTGGTGCAAATATAGTTGAAAATACATGCTGCTTCTTACAGTTAGATAGCTAACACAGAGTAGGGATCCAGCTGCTGGTGTGAAAGCAGGTGGCAGCTGACCTTGACCTAGCTGTGTCGGAGGACTCAGTGTTCATTGCCTTATTGGTAGACAGGACATCCAACCTTGTTCCATGTGATTTTATTGGAAAAACAGTGATTATTATGTCTGCAGGCATGGCCTTTTCTGTGTAGAGTTAGTCTCGTAGAAAAGTCACAGTTTAGGTGGAAGAGGAGAAATGAACTTCTGTACTTCTGCCTCAAGAGGGAGCAGCGAACCAATGGAATATGGTTGGTGTGTTTACAAGAAATGGGTAACATTTCCCTTAATTGCATCAAATCTCCTTGTTTACAAGCATGTACTTGTTACAACATTTGTAATGTATACAGGTCCATTTTTAGGTCAAATCAATCTTTCAAAATATTCTTTCTAGTTAAGGAATAATCAGGAATTATTATATGTATGTGTGTGCACATACATAAAAAATATATATTTTTTATTAATAGTGCCTATTATGTGGTTCATCTGTGACACCCTTGTCATACCCATCTCTTTGCAGCATCTTACATCTGAGTCTTTTCTTTCTTTTTTTCACATACCTTTAAAAAAAAAAAAAAAGGGAGTTATGGAAACTACCAGTCAGAAGTATATTAATACTGCTTCAGTTCTGGGGGGCTAAACTTGTATTTGGCTGCCAGTGGTGTTTTTGAAAAGCAATATAAAAAGTTTAACCTATTTAGAATTCCTACAAAGTAGGAAAGAATTAGAAATCACTGTTTCAAATAGGCTTGCATATTTAAATCAAAATTATGCCCCAGCAAAATCAAGTGAAAACACTTGATAAATACTTGTGGTTTTTTTACTTGTGTAAAAGCTGTTCTTGCCTTCTATGAGAAGAATTAATGGTAGTAATTTAAGTTGATATTATTTATATTAAAAAAAAAAAAGAGCAAGAATATACATGCCTTGGCAAAATTTAGATGAAAATAAATTTCCTCCTCCGCTGCGCTGTTGGTTGACTCTACTGGAAGCAGGGAACCTTCCCCAGCATCATTCCCCTTCTTGGCTGGTTCAATTCCACCAGATCAAGGGGAAGAAAGGTGATACCTGCAGGTGATCATACATTTAGGTCTTAATACTCTATCAAAATATAACAGAGAGCTTCATGAGTGACTTGAGAAGCAAGCTTGTTGAGGCAGAATGGTTAAATGTTGTCTGTGAAGTGTTTAGCAAGCTGTGCTCTGCCTCATTGTGCAGAGTAGGAAGTGTGTACTCACCTCAGGGACCAGAACTCATGCCCAGTAGCCCAGTCTCTTGCACGGACTGTGTTCTGTACCAGATAATACTTCTGTATCTTAGTATTTGCAGCAAAGGAGGAGGAACCTGGGATTTGTTGCTGTAGGACCTTCTTCATAATGGTGGGATAGCTGCTTTTCACCTCGTTGCAGGAGACATGCTCAGCTACATTAGATACAACTGTGGAGCCCCCAACATAAGGACATGGACCTGTTGGAGCGGGTCCAGAGGAGGGCCACGAAGATGATCAGAGGGCTAGAGCACATCTGCTACGAGGCCAGGCTGAGAGAGTTGGGGTTGTTCAGCCTGGAGAAGGGAAGGCTCCAGGGAGACCTTATTTGCAGCCTTCCTGTATCCGAAGGGGGCCTACAAGAAAGCTGGAGAGGGACTTTTTATAAGAGCATGTAGTGATAGGACGAGGGGTAATGGCTTCAAGGTGGAAGAGGGTAGATTTAGATTAGATCTCAGGAAGAAACTTTTCACTCTCATGGTGGTGAGGCACTGGAACAGGTTGCCTGGAGAAGCTGTGGAGGCCCCATCCCTGGAAGTGTTCAAGGCCAGGTTGGATGAGGCTTTGATCAATCGGGTCTAGTGGGAGGTGTCCTTGCCCATGGCAAGGCTGTTGGAACTAGATGATCTTTAAAGTCCCTTCCAACCTAAACCATTCTATGATTCTATACCAAAATACACCCTCCAGAGTGTTCACATACTAATATAGTGATGCTCCTGACTCTTCTTGGGAGCTGTGTGAGTGCTGCTGTTGAGGTATTTATTATTCTCTCCCTGGTGGTCACAACGGAGTCAGGCTGCATGATGACTCCTCCCAGTAAATGTTGGTGACCTGGTATGTTATGAGACAGATCTTCACATCAGCATCTTTACCAGCCTAGCCAAGTTTGAGAGACAGAGTACTGAGGAATCAGGAGTTCCTTACTTATCCTGACCATGGATGGTTAACTGCTCAGATACTGTATTCTGCCTTAGTGATTGTCCTAAACTTCTTCACTGTTCTTTGAAGACTGTCATATTGTATAAATTTACAGATTGTGGTTTAATTCAGAAGCAGATTTTTCTCCTTTAGCAAAAAGACAATCTTGTACACTATCTACTTACCGTGAGATTATCTTTAAGTCTTTCTGATTTTTAGCTGCTGGAAATGTTGCATATTTAATATCTTGAGCATACAGTAGTGCAAGTTCTAATTTTGGGTCATGTGTTAGTATATCAAAACAGCAGGATAATTGAGGCCAATTTTCAGATAACTTTTCAATCTTTATGACCCTCATAGCAGAGCAAGCAAATCTATTACAATAATATTAGTCTACTCTAAAACAGAATATGAGTGACTGCTAATTGAAGATGATTCTGAGACTAAAATGCTTGATTATTATTCACCTTGAAAGCTATCTTTTTGTGTTAGAAAAGTTTTGGTCTATCCAAGATCCAGTCTGTGACACAAGAAAAAACAGCACAATTTGAGAAAGATTTGCCAGTGTCCAGAAGCCTTTCTCTCTGTGTAGGTAAGTTGAAGCTTAAATATAGATCCCTAGAAGGCCTATGGCACAGTGGCTCTGCTCAGAGGGTTATAGCCACCATGTTGTGAAGTCACGTCGTGGACCTTATTAACTTGCTCTATAGTTTTTGCAGTAGCAGGCGTCTTGGTGGTATGGGATATGAGAAAATATCTAATGAAAAAAAAAAAAGGCGTCAAGAACTTTTCAGAAGTGGAATGACTGAAAAAGCAGCCCCTCTTCAAAATTTTAGTCTGCTTCACAATTCAATGTTAATATAGTTCCAGTTTCATAAACAGGAACCATTTTATTTATTGCAAATAATGCCTTTTCCTGTTAGAGTTGCTGTTAAACTTCTTCAAAACGTCCCCTTTTTCAGCCACCTATTTTTGGCCCTTATAATAGTGTAGGGTAACAGAGGGAGATGAGCAATGCTGCTTTTTGGGTAATATATGTCAAAGAAGAATATTCTTCTTTCTTTTAACCATTTTTGAGTAGTATTTCTTCACCAAACCATACACAAAGTTTTATGCTTCATAAAGTATTGGATTAAATTCCTAACAAACTTTATGGTTAAGAGAACTGTTAATTGCTGATTGCTGTCCATGTCAACCATAATTCTGTAAATTTGACAGCCCGTACAAGATACTTGTGTTTAAAAACATGAGCAGAAAGGCGTGACAGGCAAAACATTGTCAGGTTGATGGTTTTTTTTAGATGGCTGCAGATAACTTACTGCTCAGTATCTGCAGGAGGAGTTTTTCCCTGTCCTTAAAAACTGTAGAGCACCTCAGGGGTTTTAACTTAAGCCTGTCCAAAGGAAAATCCAGTTGTGTCTTTTAACTTTCAGTTAACCAGTTTTTCAAACATTAATTAAGACTGTAGCACTGTAGCCCATGTTCTCCATGAATACATCACCCTGATGGATGAAAGAGCTTTCAAAAATGTCTGTGTTGTTTGAACTTTGCTGAGAGGGGAAGCCGATCCAGCTTTTGGGGAGCAAAAGCTTGGGGATGCAAGAGCAGCGGCACTGGGAGGTAGCGCTGCATGAGAGCAGCCTTGTGATGGACATGGTGTGACATTTCACAGATGTGTGGAAGATCCGGTGTGAAGTGATAAATGCTGTGCAGTAGCAAGGTGTTCACAGGCATATACTCTTCTAGCTATATGATTTATGGTATTCTCCCACATGATTCCCGCTGGTTGACTGGAACTATATAAACTAGGATTGGAATGCAAATAGGTAGCTTCTCTCTTCTTAAGCTAGCTAGTGATTTATTTATTACCAGCCAGTTGTAGTTCCGTCCATCATGAGCTGACCTACCGGCAGTCTGCTTGGTGTTGTATACGTTTGTAACACAGTCCCCACTAGGAAGATTTTACAGGCTGCATTTATTCACTCAAGATACTGTGGTTTTGAAAACTGAAGCAGGGTTACAGGCAGGGAAAGCTTTATGTCTGTCTTTATGCACTGTTGATAATTCTTTTTTTTTCTTTAACCAGTCACTTTTCAGACCTCTTCCTGTTCCCGTATTGAAAACTTTGTGTGCATCTTTACTATTTGAAGATTTGATGACTGCTGTAAAACTTTATAAATTGGGTAGATTGCTGGGTTTGGGGTTTTTTTGGATTTTGGAGGCAGGTGTTTGTTTTTTTGTTGTTTGTGATATCTATGGCTAATTTAGTGAAATTTCACTGTTGTTGGAGCTTTTGCTGTCCTAAATGTTGGTGTCTCAGACCTGGTTTATATTCCAAATACTGCCAGACGATACGAATTACCTTTTGTACCTTGTCTAGTATGTAGACTGATTCCCTGAGCCCAGAATTAAGCAAAGTGCTCTTGACCCTGATCGTCATACAAAGAATGCACATCATGCAGTTACTTTTCTTTTTTTCTTGTCTTTGTTCCCACTTCATCTTTGTCGTCCGTTTTGAGAGAATCCAGAGTTAGACACCGAAGCCTTGTTCTGTCTGCAAGTCTAGTGTTTGGATGGGAAGATGTTTGCTGTGTTTCTGTTCTTGAAAGTCCAGTTGTTAAAAATGACTGGTCAATGAAGGCAGTTTAAAGACGGGTAAAACTCATTTATTTATTTTTTAATTCTATCTGGTGTCATTCAGAGAACAGAAAATCATACCAGAGAGATGAGTTTAATAAAAGAATAAATGGTAACCTCTGTGAATTAAGACATTTGATGGCAGGCTGACTAGTAAAACCAACGCTGGCCCCTTTCATTTAGCTGTGATTTTAGACTGGAGACCTAGCCAAATGGGACCTGCCAAGCAATGTCATGTTTATTTAGAAGTAAATACAACAATGAGGGAGCGAGAGGCCAGGAGATGAACTCGGATTAATTTGATTGTATTTTTAAGGTGCATGGGTATTAGGGGAGTTGGCAGGTAAAGGACTGTGGGTTGATGTGTTTTGCAGGCTGATCATTTCTAAGTGAATGTAATTGTGTACACTTCAGCTGTGACTATCATATTAATAATGGCAGCTTTTAAGCAGCCCACTTTAAACTCACATCTGTTCTCTCTTCTGGATGAAAGATAAAGCCAGAAGATACCCCCAGCATACACCAAGCCAGAGTGGCACTTCCAGACTTCAATCTTCCTAAAGCTCGTAGCGTTTGAATACTGAATTGTAGTTTGCCCACCTCAAGTTTAAAAAAAAAACCCAAACTCTAGCCTGTCAAAGGGTGGCAGCACCACCATGACAGTGACATAATTCACCTGCAGATGTACATTTTGAAAAATGCTGCCTGAAAGCATTTTGGTTTATGTGTAAAGAATACCATTGCCTTGCTTTTTTCAAGTGGGTTGGGATTTATTTTTTTTTCCCCCCCTAGCTTTTAGGTTGGGTGTGGGGGGTGAACACTGTTTTTACTAGTGTTCTATAAAATGAAATGAATTGCAGTGTCCTTGTGTGACTGCCTGTTAAGCCGGAAAGCTTATATTTCTCATACCATAGAAAAGTTTCTTGGAGGAAGGAAAAAATGACAGTAGAGCTTTTTACCCACAGTAACCTTAGCTGGTGGCTGGAACAGATAGGAAGTTACTTTACTAAAGGAATTTCAGTATGATTAAAAAAACCCCTGCAAGCTCAGCAGGAAAACCTTTGAGTTCAAAAATACACCTGAACAACATAAAGCAAGTTTGCACCTTAAGCAGCTTGTGCTCATGAAGTAATCTTCCATGTTAGTTTCCCTTTTCATACTTCTTTTCTGATGTCCCCTATTTTAAACTTGAGACCAAAGCGGCTGGCTGTGTTTTTAATGCTCTGTGGCTGTAGCTACAGACTATTTCCATCAGCAGTCACGGAACTGAAGGACGAAGCATCCAGGTGAGAGGGATGCAGGGAGGTGTCAACTGAAGCTGCATCCTTTACCTCTGCCCAGGGAGGCAAGTGGCATGTGCGGAATTACCCAGCGCCACAAAGGAGGCAATATCTACCCCGCAAGTACATGGATGTGGGCTAAAGAACAAACCAGGATGAGGAGAATTGCTACCAGGGAATCATCGTGTTTACACAGGAGAATGCAAAATAAACAAATTTTGGACTCGTCCAGTTTTTTAAAGAAACCAAGCCTTTCCGTACTCGCCATTGTAGTTCACTTCAAAAACAAGAGATGCATGTCAGTATTTCTAAAAATAGGTGAGCACCTTTGTTTTTCTCAAAGCATCGTTCCTCAATCCTCTCCAATTTTTAGAGAGCATTCTTCTGCCAAGCTGGCACCTTTCTGGAGCTTGGTGTGTGGCAGTTTTTCCTTGTTAAGCTGTCAGGGTTGACTGAACCCTTCTGAGGAAAACTTGGCAACTCCTACATAATTAAATTTGCGACCTCCAGCAATTTACAAATAAGCATTGTCGCAGAGGATCTGCGTTTCTCTCCTCTGAATATCAGGGGGTTGAGGAGCGGGCGGTGCTGGATCCATCCCTGCAGAGCTTACACCGTCTGCTCATTAGATTTTTGTCACGGTTGGGTTTATCAAATACTTCTGGTAGTTGTTTGAATTTAGTCTTAGTTATCCTGGATTTAACACTTAAAGACTACTTCTCGGGTGTCCTTCAGTGGATGCCACCTCTCAGCGGGGGAGCAGCATTTGCCTGTGTTATCGATGAAGCATTTTGCTTTACTTGGTCTTCTAAGAGAAATATTTACTAAACACTTGTGTTTAATATCAATGTATTAGTCATACTTAGATATGCTGGTGACACAAATTGTGCCCTGGAAGCGGGAGTCCGTAACCTTGAGACAGTAATTTCAATATTCTTATATTAAGTTGACTAATCCAATTAATATTTTAGAATACTTAAACAACATTAGCTATAAATTGCTTTTTGGAAGGGACATTCCAGCTTTTGTTCATAATAAAGTAAAAGTACAAACTTAACGTCTTCCTAGAAAAAAATACGAATCGCCCCACAATGTTAACTGCTTTTAGGATTTCAAGTAAGAAAAGATAAGTTGGGAAATTAACATTCCTGATCACTTGCCAATTTCAGATTCTTGTGCTATTTATAAGTCAGCCAGCTTCTGTTTTTTCACTTAAGTGGCAGGTTCCTCTTTGACAAGGTGGAGATTTTTTTCCGATTACCATTAAATTGAAGGATGAAGAAACCACTCACGCTTTTGTTTTTGTCTGCAGAAACAAAAAAAATGAAAAAGGAGGGGGGAAAAAAACCCAAAACAGAAAAGTAAATGCTTGATTTAGATAAGTGTGGTAATTTTCTGGGCAAGTCAATAAAAGTTCAAAGTATAATTTAGATTAATGTGTTATTTCCTCTTGATAGTAGGCTGGTTTTTTTACTTACAGTAATATAGAGGAAGTTCAGCATGTTTATATTTAAACCTGCGCTACAGAGTCAAGTCTCAAAGGAGTTTAGAAGTGTTAATAATGCAACCTGAACTTTAAGTTTTAGCTGCTAACGTCACGGACTTCTTGGTTTAAAGATCAGTTAAAATCTTCTGCAGGCTTGTAGATCTTGATCGCTTTGTCTGCCTGGGAACTATAGAAATAGTCTTTCTGCAGCAGGCAGGGAAGACAGCAGCATGGAGCAGAACTGGCTGTGGAGCAGGGACCCCCACCACGGCACAGGTCCTCAGGGTCCACGATGCAGGGAGAAAAGCAGTCAACGCTCGGTTTTGGTGTTCTCTCCCTTCTGTCTGTGCAGTCTGTCCCTGTGAGAAATCAGTGGCTGGTACAGCTGCTGTCCCTCAAAGGGGTCGTACTAGGCATCATGAGTAGGAACAGGAGAGGAGAGAGTATTATGTGCTGCAGTACTAAATTCAAAGTCCGTTGCAAAACATTGTCTGTCTGTAATCGTTAAGCATTAAAGGTGTGCACCAGGCTCAGTCAACAGAGCGTGAATGGTGAAATTCTCACTCCAGTGGTCGTAAACAGGAGAGCTGGGACCAGCGCTGCCTGACGGGCTCTCCCTGCCTGCAGTTACTCAGCTGCCCGCAGCCTTACCCTCAACACTGCCTGAGACTCCCGTGCACGCAACAGCATTTCTTTTTTGTTGTTGTTGTTGTAAGAGCAACAGCAAAAAAACCCCTGGGTTTTGTGAGGTTTTCTGCCTGTTTGGGGTTTTGAGGTTGTTCTGTTTGGGTTGTTCTCCCCCCACCCCTTCAGTGCAACCTTTATGCTTCCTACTTCCAGGATATGGTTTTACTCTTTCCCCAAAACCTGGGATTTTGACATCTTCAAAGCACAGTTTACAGCTTGCTTTTTGCCTCAGCTGGGTGTCTCAAATGCCGAGTACCGTCCAAACCAGAGTCAAGCACCTCTCGCCTCAGCACGGCATGTGAGATGATGAGTATTATCTTTAGTTCTGAAGTCCTCTTATTTTCATGGCTTGGGGTGAGGGGGATTTTTCAGTCAAGAAAGCCACAAACCACTTCTGTGAGTAAGAGGAGACACGGAAAGAGAACCAGAGGCACTAGGTGCCAAGGAACATTGTCACCAGTATTAACAGAGCAAAAATGTGTTTTATGTGATATTCCATGTGAATAAAAGGTTTGGGGCTTTGCCTCTTTTGCTGTGCGTTGATTGATAATGCTTTTTGTTCTTTGTTTTTCAGGTGGCTTCCTTAGCAGGGCCAGGAGGGAAAGTTGAAATAGAACAAAATTTTCTCAATAACAAACTGAAGACGATAACAGCTTATTTTGGTGATCTAATAAGGCATGACATCTCCTGAACTCAGTGTGGATTCTTCCAAACCCAACCTCCCTGACTGCTGCTTTGCTTAAGCTTTTGTACAGCTGGCTAGTCAAAAATGACTTAAAGCCATTTTCTGCTTTAATTTCTGTTTACAGAAATTTGTTCTGTTTATTGCTGCTGTCAATAAATGTTTTATAATAATTTTCACAAAACTGTAAACATAGAGGAGCTGTGAATATAGGAAAAAGGATCTTTATAAAATGCAGTCTTGCAAGGTTCAAGTCTATCCAGTTGAAGGGGAGTTCAGAATTTCTTTGTGACTCTCAGATGTGCTACTTCTGTACTTGCTCTGGTTTTGAGCGTTCAGAGGGTCAAAAAGAATAGCCTGAAAGCTGCCATGTGTCAAGAACTGCTGTCTGTGCTTGAGAAACAAAAGTATCTGAAAGTCAGGTGGAACTAGATGGTCAGGTACACCACCAGAGGTTAACCCGGTTCACCTCTCTGGCTCCCAGCTCACTGGGAAACCTTTTCAGCTTTTCTTACAGTGAGTGCTCCGGCTTCTTGCAGCACAGGGAGTGAGCGGGGCATGTTTGTGGCTGGCGGTAGGGCTCTACCCTCTGGGGTTTATTTTATTTTTTTCCTTTTTGCCAGCTCTCTTCGTTACAAAGGTATTTTGAAGAAACCTACTGACTGGGGCCTTGTCCCTGTAACTGGGGGGGTATGTGTCCCCCCTCATTTTAAGGCCTTTGGGATCCTTGCACAGGCTTTGAGGAGGGCAGAGGGAGCCCAGCTCTCCCTGGTGGGGGCTCTGCGCTCCCACTCCGGGAGCTTTGCTGGGGGGAAGAGTGGCTTTTGGGCACCTCTCCAAGCACAAAAGGAGGCAAGTGAGAAGTGTCTAGGGGATGGATATGGTGCTGTCACTGGAATGCACTTACAGTAAGTACCCAAGATCAATTTTGAGCCTGTTTTGGGGGTAAGAGTGTAGGAATATAGTTTCTAAGACAATAAATTAGTGCTGTTTCTCCACTGCTTGGAATGCAGCAGGATGCTGAAGGCAGCAGACACTTAGCACTAAACCATGCATTAGGCGCTGACAAACAAAATGGTAGAATAACTGTAGAGTAACCAAATAAGAGGATTTTTTTCTTTTCCCTTTTAAGGAATAAAATCCAACTCTTCAAACTAGTCAGGAGACCTAAGTGTTTGTGTGTGTACGAGATGTTAAAAAACACGTATGCAATCTGACTCGGTACAAGTTCACCATGCAGTAAAATAGCACTTGGGATATAATTTTTTTTCTAACTATACTGTCCATTCAGTACCAGACAAGTGCTAAACTGTTAATGACCATTACATCCATGCTTCATGAAAGGTATTTTAGATGACTTTGAAGATAATTTGACTAATTTGCATCACTGCATTTTGCCGCTGTACTACAGCAAGGAAGAAGCGGTGTGATAGTGCCAGCCTCTGTGTCAATATTTAATAAGGGAATTGTAAAGGCAAGGAATTATCTGCTCTTCAGTATTCCTTAGAAGTTTGCTACTAGGAGGCAGGTGAGGTTGGCAAGAGTGCTAGTATTACAGGAGGTCCAAGCCTAGTGTAGCAGTGGTATGTGAATGTAATGATGCTGTTAAATATTCACTACAAGCTCCAAAAAAAAAAAAATAAAAATCCAAGAGTTATAAGGACAAATGAAGAATAAATTAATTTATACAGTGTATGTCGCAGTACTCTGTACACTAAAATTTCACTATATTGGGCTCATTAGTGCTTGTAGGAACACTGTGTCTTCTTCTTTGGTCATCTTTTCCTCCCTAAAGTTAAGGAGTAGCTGTAGAAGCATTTTGAGATCCCGCTGATGCGGCTCCTGCAAATGGAAGCTCTATGGGGGAAATACCAGTGAATTGACTTTTACCTTCAGGAAAGTAGTCAGGTTTTGCTCAGTGCCCAGTATGTAAAATGGGGAAGCTGAAATACGACATGAAAGGTACATTGACTGTTTTAATGTTTACTTCCAATATAATGCACTTACTGGTAAAAAGGAACGATTATCAAAGGTCTCTGCTGACCTTTGCAAGCACATGAAGCACCAAAAGCGGAAGAATGTCCTTGTTCATGGCTGTTCCTCTCTAACCAACAAGTACAAAAGGTCTTTTTAAAATTTTGTCTTTTTTAAATACAACTTGAAGTCAAAATACACTCTGCTCAGTTGTGATAAATGTTTGCCCTCAGCTTCCCACTCGTACAGCGCAGGTGAAGTTCTTCAGGGCTGTGAATCAGTCAATCTGCTAAGCCTAAAATACATCTCTGAGTAGTTTTACTTCGTTGTCAGTAGTTTCCACCAACAAACATTTCAGTCTTTTGCTGATTTTGAGCCACAAAATAAGCTATAGGAAAAATGCAGATTTCTTTTTTTTTTTTTTTGGAAGTAAACTAGTATTGGGACCAAATGCAATAAATACATACTGTTTTATACTTCCCACTGTGCTCTTGAGCTGATCTCTTAGGTTTATCTTAATTAAATCCAGTATTAAACTAAACCCATCGGTTTCTGGTGCATGGTATGAAGAGAAGTGGTGGAACATGCAGATAAAACAAGCGCATTACAAGGCTGAAGCCTAATTGCAGGTTCAAGGGGACGAGATCAGAGCATCAGCGGGGCTGAGCAACCGTCTCTTCATGGTAGGACAGTTAGCTTTGTGCCCTTCTCTGAAGGAGGCCCCATTAGTGTTATGGTAAAAAATCACTGTTCCATGAAGTTTTAGTGTACAGGTTTTAGCAAATCTTCCCCAAGTGTAGTGGTTCTGAAATAACATCTGGGGCTGTATGTGCAACTCAGGGGTTACGTAAACAAATGAATGTTACACCACAGTGACCATGGTAACATTTAGAAGAGGGAAACCCCATATATAGCACAAGGAAAAAATTACTTGCAGTAACTCATTGAACAAATCAGTAGAAAATTGGGTCATTTTCACTTGATTTACTCTCTCTGCTTTTATATGCCTTGTACTCACTGTTTGCTTTAACTGTCTTCCCTTCACACATGAATTTCCCACCTGCAAATATCAAGGAAGGAGGGTAGTCCTGACACGTAGCATGAACTAATTTAGCATTGCTAGTTCAGCCTTTCCAACGCAAAAAATCTTGGTATTCCTGCCACTGGAATATCTTGGTGTGGTCCACAGTACTTAACCTGATTTTCAGTGGCGAGGAAGTTTGAGATTTCTATATGAAAACAGAACAGAGACATTTTTGCAAGCGTGTGGTTCAGTGGCGAAGGAATAAATGCTCTAAAACCCGGCTTGAAATCGATTCAGACAGTGAAGGTGCCAAGCACTCCAGCCTGCTCCATCAGGGCAGAGCATTACCTATGTACACACTCTGGGGAAGTACTTGTAAGAGTGATGCTGAGCTGATTCAGTTAAGTGAAGTCCCCCAAATGCCCAAAATAATTCATACAAAAAAAAAAAAAAAAAAAAAAAAAAAAAACAAAAATT